>CAOKZL010001792.1:0-70000 GCA_948472985.1 Iguana delicatissima
TCTGGACAAAACTTTTAAAAGTTTACACTTAACCTTTTTGGAATTTTTACAGCCAGCTCCATTGTTCATTCTGGAAAAAATATCATTATGTCTTTCTATTTGTGTGATGGGGCTAAAACTCAAAGAAACACACAGACCTTTCACCCCGAAATATCAGCTAATTCAGTCACAGTTCTGGCAACTATGCATGAAATTTCTGTAAAATTATTTTCTGGGTTTATAATTAAATATAAAATTGCATATAACATCACCACAACTGAGGGACTGCTGCTATTTACCCACACAGTAAGTTAAATTTTCAAAATTCTCAGAAATTCATTACTTTAACATTTAGATGTTAATCTTTATTACAGTATTCTAATAATTATATTTACTTAATTATTTTAAACATAACATTGATTTTATTTCTTTTTGCCCAATTGCTTTATTTTACCAATTCATCTATGTTACTGAAATAACACTATCTATCTCATTCAATTAACATGTGAAGGCTTTAAAGCTGTTTTTTCTTCTCTTATACTTGAGATATTAATCTGGAAAACAATTACAGATTTTTGTTAATGTTTACATGCGTATAACTATGTTACCCTACATGTACATTCAGTGAGGTCCAATTAGCTGAAAAATTTGCATTTCTGTTAGTATGAGCTAACAAGACTGTGGGGAGACAATGCAATTCAATCAGCCGCATAAGAAATAATGCTGTTTTCCTATAAGCATTAATTCCCACAACTGATTGTTTTAAAATGTTACTGATATTTACAGTATTTGTTTTCCTAACATCTAGGAGCTCACTATAAATGCTGATATTATCTTTGCATGGAACAGTGTCCTATGTAGCACTCTGAAGGGGGAAAAGATACAGCAATAACCATGAACTGCTATACATACTACGTTAATACATTCAACAAGGCATTACTAAACTGCAAATGCGATACTATGTGCAACTATATAAAAGAAAATCCCACTGAATACAGTTCAGTCTTGTTTCTGAAGTAAATATACATTACAATGTAAGGCTTTGGGTCTGCAGCTCAATCCAAAATCACCCTAAAAATGGATCAATTTGTTTTAACTTCATAGATCATACAGACCGACAGACAAACACATCTAAGAAGTCTGAGTCTCTCTAGCTCATGCACTTATGGGGCAACATATTAGGGATTGTCCATAACAGACACGCAGCCTACAAGAGGTCTGCAAGAATGCAAAACTCATCATTTTTTTTCAGCAGGCAAAACCTTTTGCTGGGAACCTGTTGAAGGGCAGGGTATATAAATCAACTAAATAAAGGCAAACGTGATGGAATGTAACCGTATCATTGTCCCTATTCTTATATAAAGTTAAAAATAAGAGATTGCACAGATGCAAAAGAATGGAAAGGTGTGGGAGTTTCCTTCTCATTCCTAAGTGAAATTTCAGAGTGAGTGACAAACCTCAGATGTGGATTCAGCCACCAGTCATGTGCCTCTGCTTGAAAAATGCTACATTTAGTAGGGAAACTATTTAGGTTAATTGGCAAGGTTGAGTCACGTGTAGTCCAGCATGCCTTTCCAGTCATATACAACTTTGTTAAGTATTTTGTATGCTTCATTGACTTACGGTACAGTACCTGTAATTCCCAGAGTTCACTTTGCTGTAGCTGTTAATGGATACTATAATCTGTAATGACAGTAAACTACCCTTTGCTCTTCCCTTATTCACTATTCATTTTCTAGACTGGGTTAAATAGATTGCTGGGTTAAAGATCAGTGGATTTTCATGTGACACACTCTGCTATTCATCTAATGGCCTGCTCGGACAAAACTGTCCCTGTTCTTGCCAAAATAATAAAACGGGTCCTCCACATCGCATGACAATCAGCCTTTGCTTATGTCCAAAGATCTAGACTTAGATATTTTTTCAAATGTGTGCCCGGAACAGCCTCAGCAAAATAAAGAAACATTTTTCACAAGTACAGAATAATATTATTCTTTCATGCTGAACTATATGGAGATATATGTATTCACATATTATATGTACTTTAACACAGGGTCCACTCAAGAATTAATATGCCCCAGGCCTGATCTGAGCCTAATGAATAGTTTCATCTCAGAGTTGCTGAGGTATGTCAGAACACTGGGAACGAGGTATCTCAGAAGGGGTTTGATATGCTCATCAAGCACAGTAAGCCCTGCACTGGCTTTAGTCCCCATTTCAAGTGTAGGATTACCACATGAAGCTGCCTCACAACTTTTTTTTTTCCAAACTATTGCTCTATACATCCAGCCCACCATTGTCTATTTTGATTAGCACCAGCCTTCCAGAGTTTCAGACGGATACCATATCCATCACCTTCTATTTGATCTTTTTATGTGGGTATGCCAGGAAATTGAACCTGGACCCTTTTGTGTACTAAGCTTGCACTCTGCAACTGCACTATGGTCACTCCCCAAACAATAATATCCTATCGAAGAAGGAATGGCATATCTTAATAGCTTTCCTAGGAATTAAGCCTTGGGAGTTCTGGGTAAAAATAATAGTATTCCTAGTTTGCCCAAGGTAAAACCTCATAACAATCTAATACTCTGGTTCACCTCAGTGCTATGAGGACACATAATTCTAAGGTGCATGGGCTGTTCTCCATTTGTTTTCCAAATGCTACAGAAGAACCAGTTGCACCAACCAGAACTGACACTTTATCCCCATGGTTCTCAAACTTTTTACCCCTGTGACCCCCTTTACATCTACATATGGACACCATACACACCCCCACTTGATGTTGCCCCCCCATTTTCTGTCCTATGCTTCTCTCCCCCTCTTTCTCTCTCAGAAGGCTTCTGTCTGAATGCTGAGCTCTGGCACTCTCTCTTTGCTTCCCTCCCCCCACACAAAAAACTGCTTCATGGTTACTAAGGGGTGTGAGCCTGCTGTGCCAACGACGGAAAGTTCAGAAAAGCTGACTGCCAAAAGCACTAAAAAAGGAAGGCAATTTTTACTATGTCTGAAGCTGGATGAAGACATAACGGGGTAAGGCACTTTGTGTCACTCTTTGCAGGGACCAGTCAATCTTCAATGGTGTACACACACACGGTGGGGGCAGGCTTACCCTTGTGTTTCATATTTGCTGTACAGTCATGCCTCCACATTCACTAGAATCAGGGGCACAGGACCCTCAAGAAAATGAAAAAATCATGAATAACTCTAGGCCCTCCCAAACCATATTTAACACAGACAAAAAAGTATAATCACCATATTCAACACACCAGAAATACCTTTGAGGCATCAGGGTTCCTTCACAAGGCAGAAGTGGATGGCTGGTGGGGCTTACTGTCGCCTCCACTGCAGTCCCACGTCATTTTTAAGAGGGACTTACCAGCCTCATTTGCAGTTTCTCAATCTCACAAGGTTTGCAGTCCCTATTAAAAATGGCATAGGGAGGCAGCAGAGATGATAGCAAATAATCTGTGAATAATCAAATCCACAAAAGTGAAACGCGCAAATATGGAGGGCTGACTGTACTTTCAGACTGATTTTTCTTGAGCAACTATTGTGCCCCACCTTAGGGTCATTCCCCACTGTTTGAGAACCACTGTCTTATCTGATGCAGATGACTTTGAGAACAGTGCTCTCTAAGTCCACTAGAAAAAGTCCTACAACTGACTGTAAGACCTCGTCCCACATGTACTAGGAGTACAACCTTTTCACGCATGTTACTCTTAGTAGACTGGCATAGTAATAACACAGGCCTGCTCCACAGGTGCCTGGGTGCCTGGTGAAGTGTCCTCATACCCAGCAGAGTGACAACGGGCATCACCACCAAAGCCACTCCAACCTATAAGCAGGAGGCTCAGAACTACCAGTCATTTTGAATGTCCCTCCGGGGCCCAAAGTATCAACACTCAAGCATATTAAGGGGCAGTGGAAATAAAATAACACATGAGAGGTTGAGGTTGCCAGGAGGAACAAAAGTCTGCCACACTTCATGGATACTTGTTTTAATATCTTACGGTACCTTAATGAGCTTTTGCATAATCTTTTGTGGAAAGCAGCAGCCTAAGCAATCCTGATGCATAAGGTACAGGAAGTTACTACTCTCTGCCTCTCTGGTCCTCTTCAAAGCACCACCCAAGTCTTGCCAGCTTTGTGATGGAAGGGGTGGTAAGTGGGAATCACATCTGCCATGCAGCTGGGTGGTTAGGTACAACACAGCGAGGGATATTAGCCAGGTAAGGGGGAGAATGAATAGCAGCTGCCACTGTGGCAGTGAACAGGAGGTGGAGAGAGCAGCAGTAGGTCCAGCATTAAGGAGGAGTGGCAGCAGGACTGAACGTGTAAGCAGGAGATAGAGGGCCAAGTGACAGAGAAGTGGCAGGAAAACAAAATGGCAGGACAAGGCAGGGATGGAGGGGAAGGAAATGAAATGAGGGACCAGTGATGTGGTCTTTTCAGTGGGTCATTTGGACAATGCAGTTCACTAGTCCTGCCGTCCTGCCTTCTATTGGCTAAGAACAAGATGAGCCCCATTTGAGGACTGCTGACCACTTCATACAGTGCATCGAGTGTTGCCTTAGCTGGTATACACAGACATGGGTGCTGGTGCTGGTGATGTAAACAGTAGGGATGTAATTCTTTGCTAATTTTGTTGTTGAAGAACACAATGAATTAATTTTAGCAAATTTTCTTCCCACTTTAGGAAATCATCTAAAATTGCCCAGCTTTCAAACATTATTTGCAGTCTGGGGCTTAATGTACGTATTTGAATATTATACTTTTTGTGTAGAAAACAAATGAAACAACTCCCCCCCCCAAAATAGTTCTTCTGACCAGAAATGTTATTTTCTTGGGAGAAAATGCCATTCCTTTCTCAGAATTTTTTTTTTCTGAGTGAAACAACCACATGCAAATTTTGCGCAGAATAAGGTCCCAACTGCAAAGATTCTAATCACTTTAGAATCCTTTTCAAGAAACACATTTTTCAACCACTTCTTCAATATTTTTAAATATTCTTCCCACCCCTTTTGTGGTCATTAACAAGCAATAGTCAAGTGGTAGTACAGGCATCCTAGCATACATGATTAATACACTCCTTGTGATAAATAACCAAACAGAACAAAGACAGCTAAAATAAAATATTTTCTGATTAAAATATCTAATATATATGTCTAAAAGAAATTACACCTTGCTTTTTCAGTGTGATTCCCAATGCTTGTTCTCATTGCATTCTGCATTGTTTTCTGCAAATCAAATAACAGTATTCCATTTGTGGGCTTCTTGTGGCATTCTTATAGATATTCAAGTTTAAACCATACATTTTATAAAAAATATACCCTGATGGCAGAAAACTGAAATGATGCAACCAGAAACCATTGTAAGTGACAAAATGCCAAGATGACGATGAGTCTACAGTTCACTATCAGTGTACATGAGATGACCGTTTTACATGGTTTCTTCTTTCCTTATGCATTTTCATATAAATCTAGGCTGAATATGGGATGGGGTTCCTGTAGCTTTAACTGTTAACAGATCCCAGATCAGGAAGAGATCCCATACAGTTTCAAAAAGCAGAACTCTGACACATAGCTGCTGAACCTTCCTGCCCCTACTTTTCACTAATGAGTAAATAGTCATGGGGAAGCAGGACTAACACATCTAAAAGATGGATTTTTGAGGTGACAGAAAAGATGTCCCACAGTTCTCCCTGACAGAAATTTATGACATACCTTCCTAATCCAGGATGTGTTAATCATTAGTGCATCATCCAATATTCAACTTTGCTACCCAACACAAACCCTATAAGGTAGCATGGGCTGAGGAGTAGTGATTGGCCCAGTAAAATTTGTGCCTGACCAAAGATTTGAACTTTGGTCTCCCAGTTTGAAGTCTAGAACTATACTGTTTCTCACTTACTGTGTAAATGGTATCAAAACTAAAATACAATAGAAAAATAATGAAGCAACTTGTATGCTTAATTTGCATACTAGTAAAATTTGCATCATATGCTTAATCTACATGTTGTAGACTCTGCTATTTATTAACCATTTGAGCTTCACTGATTTGTATCAAAATGCTAATACACATGGTTTTTTAAAATTTGAGTCTTCTAAACCTGTTTTGTAAACTTATGTTTATCTACATGTTGTTTTCCAGGGCATACTTTGTTGACCATATTATACAAATCTTGTGCCAAGTGCACTGGCTACCAATTTGTTACCAGACAAATTGGTAATTTCAGGCACTGGCTCCCAATACGCTTTCTATGCTGAATTCAAGGTGCTTGTAATAACATTTAAAGCCGTAGATGGCTTAGGAACTCAACATTTAAGGAAGCACTTCTTCTTGTGTGTTCCTCTTCAAGGACTGAGGTCTGCTGAGAGGGACCATTCTCTGTTTCCTACCAATGAGGTCAGTACACTGTGGGAGGATGTGGGAGAAGACCTTGTTGGTGGTGGCAACGCCTTACCCTCGGAGGCCCAATTGGCACCAACACTGATTTCATTTAGGCACTAGGCAAAGACTCTGCTATTTATTAACAATTTGAGCTTCATTGATTTATATCAAGATGCCAATACACATGGTTTTTTAAAATTTGAGTCTTCTAAACATGTTTTGTAAACTTATTCACTTGTACTTAATAGGTTTCAGTCTATTTATTATTGTTTTTAATTGTTTTGAGGTGTTTACTGTGATTTTACTTGTATGCCACTCTGAAATCTTTTGACACAGACAGATAAATATATTATTAAAGATCTGTTCCAGGGATTCTTCTTTTTGCCCCAGCATCAACAAGGGAAGCTAGGCATTTTAGGAACAGAGAACAGCACCATCCCTTCATTAGCATCATGATTAAAGAACACTGTCCCTAAGGAGCTGTTTAGTTTTGGGTGAGCTGTTGGAAATTTTTGGTTCCATGTGGCTTTGAATGTTTTTGATGGATTACATTCAGCCCTCCATATCCACAGATTCTGTTTCCACAGATTCAACCAACCACAGCCTGAAAATATTTTTTAAAAAATCCAAGAAGCAAACTTTGATTTTGCCATATTATATATAAGGGACACCACTGTATGTAATGGAACTTGAGCATCTATGAATTTTGGCATCCACGCAAGTGAGGGGGACTGGAACCAAAACCTAGCGGATACCAAGGGCTCACTGTAGAAATCTTTCTTTAAAAAAACAAAAACTTTCTTCACCTATTGTTAACAATGCTGTGTGTAATGTTCTAAGCTTCTAAATTATTTTGAAATGTTCACTCATAAGTTGCTTTGCTGGACTTTTCTGGTTGAAAGATGACTCATAAATAGAAACATAAATGGCTTATTATCATTAATTCCATTTTATGAACTGATTGAAAGTCTTATAAACATGGTTAAGAACATTTGTCTTTCTGAGTTCAAGTCTCAGCCCAAGTCTAAGAAGCTACCCATTTAACCATACTTTTTCTCTGGTTGGATGCGGAGGCAGAATTTCATTCAGCTTCTTTGTTGGAAAATACCAATACTTAGGATTCATTTCATATTATCAACTGGGAGTATCTCAGACCAAGAGCTCAAACAGAGCAGAGGACAGGGAGAGCATTTGTTAGGCCTTTAATACAAATCCAAGGATCATTGGAAGCCTTGGCATCAGGATGCACAGTTCATGACATACAGCTGTGCCCTTCCAAGGACAGAAATCCCAAGTTAATTGTGAAGCCGTTCTGGACCAATTTTATCCTATGACTTTGGTGGATAATAGAACATCATCACTTGTATTTAACTCATGTTCAGTTCCTATTCTCCCCCTCCAGCTTCCTCCACCTACAAATTCCCCTAAAGTTAACACATACATGTTTTTATGGGTAAAAGTACAATATAGGACTATATATTCTTACAAGACAAGAGATTTAATGCATGAAAATTACACAAAGCTGGCAGAATGACAATAGTTCAGAGGTGGCATTTCAATCAAGCAAACAGTATTTTCTTCCCTCTAGAATGCAAGTAAAGGAATTGCTCTGCAACATCTGTTAGAGTATGAAATGCTAACAGATGTCTTAAGTGAAAAAAAAAAGGTAGAAGAATCCATACAGGAAACCTTACGCCAAACAGATAATACTGCGATCTTTCCACATATTACAGGGGGAAAAAAATATTGGCAGCTTGCTTCTTTTCTGTGAAACTTATAAAGCAATTCTTCCGCTTGGGCTTTAGTAAGTAGGAAGATACTGACTCATAACTTTTAAAAAAGGGAAAAAAGGGAGGAGGAGGAAAAATCAATTTCCAATAATGACACTTATTTTTAGAAATATATGTTCAAATACTAATGATTTCAAAATGTTTACTGTAGGAACTAAATAATTTCTGATTTGATAAATGGATGGGGTGAGATTTAACTGTTGCAGCCTTCCTTCTCAAAAAAACAATAATTTACTATGGTTCCACTCAAGTAACACTACACTTAAGTTGCCTACCATGTGGTTCAGACTGAGCATGTGCAGTAGCCACAGGAGTACCATAGAGCTTCTGCCACACAGAAGCTGATTTTCAACATCTTTCATGTATCCAGTTTAAGCAGAACTGTAATGTTCAACTCTAAACATAAAAAACAAAAATACAGTCGGCCCTTCACATTCACTAGGATTGAGGGTTCAAGACCTCCACAAAAGTGGAAAAATCACAAATGTCAAAATGTGTGTGTCTGTTGGAAGGAGGCTGAGACATGGTAGAGCGAGCAGGCACCCAGGGTCTAGCCCAAGTCATGGAAAAGAGAGGGAATGGTATGGGCTGGCGTGGTAGCCTTATACTTCTTCCTCTCTCTCACCTTCCTTGGTGTGTGGAAGGCATTGGGAAAAGGTTTGTGGGGCTGAAAAATCAGGCTATGAGGCATCCTTTGCTGGCTAGGCAGCAGCTGGGGGAGGAGGAAGAGGACCTTTTTAAAGGGCTGCATGGCCTGACCAGAGTTTCCAAGAGGGAAGGTTCCTGCAGAAAAGCAGCATGAGGTAGGGGGCAGAGGTTGAAAAAACTTGCAAAGAATCAAATCCATGAAAGTCAAACCAGCAAATGTGGAGGGCCAACTATACTTTGATTCATGTGAAGTGCAGTTAAAGTATTAGATCTATCACTGCTGGAATGAGTGATAATAAAATCTCTCTGAACTCTTAATGCAAAAGCAGTACATGCAACCATTATGTCTGGTCCTGATCTCTTTCCAACTTTCTGTGTGATACAACACTGCACTATGGCTAGTGCTGAAAGGCAGAGGGAAAAGAAAACACAAGATTGGTTAAAAGATCAACAATTTCTTATTTTCATCAAATCTACTGGGTGAAAACCATTGTATATACAAATGTGTACAATATAGCTCTGAGACCTGCCTTTGGAAAAGAAAAGTGGGGAGAAAACAGCTTTGAGAATCTACAGCTTTGACTGGAGAAATTGCATGTGTTTCCCTATTGGCTATTTTTCTACTCTATTTCACTCTCTGACTTCCACCTCAGTTGTTTCACACCTTCCATTGATAGGCAACTAGACATTGGGAAGTTGAAAGGGAAATACGAGCAAGCAGTTGAAGGTGGGATCAGAATCAAGTACACCCATCCTGCTGCTTTCCTAATAGTTTCCAGGGCCACTTATAGTCTATCCTTGCATGACAGTAGCTCATCCTCTCTATCTCCATGGTAGGCAACATCCAGAGGTCTGAGGCTAATGAGACCATTTCCAAGTTGCCCAGGAACTCTGAGGACTACATCTAATCCTTTCAGGAAACCTTCAGAGCCCCCCTACCATTCTTCATGTCCCTCCAGAACACTCAAATGACCAACCGTGCCCTCTAAGAGACAGAAGGGCAGAGAGTTGGATCTATTTGTGCCCTGAGAGGCCTTTTCAGAACCAGATGTGACCTTCCGAACCCCACACATCTAAAACAGATTCCACACTCCCCATGGTGTTTTGTTCACAGAAAGTGACAGCTTATTTCAGGCAAAAAAATTAAAAGAGAGGAGTATGGAGGTGCAAAGGGGCTGGGGGCCCTGTGCTAGTGTATTGTGAACTCTGACATGTGCCTTGGCTACCTGCAGCCCATACTTTACTAACTTCATCCTAGAAGATTAACTATCCATAACTTGCTGTGACAATTCTGTTTTTAGTTTTTCACTGAAATTTTTTTTTGCTGAAGCTTGGTTGGACTATATACTACAGTTGATGTAGAGCCTCCACTATATCTGTCAGAAGGAACCATCTGCTTGGATCAATTTGCTTTGCTTTCCTTCTAAGAAGATCAGAAGGGGGGATGAAATCTGTCAAACGCAAACTTCACCTGTCTTTCTTTCTTTCTTTCTTTCCTTCTTTTCTCTCTCTCTCTCCTGTCAGCCCTAGTCAGTATTACCAATATAATATTAACGGTAATCTAAAATATCTAAAGGTTGAGGAAGACTGCTTTGGAACATTTAGTTGGTGGACTAGATATGGCAGTCCAGTGATTACACTGTTTTTCTATGTTTGGATGCAGATGGTGATCATTAGTTGCTGGGAAATCCCTTTGGATTCTCTATGAATTCAAAGGAATATGAATTCTCTAGGTAAGATATGAATTCTCTAGATAAGACTACTTAGAACAATGATATGCAAAATGTAGCCTGCGGGCTCCTGCAGTCCCAGGGCCATTTTTAGGACCTACAGACCACCAAGGGTTAAAAAAAAAATATTGAAAAAAGGATTTTTGGCTCTAAAGTGCCCTCAAATGCCCTCTAGGTGCCACGGAGACAATTTTGACACTTTTTTTGGCCCTCCTGGGCCACTGTAGGCCCAGGAGAGAGATTTTTTAAAAAGGAAGTGAACGGGAAGTGACTTTCAGACATTTCCCATTGTTAAAATGAGACCTAAATGACCAGGAGAGCCCTAAAATGTCCCATGCACCCCCTAGAGGGGTTGGGAGACATCTGGGGGCTTGTTTAGTTTTCTGCAAGGGGGTACAGCGCAGCCTTCCGAGATCTCTTGTGCTAATGCTGCCCCCTAGCTCCCACAGCTGCACACCCTCAATCTATAACTTTAGTGTTTGTATGTCATTATTGTCCTTGATGACACTCAGCTTTAGACTTCATTGACAGATCATTCAGAAGCCAGTGTTTCTATCTTGGGTCATTGTGTGGAGACTGGTCAGATGGACATATTTGCACATGTTTTTTTGAAACTACTAGGCTTGGCTTGAATAAAGTGTTTGATATGAATATTCTTGAAGATGAACTGGAAGTTTCAGTAGTCAAGAATATGTTCACCTGCTTTTTGATAGATGTGCAAAGTCACACCCATGGAGGCAAAAAGTACTGCAACCATTACATTAGATATTTTGTTGCTTCCCTGCCAAATTGATGGCTTTGACTTTTCTTATTACCTGCAGGATCACATCTCTCTATATCAAAGAGAGTGCCAGCTGCAGTCATGCCCTGTTTTGTACATGTTCTTTAACCTAGGTAGGAAGAGCAATTGACAAAGACAGACACAAGTATATTAATATATACTACAGGTGTTTGCTATAGCAAGTGAGGTAGTTTTTGGTATTTAAATGAGAGGAGAGGATAAATGTGTTTTGTCTGAAATATATTTATTGATACCTTTTGCCTGCAAGAAAGTACTGATTAAATAGTAATTCAAATCCATAACGTTCACAGTGGTTTCTGTCTCTCAAAGAAATGGTCCAAAAGATGTTTATAAATCCCTTCTAAGGGTAATTTCAAACAAATGAAGTTACCTTACTTCCGGCCATTTCTCTATTGCAGTTCTCAATTTACTACATGAAGGGGGCTCCTAATTTGATAGCACGTCTACAACAGAAATCTAGATCATTTACAAAGATGTTTAGCTTTTCTTTAATTTAAACGAATATTGGAAACTTTCTATTGTTGGCCCCTCAGAGCTATATAGGATATATTCCCTACAGTTTCATGTAAGAAAAATATGTGACTCATGACTGTTAAACAGGTTTAAAGTTCTAGCACCCATATACATTTCTAATATACACAGGGTACACATAGTGCTGGTACATTTTAATCCTGCCATATTAATTGATGTTCCGGTAGTAAAATTAAAAGAACAGCAAACGATTTATTGTGATAATGAAACAATCACTGGAATCTAGTCACATTGTTTTCATTACTGTAGTTGCTGAACATCAGAACACAGACTGGGAAGGCAAGTCACTCATGGGCCATTGTAAAAATACAATGGTTAATTCAATGAAAATAGTGACCATCCATGTTTCATTTCTTGTTTTCTATTAGGATTTTGTACTGATTTACTGATGATAATCAGATTTGGTTATAATTGGATTATATAATTGGAAATATGGATTATTATGGGAACTGTTCATCTTATTATAAAGAATGCTCTCAAAATATAAACATAAATATGCCACACAGGTGGCAGTCTTTTATAAATGTTCACCTAATAGGGCTACAGTGATGAAAGCAGCAATACTTGATTAATTTCTCCCTCCACGTAGAAAGTTAGGGGCAATGTATACATATGTTCAATGTCATTACATGAAATAAGTACAAGACTTTATATTCAGAGACACTGAACAATCTGAAAACAAAACAATTCAACTTTTTCTGTGAGAACTTTAATTTATGTATTGGTATTTTTCAATTAATTTTCCAGTATATATCGACTCAATGTTAAATTTGTGTCATAGACCTTTTTAACCTCAGTCGTGACTTTTTCACTTTATAGTAACAGGCCACATTGTACTCTATCAGTAATCCTTTTGGAAAGATGCTTATCCAATAATCTACAAATGCTTTTTTTATGTTCACCTTCCATGCACACTTTAGTTGAACATGTGGACAAAAGGATCAGATCTGTAGTCTCCACCCCTTATTTCTACATACTCAACAGAAGTTTCAATGTGAATGTTAACAGCTCTACACATTTAGCACCACAGAAGAGCTGGTGTGCAGTTATTTATATGTCCACAGAAGCTCCTTTCTGCTTTCCTCTGAATACGCAGCGATCTGGGGCAGGGCAGGACCAAACAACACAGTCTGATTCCATAGTCTACTAACTAAACATGGATGACCTAAGCCCAACTGTTTTCTCTCAGCATAACCTACCTCACAAGGCTATGCTGAAGAAAAAAATGAGGGTGGGCAGAGCTCCTTGGAGGAAGGATACATTTTTTTTTAAGTATTATTTGAAGAATCTGTATTTGAGCCTCTAAAACAACTCACACAATCCCACTTCTTACAGTTGGGATTTCAGTAAGGACATCTTTAGTATCTTTGAAAATGAATTCCTTTGAGGCCGCTACCTAAACTGCAAACCCTAGGATGTTGAAAATGGAATGATAGCACTATAACAATCTAGTGCAGAAATGGCCTGTCTTTCAGAGGGCAGAACTATGAAATTGATGGGGTTGCCATAATTAAACAGGTGACTTCAAGGTGCGCACACGCGGGCGCACACACACACAGGGAACGATATGATAGATTATTGTTACCAAAAATGTACCTTATGTGACTCTAAGAAGGCATGTTATTTACAAATACTGTACTTAGTTAAAAAATAAATGAGCTTTCTTGTTAGTAAGGCTGCAATCCTGCACACATTTCTCTGGAAGTAAGTCCTAATGAATGTGGTGGGAATTACTTTCAAAGTACACCTACATAGGATTGCAGTGTCATTCACTGACTACAAAAATGACTGAGTTGCTTTACAGCTCTATCAGCAATTACTGAAGACTGCATTAGCAAAGAAAAAAAAACTCTCTCAAACACAGGAACAATACATCCCAGCACCTAGCAAAAGCTTCAGCTATGACTGCTGCTAAAGCCACCGCTGAAACTTATGGGCTTTCTGCACTACACTGTTACAGTACTATTATTCAATATCCTATGGAATCCTAGGGTTTACAGTTTATGGAGGGGCATTTAGAATTCTCAGCCAGATCTTTGGCTGCAGTAAACTACAAACCCCAGAATTCCACAGGATGTGGAAAGTGGAATAACAGCACTATAACAGTGTAAGTGGAAAGGCCTTCAGACAATGAAATTCATTTGCTGCTTTGGCATCTTTTAAGACACTCTGCACATGCATGGAGCCACACTGATATGACCCTGATGGAAAAAAACCCAATCCTTTAATGAAAAGACAGCTCCATCAAGGAAGCTGAGTCAACACGGGCACAGAGTGGGACAAAAGTACCAACACACAACCAGTTGTTGCTTGATAAAAGTGGAACAGTACTGGGTGTGCAAGACAGCAACCGATTTTCCTCTCTGCAGCAACAGGCTAGCCATGCAACTCTCCTGAAGTTATCAGGGACAAGTAATTTCTCCACAAACAGGCCCCTTGTCCCAATCTAGTACTGTGACATCTGAAAGCACCTTTCTATTGCTATGCATGAAAGTACCACTGTACATGTTGTACTGCTTCAAACCACATTAGATCTGACGACTTAGATGAGATTGATCTTTGAGCTTCTTGTTGTCAACAGTACATTATAAAACCGATACTAAATACTTTATAAACAGCTCTCCCCACAGTATATTAGAAGAACAGTGCATATTTCATGCTCTATAGTTTGGTAGCCACGTATCCATCAAACAATTAAATAATTTATCAGGTGCTCAGAAGTGCAATACAAGTCATTGAACTTTTGAATGCTTACAAGTTGCTACCTTAATTTTCCTTTTTTCAAAAAAAATGTACAAAATGGAAAATTGTCATACCATCATTATATATGAATCTAACTAGGATAGATATTTTTTAAAAAAGAGAGAAAGAAAGAAAGAGAAATTGATTAACACAGAATTCCAGAAAGCAAATATAAATCAGTTAGATAATTGGACGAGGTGAGGAATGGAGTGGTTGGCTGACGTAGAGCTGAAATTAGGGCTAGAAGATCCCTTTTCACCAGGCCTCTTAAACAGGCAGCTGGCACAGTAGCTATGCTGTGAAATCACAGGTAACTATTTTCTCTGAGAACTGGTTGGTCAGCTTAGAGTATGTTGTTATCTGTAATATGACTGAAAGTAACTATGATGGAGGGGAGAACCAGATGGTACAGTGTACAAAATCTTTGTCCAGTTGTCAGTTAGATCTCAGCAAACTCCCTGAAGTAGTTGGATTTACTTCAGTATTGACTAAGTAGTTCTGCTATGGTGAGAACTTGCAACTAGTTTAGGTCCATGGATGCAGTATTTGTTGCTGATGTGGATACAATATTGTCAAGCTGATCTTTCACATATGGCAACTCTATGAATGAGAGAACTCCAAGAGCCTCAGTCACCAGCTGCTCTGCTCAGGGCTTGCAAATTCAGGGTTATCGCTTCCCTGATAGAATCAATCTGTAATGTGGCCCATTTCCACCCTACACTTTTACAGTGCTATTGTTTCCCTTTCAATATCCCTTTCAATATCCTGTGGAATCCTGGGGTCTGTAGTTTAGGGAGGGGCATTTAGAATTCTCAGCCAGGGAGCTCTTTGGCCTCGGTAAACTGCAAACCCCAGAATTCCACAGAAGGTTGAAAGTGGAATAACGGCACTATAACAGTATAGGGCAGAAATGGCCTCAGTCTCCCTCTTCTCCTACTGTGTTCACTTTACCAAGCATTACTGCTTTTACAATGAGTCACATCATCTCATGATATGTCCAAAGTATGACAGCTTCCATTTAGTCATCTTGGCTACTGGCAAGCCTTGCAAAGGAGAATAAAACCACACCTGTGGATAGTCTGCTTGTAGGATGGCTGCATAACATCCAAACTACAATGGGTGTAGTTTCCATGTCTAGAGGCTATGAGAAATTCCACCTACTGCAGTCAAGCCATTAGGCATAGCTGTAAGACAGAGTTCCTGTCATAGTGGAAGAAAGTAAAGTTGGAACTAGAATATTCATTCTTTCCTGAACCCAGGCAAAGGCCCTTCTTTTCAGGTTGAAAGACAAAAAGTGTAGGAGATACTGAAAAAACATGGTGCCCCTTCTGTATACAGCTTCTCCTTTATCAACAAGGAAGAAGAAATAACATATCCCTGCCCCATGACATTGCCAATGTCATACAAAAGTTTGGGGCAGGAAGAGATGCTGAGATTTAAAATGAACTCTAAGAATCTTGCAGTCTTCATTCTCTTCAAATTCACTCCTAAATATTGTATTACATGAGAATCCATAAAAGGAGACTTCCTAAATTTCCTTTAACAAATCCTTCTTCAAGTCATTTTAATGAATCAGGACAAACCAGTTCATAAGCAAGCTAGAAAATCCAAGACAAGGGCAGGAGAATTGGGAACAATTACCTTACAATCGCCTTAAACAGGAAGAGTTCTGTTCTACCAGGGAAATTTGCATTATTAAACTGAAATACTCAGCATATGTCCAAAAGGAAAAATCACAACACTAAATAACTGTAAGATGCTTCCTGGAGTCATATTATTAAAATGACCCAAGTTTTTGAGCAATTCAGAGGAAAGCTTTCTCTTGGTTACACCACCTTCAGAGTGTGGACATCAGTGGCTGCTCCCAGACTACAGAACCCCCTCCTAGGTTGCCTCTTTTCCAATCTACTTCCAATGAGAAACCAAGGCTGTCCTTTTTAAACAAGCATTTCCTCTGGTTGCCTGAATAAGGATATCATGGGAAGGGAGCTGGCTATTTCTTCATTTCTCATGTTTGAAATGGTTTGTGACAATTTTTTAAAATTAGTGATAGTTAATTGTTTTTAATTGTTTTTCATGTTTCTGATTGATTTTAGGTGTATACTGTTTTAATCTATGATGTAAATCACCTTGGGTCCTATACTAGGAGAAAGGCAAGATATAAATACAGTAAATAAACTAATTACTATACGAAATTTAGGAGACATCCCTGGTGCAGACTATTCATTTTTCAACTTTATTTTATCCTGTTTGATTTAATTTTGCAAATTTAATCACGTATTACTATCCAAAAACA
This sequence comes from Iguana delicatissima, assembly GCA_948472985.1. Taxonomy (NCBI): domain Eukaryota; kingdom Metazoa; phylum Chordata; class Lepidosauria; order Squamata; family Iguanidae; genus Iguana; species Iguana delicatissima. The sequence continues at coordinate 16,909 of CAOKZL010001792.1, forward strand.
TCAAAAACACATAAAATGTATCCACATGTTTTTCATATTTCTATACCTTTTGATAGGATTAGTACACATATTCAGAATCTATCACTGGCTACAGTCCTATACATGTTTACTCAAAAGTGAGTCTAGTTAAGTTCAAAGGGGCTTACTCACAGGTGAATACATGACTGAAGCCTGAAAATGACATTTTCTCTTTGAAAATTTCCATATGCACATTTTAACCTTTTTTCCTCCCATTAGGTTCTGGTTTGAAAGCTGAATGTTTAGCTCTCCGTAGTAATATTATGGTTAATTTTCAGAGTTTATCTGAATTATTTTTGCTCTGCTTTTGGAATTAAATATGAACTCCAAATAAATTGAATATTTTACCACTCTGCATAGTTAATCTTATGATGCCTTTGCAGCATCAAAAGCAGCTTCATTAAAAACACCAAGTCATGAGAATTGCTTCTAATCACCTGAACTAGTTTCTGTTATGTCCACTTTGTTAATGCCAGTGTTGAACAGGCTATTAAAATGTGTTTATAAACTATGAGAAGGATAGAAATTATGTTTAAAATGTGTCTTTTTTCTTTTCGAAGATGAGATTACTGTCCTGAATTCCTTCTGACTTGCTTATCCCATTCCCACTTTTCTAAAGAAAGAAAAAAGAATCAAAACAAGACAAGAGAGGCTAGTAAAATACAGCAAGCTGTCCATATCCATGGATTCTGGATTCACAGATTCAACCAACCACAGCATGAAAATATTAAAAAAAACAAAAAGCAAACCTTTGAGTTATTCACCATTTTATATAAAGGATGCCATTTTACTACACCATTTAGTGGGACTTATGCATCCATGGGTTTGGGTATCCACTGAAGATCCTGGAACCAAACCTCAGGAATACTGAGGGTCCACCGTGTAGCTCACTAAAAGGTTTTTAATGGGGAATAATTGCAAATATTACTGAAGAGAGGATTGCAGTGTTGTCGTCTTGCCCACTCTGGTGTCCTACAGAGGTTTTGGACTTCAACTCCCATCAACCCCAGACAGCATGGCCTGTAATGAAATAAGTTATAAAGTCCAAACTATCTGAAAAGCGGGTTGTGGTAGGATATAGGATTAAGTGGTTTTAATAATAAATCATGTGTGTCCTCTCCCAACCATGTCAATATGAAATCTGTTGTCACAGCACATGGGATGTGGATGACTATTTGAAATGGGTTGCTTATAGGAAAAGAATGAGTGGAAGAATGATCTGCAGCAGAAGCCAGAACGAATGGTGGGTGAAGCTGAAAAATGATCACCAACTGTAAGTGAAGAGTTGCAAGTTTGGAAAGTTACTTTTTAAAGCAATTCCAACCTGTAGAGTTATAGAGTTGGAAGAGACCAGAAGGGCCATCCAATCCAACCCACTGTCATGCAGGAATATACAATCAAAGCACTCCCAACAGATGGCCATCCAGCCTTTGTTTAAAAACCTCCTAAGAAGAGGACTCCATCACACTCTGAGGCAGGGTATTCCACTGTTAAATAGCTCTTACTGTCAGGAATTAGAATCTTTTTTCCTGCAGTTTGAAACCATTGCTCCATGTTCTTGTCTCTAGAGATGCAGAAAACAAGTTTGCTCCATCTTCCATACGACAACCTTCTGAATATTTAAACATGGCTATCATGTCACCTCTTAACTTTCTCTTCTCCAGGCTAAGCATATGAGGATCCTTAAGCCATTGATCATAGGACATGACTTCCAGGCCCTTTACCATTTTGGTCGCCCTTCTCTGGACATATTCCAACTTGTCATTTGTTCTGTAATTTTTTATAAACTGCCATCTAAGAGGATGGTAATTTCTTTTACTAGTAATGTTGCCAACAGATTTAGCAGCTTGTGTCATTATCTGTTACTTTTAATTACTATTTAGTTACTTCGTAGTGGAGGAAAACTATCTCTTAGAGGTAAATTAAAATGATGAGGAAGGAGGAGCAAGGAGTCCTTTCAGAATGCCCTCCAACTCAGTGGACCAACTGAATGAGTTACTCAGTGACTACTCAGAAGAAGGGCCTTGTGGAGGAACCTTAGACATAATACAAACATGCAAGGCTATGTACAAAGCTTGTGAAAACTGTGATCAAAAGGCTGTCATGTCTTCTGCCTTTGGGACTGACCTAATAAAGGTATTACCTCAATATAGATTTTGGCATTTATCCTGGGGTCAACATAACTACTTCTGCATTTGGATTACTTTCCTGAAGTTATTCTAGTTGGTGTTTCCTATTCTAAGCCTGCCTGCCTGCCTGCCTGCCTGCCTGCCTGCCTGCCTGCCTTTCTTTCTTTCTTTCTTTCTTTCTTTCTTTCTTTCTTTCTTTCTTTTTTTTTAAGAGAATAAAATCAGTATGGGAGTGCCTAAGAAAACACTACAGCTCACCAAAATGCTTTCAATACGAAGTAGTTCCAAGAATTACCTAAGTTAAGGTTGGAGTATTACATAGCATTGTGGGTACTCTGGTTTCATGCCCTAGCCACATTAATTTGTGCCAGCAAGCATGTGCAGCCCACAACTGTTTGTGCTCTGGCCCCAAAAGCACCCTCAAACATTATGCCAATACAAAACCCTTGCCTGAGCCCACATCTGAGCAACATTAACTTCCTCTTAAAATCCTGGGCATGGAGAACCATGAATATATATGAAATTATGATCTCTGGAATTCTGCTGCAGCCCTATAAACAAAATGAGCTTGGGGGAAAGGGGAAAGGAAAGGTTTTTAACAGTGGACAAAACAGGTTATTTTGAATGTGGGAAATAGAATGGTACATAGATGTCTTCGATCAACATTATTTATTAAAACAGTAGAATATCTGCCTGGCGTTGCCTGGGATTTTATTTTCTCATAGCTGATACTTAATAGAAATACCTTAGGAATTACCTTACCTTACCTTAGGAATTAGACTGCAGTTGAAATCCACATGGATTTGAGATCCTGTGTCTCTAATTTCCCAAACTGTCTTGTCCAGTACCTGTAACTTTTCCTCATATTCCCCAGTCCAATCTGTATTCAGAGTTATTAACATACAGACTTTGAGTTTCTGAGGTAATATACTGCTCTCCTTCTTGCTGCTAGGCCTCATCTCCATAGCAACCAGCTAAGCCCAAGAGCTCTCTGGCTGAGAATTCTAAAAGCCGCTCCCTAAACTGCCAATCCCAGGATTCAACAGAATCTTCACAGTCAGCCAATCATATGTGGTCTTCTCGCCTCACACAAACAAACTCACAAATTTTGACATTTATATATTAGATGAACACAGAACAAGATCTCACTAGAAGAAAAATAATATGCCCTGGCTCCTGAAAAAAAAGATGAACCCAGGCCCTGAACTTGGAAAAGCTACCTTTTTGTACTATGGTTCCTCAAACCCCCCGTTTCTGCTGAGAACTTTCACAAAGCCTGTCAGCACACAGGACTTCTTGGGCTTGCACAATAGATTCTGTACACAACAAATATATCTATCATAGGTATAAGAGGGTTAATGTATCCACGACCATAACTACTCATTTCTATAACCATAACAAGATCCTGGTTCTAACATCAATCCAGCCCTAAATAAAGAGAGGGAATTACAATTGGCTACGGATGTGGTCATATCTCATCATAGGGTTTTGCCAGTAAAATATATTTGGGAGTGGTTTACCAGCATCTTCTTCTGCACTGTACTAACAAGTGTTAGCTATGGTGCCACAGTAGACGCCATGTCTTTCAGAGATCCTTTGCCAGTGTCACCTACTGCTGCTGCTGCTGCCCAGTAGGTGTTTGGCACATTTAATCTAGCTCCTCAGCAAAAGCCTGTCTGACATGGGAGATACTACCAGCAGCCCTGCTACCATCAGCAATAGCCTCTTGACACGCAGGAGCACGCAATACCACCATCATGGAAAGATAGTGCCATGGTGAGATGTGTCAAGTACTACTTCAGAAATTCTGAGATTGCTTCTCAGACAAACTGTTCCTGCTCAGACACTGATGCGGGGGAGAAAAAACAACCCAGCCCCACTGACTAGTGCTGTTCCATGTACCTGGATTTTTCCTTCTGCATTCTCAAGCTGAATGTGTTCTACTGTGTTAGACCGCATGGCCAGGGCCAATGTGAAGTAATGGGGCTGATGTGCCTGGCACCATGCCTTCTTTAACCTTCTGAATGACTTCATCTACTTGAACACAGTTAATTATTCTATAGTGAAAAGAAAGCATTATATAACTGCAAAATACTTTAATAGCTATGAATATTTTATATGCTTTTTATTTCCATTTTGTATACCTGATCTAGCTGCACAACAGGAAAAGATGTCCTTGTCACCTCGCCCTAAGTTCACTAATGCAAGCAGCACATCACTTCACTTCTCCCAAATTTGCACTCCAGGAATGACATTTTTAAAGAAATTCCTACTGCATATCCACCTTCTTGTTCAAATGGAGTGAGGAGAGTGGAATCTTCTCAGCTACCTACAGCCCCGACGTTCAAGTTGAGAAGAAAGGTAGTAAATATAGAGATGCAAACACTTTTGTACAGCTTATATTATAACTTTAGGAAATATTGCCTTCAATCTGAATCTGTATTCTTGGTTCACTGATTAAACTGCATGTGTCAATTTGTTTCTACTGGCTGTCCAAACATAGGTGTCTGTTTGGACACACAGCTCTTACTTTAAAAATTCCTCGACTCCAGGACCTGAGAAGAGCCCTTTCACAAACTTGCCACATAAAAACCTTTAATTGAAGTTGACGGCTCCCTATGTGCAAAACACACACTCGATTACTAAACCACAACTCCTCTCTAATCCTCAGAACTTATGTATTTTCTTAAGCAAGCATCAGCCATGGCTTCTAATCCAAACCCAGCATGTAGTAATTATGGTTTCTCAAATTCAGTTCACAAGGTCTGAATCCTGAAAAAAAAAAAATTATCAGATATAAATCTCTAAATGAATTAGTCAAATTAAGTGTGCAAGTCGGAACCACTTCAGATGTTTCAGAGAACTAGTATTGTAAGTGTGAGTGGCCTATGTTTTTTCTCCTCACACATTTGGTTCTTGGCCAAAAAAGGTGGGTGGCAAAACCCACATCTTTCTCTAAAAATGTCTGAAATGATATGAAGTTATGCCTACTTTCAGGGAGCATTACGGTGGACTAGTAATAAAAATCTTAATTGCACTTCAACTAGAAAGGAAAAACAGGAAAAATTTCAATTAAAAAAAAACAGCCAAATTATGGGACATCTCCATCCCTAGTCAGGTATAATATACCCTCCAACTGTCCAAATTTGGCAGAGATAACACCAATTAATCTTTAGTTGTCTCATTTTTTCAGCTCGTTTTAAAATGTCCTAATTTCTCTCTTTTCTCCTGTTTTTTTCCTCTTTAGTCTCTGTTTACTTCAGTAGCTGAGCATTGAGTTCAAAGTGCAAAATTAGTTAGTATTCAGTTAACTCAGCAGAGGGAGATGAGAGGTGGGGAGGGAGAAGCTTTCCCTTCCCAGCAGTCTCAGCGAAAAGTAAAGTGGTGAAGCTTCTTCTAGCTTGTTAGTTCTCTCTCATTAATAGCTTGTCACCTTGCCCACACTGTCATGTTGCTTGGCCACATTTGTTCCAGTTTTCATCTGTGAAATGTTGGAGGGTATGATATACGCACGTCCAGGTCAGACGTAAGGCCTCATGGGAACAATCACATAGCATGAGTTCTTCTGGGTTCTGCCTCCTTTGTACATGGTTACTCTTGTTCCTGCCTATTTCTCCTGGAAAGAACAATGATGTAAAGGCTGATTTCAAGATATTGCTTGCACTTTTGAAAGAGAATGCGCAAAGCACTAAATGGTTTAGATCCAAGAGACCTTGATCATCTTACCAGCCTGCCGACACCCTATGATATGACACAGAGGTCTTTCCCTGTGCCCCATCTCCATCTATGGCAGAGGCCCAGTCAATGGGAAACGAGAGAAAAGGTCTTTTCCATGACAAAAAAAATGTTGTTTTCTTTGGAGACTAGGTTGACGTACACCTTCAATGGCATTTTGCCATTTGACAAAGATCTTCCCACTGACACAGGCATTTGTTTTATGAGCTTTATTGAATATATTTATCTACTGCATCTGCTGGTTGTTATTCAGCATTTTATTGATGTTGTTGTTAGGAAATGAGCCTGTAGTGATTTGGATGCTGGACCAGGGCTCTTGAAGATGGGGATTTAAATCCCCATTCAGCCATGGAACCTACTGAATGGCTTTGCACAAGGCATACTCTTTCTGCCTTACACAGACCTTCTTTGACTAAATCTTCCAAAGAAAACCCTGTGATAGGGCCATCATAATTTAGAACTGACCTAAAGGTATGTAATAATAAGAACTGTTGTCAGCCACCCTGAGTGGTGTGGAGGCACCAGAAGGGAGGGGTGGAAAGGAACAGGACACAGAAAACTGAAGGTTGTTATCCTACCCCAATTCCAATGCATGGTAATATACAGTATACAATAGCAATTGGAGGTATCATAGGACCACAGGTACAGTTAAGGGTGAGAGATATGAATTACACTCTTCCATTATAATAAAAAATGGACGGTGGAAGCATTAATTACTGCTTTAATAGCTATCAATATCTTACATGATTCTATACCCATTTTTTTACATTTATAATTCAATTTTCATTCTGTTTTAGCCTATAGTTGGTGACAATGTTTGCTGTGCTACATGCTTAGCAGGAACCTCTCCTACCTCATATCTGCTTCTACAGAAACCTCCTATTTAGACTGGTGGGACCTTGGAAGGCGAATAACTACTCTAGTTGGTAGCTCATGATCGTAGCATGCTACTCATCATTCCAAGGTTTATCATCGGTTTGGCCCCATACTGTGCATGGGTTTGGCCCCATACTTTAGTTGTTTCCATTTTTTACTTCACTTTTAACAGATGGCACAAGCATAGAAAACTGATAGATGATAAATTTTTCATTGCCTCAGCAATCAACCAAGTTCAATCAACCAAGTGAATATTAAAAGAGAAGAGTTCATCAGAGCATTATCCATTAGTAGTAAGATGCCACAATATTGTTTTTGCTTATTTAAAGTTATGTGCAGCCCCACCCCAATGTGAAGTGGGACCATCCCGTATTGGGAAGAATTTTGGATTTTCCTTCCTGTAGTTGCTTGCCTCTTGAATTCAGTTTTGTATCTTTTTGCTTGCCTCTGCTTCAAGTACTCTTTAGTTAAAAAGTGGTGGTGGTGGACCTTCATTAGTGCAAATGATGCCAAGGGTGAGTTTTGGAAATAAAACACTTCAAGGAGAGTTTAATTCTCTGAGCATGTACTCCCAAATGCATTTGAAACAAACAAAGAAAAATATAGGGCACTCATATAATATAGTTAATGTAATCTATAGTTAGACCCATGGGAGAGAGATTTGATGTTTTCAGTAGTTCTTTCTCCCAGACAAGTGTGCATAACAACATCTACAGATGGACCCCAGTATGACTGATACCTAAAGGCAAATATAATTGCTAGTATAACACCAAACGCTTCTAATTTGTGGGAAATCTGCACAATTTGTGAGAAACCAAAGTGCATTATCACAGCTCAGCATAGATGTAACTGCTGTCAGCATAGCTTTGAGAAAGAAGCTCAAAGCAAGCTTCCTAAATGACATTGTGAAAAGCCAGACTTGCACAGGTCAAATCCAGTCAATGACAGCCTCCACTGTAAACTTCAAATGATCACGTGCCTCCCACTTTTGAATGGTGAGACATTTCAGAGGATTCAGTCATTACACAGGGTTCTACTGAAATTGCTCACAGGAGCTCTAGGTCATCTCTGCAATACCAGATGTACACACCTCTGTACACGATGAGCTTAAGCTACAGATCTGAAGCAGTAACACTCCAATATACTCCATCAAATTTCTAAAGGCATCTATGATGTCACAGGATTTCCCAAAGAGGGCAAAGCCACCTCTGTGCCTCCCTTTTGGACCTAAATCCATCGCAGACAAAACCTCTGCTGCACATACAGACATGACTCACCCCATTCCCTAGTCTAGTAAAGGAAGAAAACACATGACTTATCCCTTCCAATCATTCCTATCAGTGCAGTATTGGTCCATCCTAGCTCCTAGCAGAATGTTACCAGTTATCTTCTGGGCAATGCCTCAGGAGACCCACAGTGACTGCTCTCCTTACATTAATCTTCTAGTAAAATACTGCAGAGTTGGAAGAGATCTTTCTGAAACCTGTAACATTATTTCAAAAGTCAACTAACAGGAAACAAACTATTTGTAGTGAGTGCTCATTTATTTATTTCAAATACTGCTTTTCATTTTTTCATAGTTAATGACACATCTCACACATTATAAACAATATTTCGATGGCTTGGGAATCCAGCTCTCCTTGGGAATCAGTTCTTGCTGATGCAAAATTTGGCATCTCAGCAACACTATAGCTCATCATGTGTACACAAGGAAGCTTTTTTAAAAATGAAATATGTGTTACTTGTCACATGCAAACATGTGTAGCATCTTAATCTGTGCCACAGAGACCGGGGGGGGAAATTTCTGGTGTGTGTGTGTGAGTGGGGGGGGGGAGTGCTACTGCAAAAATCCCCTAGCCAGCATGACTTGGCTGTTGTGTGCCCTCAAGCTGTTTCTGACTTATGGCAACCCTAAGATGAACTTATCACAGGATTTTCCTGGCCAGGATTTGTTCAGAGGTGGTTTGCTTTTCCCTTCCTCTGAGATTGTTACCTTCCCAAGGTTGCCTGGTGAGTTTCCACGGCTGAGCAGTGATTTCAGTGCTGCCCTTCAGAGTTATACTCCAATGCTCAAACTGCTACAATATGTGAGCTCTCATAGCCAGCATGATTATTGTCCCGGAAGTGAAATCTCCAAGTTATCATTCTCTGACACTTACATACACACATACACATTTGTTAAAAGAGAGAAACTGCTTAGGGAAAATGCAATTGAGACTAAGAAAGATCAGAAACATTAAAAAGGGGGTAGGTAAATATGTAGGTAGGTAAGCAGGCAGGTAGGTAGGCAGGCAGGCTGGGAATTTCCCACCCTTTTCCTTCCCACAATTTTCTTAATCCAAATCATTTTCCAAGCAATTTCCCTCCAAGTCTCCAGCACACATATCTGAGCTTAAGATGCAATTAGCACCTGAGACTACCATGTGTTTGGAAACAAATGTGTTATACAGTTCTTCTCATCAGAGAGCCAAAACTGACTGCTGTTCCCTGCAAAGTGTGCATGGGATTTGCTGCTATTTAATGACTCTTGCTGCTGGTTTTTCGGGGAATCAAGGCAACATCCACATTTCCCCTTTTTCCACAGTTTGCACACTGACACCAACTCCTGCTGATCTGGTGAACAAATGGAACACAAACTCTGAACACTAGAAGTAACTTCCCTCCTTGCTGCCCCCACTGGGCTTCTCAGTTTTTAAGATAAGTTTTGATATACATTTCATTAGAATTTTAAGTACATTCTTCCAGAAAAAATTTGATATAAATCCTATTCACAAATTCTGCTGGAAAAATAGTACTGCAGCTGGCAGAGTAAATTACTGTGATAAATCATTATTAAATAACCATAAATCTCAATAATAGTGCAATATTTTGACAGAACACTGTAGTCAAAGTGATTATTTCATTTTTAAATAAATAAATAAATAAATAAATAAAAGCAGCCCCTCATATTCAGGAAAACAAATTGCAAAACCTCACCATGCCAAGCAGATAGTAAGATTAGATAAGGAAATTGGAGGACAAAACCCACTTCAGTGTTGCTCATCCTACAGTATCTGTGCTAACAACTACAACAGAACAAATTGAATGGTGAAAGGTGATGGCATAAGTACTGTATCTGAGAGAGGTTTTTTATGTGAAACATTCACATTTCTGGCAATGAATTTCATTTTGTGCCTGATTGTACAATGGATCACCTCTGAAGCATACCTAAGTGGCTAGCATCAAACAGACAGTTCTAATGTTGTCTGCATCTTAGGAAAAAGTTCCCTCTGGATAAGATACTTCTCAAATGAGGATTTAAAATAAAAGAGGGTGAGGAGGGAAGAAGAGGAAAGAGCAGTATCAGTTTAAAGCCAGCATTCTTTGGATGCGCAGCTGATGGACATTTACAGTAATCCATTACTGCAGAAATCAGCTGAAGAGCTATTTGCTCATTCTAAAACTTCCCATGCCTTATTTAGCTCTTACAAGACTTCATTTGTCAAAGTGCAGACACAGTGCTGATGTCGCATCCAATGGTGCATTGCTATAGCCAAGATGAGCTACAGCGAAGCGACAGGCCCAAGAGTACCTTGCTGCAGCGTGTGATTGCTTCCACAGCCTCTCGGGACGGGTAAATTATTAACTGACACTTTCACAACTGAAGTACAGTCTAAGATAAACCCATTAAAACTGTTAGCCTACAGAACATTTCCACACTTGCTGGGTTGGTAAATCTTTGTCAAAGCCACCATTTGCCTTTTTTTTATATATATATACCGGTATAGTAAGTATTACATATTCTTGCTCTCCCTCTCTCATTCTGTCTGGTTCAAGAATAGTTATTTGTTACAGTCTTTGAATGGATGGAATAAAAGGAATAGCTCCATTCTCCCTTGTTCGGTTTGCTTTTGTTGGCTAAACTACGCTCTGTAGACAAAAGGGCAGCTAGTAAGATGGGGAAAAGATTATTAACTGGGATGATAAAAGCCCATCCATCATGGTTACGAACATACTAACCACCTGTTATCTGTCTTTGGGATCACTTTTACCCACACAATTTGCTACAGATGATAAAGGTGTTTTATAAAGGGCACCTGGAAATCAAAGAAGGAACATAATTTTTAACTAATATGTCATAAACAGGGATGAATTAAATGCCACTCTCAGTAAGTCTGTTCTATTCTCTGGTCACAGAATTAGCTTGCCTGCTCCTTAGACTAGCAATTCCTTTCCAAATTCTCTTCTTAGAATATGATATTTCAATACAGCTAATAAGCAACTACCATAATTTTGCTGGTGAGGAAGGAAACTCAGAAGTAGGAAAGCTAGGAAAATAACCAAAATATTATTTAGTATTTGTGGTCTGTTCTCCTTCCCCTTGCTTCATCAAAATACTTCACAGACTCAGCAATCCTTAAAACAATAGTTTTGGCAGGTAGGTAGGTAAATATTATCCCTACCAAAAAAAAGAGCCATTTTTAGGGCAACAGGAGTAGAATGTGGGCATGCTTACATCATGTAGGAATCCTTGTTTGATATAGGGGTCTCACACAGGGGTTTTTTTTCATGCCATGCAATTAGAAATGCATGGTCAGTAGAGTTTTGCTGTTCGTTATCCGTACAGCACCAGAGAATGGGAAGACAGGTTTCTCTACTAACATAATAAATGCTACTTAGTTTAAAAAAAAATATCTAAGAATGAGGAGAAATAAACCAAACTCATTCCCCAGCCCTAGAGATCCAATAGTCTAATGTAAAGGCAAGAACCTGCTGCTGGTGACTGGGATGCCAAATCCTCCCCCTCTTCCCTGACTCATATTATGCTACTGCTGAAGCAACTGCACTGGCTGCTTATCAACTACTGAGCTATCTTCAAGGTGCTGTTGTAAATCTATAAAGGGACTAAGCAAATTGAGATCAGGCTGCTTGGTAGGTTGTCTTTGTATCACTAAAGTGCTGGTTGTTCTGTGATATGTAGATTGACATTCAGGGGCAACCTGAAAGCAAATCTTGTCCAGGAACGTCCCAATCTTTTAGAATGACCTCCCTTGTGGTAATCAGGATGACATGCTTTAGGTGCCGATTAAAATTTCACCTCTTCACCTCTTCCTCAGTGTGCTTCCCAGAGAATTTGGTTTTTTTAGCCCCTCACTCCAAAGGTTTTCATTGAGTACTTTTTACCTGACAATTATTTAATTTTTGTAATTCAATGTCTGATTTTTCCTTTTTGTCTCTTTTACACCACATGGATATGGTAAGCTCCTCATCCCCCTGGTGCTGATGCTGGCGTTAAAATAAATAATAATGTTAAGGGGGGAATCACTTTTGAAATATTCCTCTTCAACATTCAAATTTCCCAGGAAGTTTGCTTTTTGCACATTTGCTGCTTAAGAAATATATGAAGCTTACCTTAGGAAGCCCATATTAAAATATAAACAGGGCCTACCTACATGCTATCTAAGAAATCAGAGATCACAACTGTCAGCTCTGAAAATGCCACCAAGCTCACATTAAATTGGGCGAGTCAGTGGGCAACTGACCAATGAAGTCAGCAGTAGGGAAAAGCCAGATGTAGAGAATGCTGGGGCAGAGATAAAGTTATTAGTGGAGCACCTGAGAACTGGGGCTATTTAGTTCATGTCTTCTTTCACCCAAGCTCTTAATGCATGTCCCAAAGAAGAAAGAGCTTCCAGTGCTATCTGTCAGACACCTGAATGCCAAGATATATTTGAGACCTTGAAAACTAACCCAAGTGCCAAGCCCAAACAGAAAAGTCCCTGATGTCCTGAAACCATTTATCTTACATAATGCTGCCTCAGATGTTGGCCTGGAGGCTCTGGTCACTCCGACTCATGATGGTACAGCAGAACACCCAGTACTGTTGTTCAGCTGAAGGTTGCACAAGAGAACGGGAAAAAAAGTATTCCCACTCCTGATCCACCACATGGTCTGTTACTTTGTTCATATATTTATTCTCCCCAGAGGCCTGCTTTCTCTCTTATTATACACCAAGCTTTGCTGAAGTGGATCTACTCTATGACCAAAACAAAACAAAACAAAAAAAAGGTTTTTTTGTAATGTTTGTATTTTGGAAAATTTACTGTTCTGGATTACCACTGGTCATGCTAGCTAAGGGATTCTGGGACTTGTAGGACAAAAACTTACCATTTTGCCACACTTTCCAGTAATTTTCACTGTTTAATACAGACAAGCCACTCTAGTCAACATGGACGGCCAGCATCAATTTAGGGAATTTCTTTCAGCCCGTTTATCACCACCATCATGCTGAAGTGCACAGAATGGCAGAGTAGTACCTTAAGCAACCACTATACCATTGCTCAGCAAGGGACCATAGAATAATGAAATTCAAAGAGACTTCAAAAGTCATCAAATGCCTAAGTGGGAAATTTGCTACAAACAGCCAACTGTCACTGGGGTCATCTGAGTTGGACAAGAAGTCAATCAATATACAGGTCCGGCCCTCCTGTTAGGTAGAGTGAACCCGCCACCTTAGGCAGTAGATTTTACAGAATGGGAACAGAAGACAAGGTGATACGAGATGGAAATGCATGTGGAGTATAACAAGTCTGATACTCCTAAGTCAACTTGATGTCAGCAAGTGCAATGGAAGGCTTAATTTCCCTTCATTAGTGGTGAAGTAAGATTCAGATCCAGTCTGGTCAACCTGTATAAGTGGGATTATGGTTTGGGGCAGGGCTGGGGTCCTTTCCTTTGTCCATTCAGCAAAATGCTTTGAGTTGGCTCCACTCTGGTAAAGATTTCCTTGACAAAGGTCTGCTCAGCAGCTATCAGAGGCATCTTCTCACACTCAGTGCTGAAAGAACAAGCTCAGACCTTGGCCTCTGTGATTGTTCTTGTCAATGCCAGCAAGGCGAGAAGTAGCCCAAGCACCTCCCATATACCTCCAGAATAACAGCCGTATTAAAGGAAACCAAAAGGACCATTTCTAACCCATGTTAACTCCCATGCTCCAGGGGAAGAAATGTAAACTCAGGGCTAAACTACATGCTGTGTTAAATACATAGTGTGGATCTATATCTTTTTTATTCTAAAACAAGCCCTGGTCCAGAGTGGAACCAGCATGCACGGGAAGGGGCTACCCAGGGGTTTGTTTAAAAGGTGTGAGGGGAATCTCCATTGACACAAGTACAAATTTTGGTGTTTTCTATCCTCACACAGAGGCCCAAAGGTTTTGTGTTCTTGTTTTTTGAAACAGAGACAAATGGGGGCTGCATATGCTTGGTTTAGAGTAAGAAAGACAAAGACATTAAATTGCAAATTATGTAATTAAATAATGTATAGTTTAACTCTCAGTCACAGAACACATGATTTACATTCAAAGGATCTAAGATTCAATTTCTGGGAATCTTGAAGTAGGGCTGTGAAAGACCTCTACCTGTGATCCTGGAGAGACGATGTCTCTCAATGTAGACAATAGTGAACAGGACAAATGAATAGTTTGACTTTTTTTGGTACAGGTATATCTCAGTTAATCAAGTAGATGTGTTCCTGGATTTGACTTCTTTAACAGAATATCTGGTACCAGTGGCACAAGTAACATGGAAAGAACAGGGATTGGGTCCTCCACCACAAAAAAAGAAGAGCAGTTCAGTAAATTTCAGCAGGCCTTTTATTCAAAACTAACAATATGAGCAGATGAAATAAAACAAGTAGAACAGAAGCCTTGCATTAATAATTTTTTTTATAAAGTTGAACCTTCTAGGGCCTTTCTGCACTATACCGTTACAGTGTTATTGTTCCACTTTCAATATCCTATGGAATCCTGGAGTTTGCAGTTTAGGGAAGGGCATTTAGAATTCTCAGCCAGACAGCTCTTTGGCCTCAGTAAACTACAAAGCTCAGAATCCCACAGGATGTTGAAAGTGGAATCACAGCACTGTAACAGTGTAGTAAGGAAAAGGCCCTAGTGACCACCTAAAGGCTTTTTCTGAAATGCATCCAGGAATGAGTTTTTCTTTTACCAGCATCTATTTTTCTTATGATTTCAGTCTTTGCAGCTAAATTTACAAATCTATGCTTCTTTATCATGCTGGAAGTAAGTAGTTGATGAGGAAGGCTTACCTGCTTTCCCCGTTTCTCTTGGATTTCCTGCTTGCGCATGCTCAAGGGCAGCTGCTGTTTACCTTGTCTGCTGTAGGTAGGCACACACAGTTACTGTAGGATTAGCTAGAGTAAAATCTCATGCTTTCCCAGCTCAAGCTTATTGCATTGTTTTTACTGCAGACACACTGCTGCAATCCAACCAAAGTTTCTCCAGTCTTCCTTCATCATGCTCCCAATGCCAACGCTCCTAAAGAAACCTTCCAGTTGGACATAAGCTAAGCAGGGAAAGGGGGGACTGTGCAGGCATCGAAAGATTTTGTAAAAAAAAAATCAGCTTGTTTGTCAGAGGCTTTGTTAACTGAGGTAGGTATGCTCATATATAACAATGTTCCTAGATGCATCAGGACTACTGAAAACAATTTCTCCTGTTTCACAAATGGGCTGACATTCATTTCAGAGCTGAACTACATGCTGGGGTTAATATGTAGACTACATCTGAGCATAGGGTTGCCAGATAAGCCTTATTTCTGACTGTTAGGTTTTGGAGCTAAAATATGACTCCTAGGGATCAGTACAATGCCTAAGGTGGGGCAGTGGGAACAGTCTTTACTGGGTGTAGGCAATAAGGGAGTGCACTGTCTCCAAGGGCAAGAAGGAGCAGGGAAGGAAGGAAGCTCGTCTTGGCTTGCAATGCAGACATAGGCCTCCCCTGCTGCCCCATAGCTCTTCTCCACAGCGGCTGCAACTCAGCAGTGGTAGCATGTGTCCAATGATAATGACAAAGGGACAGAAATACACAACTCTCCCAGCAACAGTGGCAGAAGCATTACCTCATTTTTGCTGGACCTGAGATCTGCTGTACTCTTTCCTCAACCAGCATTTGGCTATCACCCACTATAATGGCTCCAAGAGGATGTGGATCCTTGTCGTGGCAACCACTCCCTAGGGATTATTGCTGGTGCCAGGTAAGAACCTAACGGGGAAGCCAGCAAGCCTCCATCTGCCTGGACTGCCATTCCTTCAAACAAGGTAGGGCTTCTTGTAGGTGCCATCTTGGCTGGCATCAACTTTGTACCTCTCAACCCAACCCAACCCAACCCAACCTGGAACTATATAAATCAGGAATTGGAATCATTCAGCTCTACAGATGAGGTGGAACTACAACTCCCAGCATCTCCCAACAAATGTTCAACAATTATTTTGTGTTAATGATCATCATTGAAAATAATTTTGTTACACAGCGAAGGAGGGTGTTTAAAAATGATCCATTCTGGATGTCAAACATGATAGACATGACACTGCTATGGATGACCCTGGTGACATCACATGAATGATGTGTCAAAGGGCAGTCTCTTATGACATTATTATGCATGATACACTAAGCGTCAACCACAGTTGTACAGAGTGTGTGATTCAAATTTAAAAAATCACAATCCTAACAAAAGATGATAAAATATAACCATACACCTTTCAAGGCAGTATTCCTGCCCTGAAATTCCTTCTCTTGGCCCCCAGGATTGCTGAAAAGGGTCCAGATAGTGAGACTCTGGCTATATCTCAGCCTTCCTTCCTTCGGTCCGTCTTTCTTTCTTTCTTTCTTTCTTTCTTTCTTTCTTTCTTTCTTTCTTTCTTTCTTTCTTTCTAAGCAAACTAGCAAGAGGGTAGATTAATCTAGATTAGTATTATCATATTAGTGGATAGGAGAGTTTTAACAAACACAATTTAGGGAGCTAAAATATACCTGTGCAGAACAGGAACATGAGGTGGGGAATTAGCTGAGAGAAGAACCAAACCTCCATTTAAAGTGATCCCTATTCATACTGGGTTGCTGTTTATTTACTAGAAGTAAAAAGAGGAGTGGGTTGCTGAATACTTAACATGCTGTGTCCTTGGACTAACGCATACCTCATCCTGGACCAAGTACCTATGTTATGTCCAGATCCCGTGAGGCCATCTCAGTAGAGTATGGGGCCAAAAAGAACACTTAGGAAATAAGTTATTTAAACATTTAAAATAAAACTTCTGTTTCCAACCATAGCCCATTCTTTGAACGCTGCAAGCTGAGCTAGGTAAGCTAAAACCCAGTTCTGATCAGTTTGATTTTCTCATTCACAGAGAAGGCCCTTTCCTTTGTCTCTTGGCGCATTCCTCCGGTAAGCTGTGTTGGACCCACAGAATGTGAAACACAGCAGAGACAAAAACTGAGAGTTTTCCATATGGTGTGTTTTGCAGCCAGGCAAACTGCAATAGGTTTGACACCATAAGTGCATCTGTGTTTAGCAAGAAAGATGGAAAGCTGAGTTTTGGTTTGACTTTTGACTTTTTCCTTATACTAGTTCTAAAAATCTTGAAATTTCCATTTAACACTCTCTCCACCCTGGAAAAGGGCATAGAAACTGTACTCAAGCTCACAGCTATCTGGGCAATCAAATTGTTTTCAAATCACCCAAAAGAGTCCTAAGATGATAGAATGGTCTATAACACTCCAGACTATAAGTAGGAGATAACCTTGTTTTGTTTGTGCGTGGGTTGTTTTTTTGTTTTTTACTGTTTCCATACATAAAATCACAAAGCAAAACTCTCTTTGCAGAAAAAGAAGACAGAGCAGGGAAATGGATGAGCTTTCATCTTGATGCCATTGTTTTGCACTTGCATCCAGGTCTGTTGGCTTGTTTTTTGTTTTTTGAATTGGGATGGTAGTCAGGGCAGAAATAAAGAGATATATCTTCTTTTCAAAAAAAATTTGAAATTCAAAAATGAATTTTTAAAATGGGTATAAACTGGACTACGTTTTGAACAATATTATTAGTATTCTTTTTAAATAAGAAGTTCTAAGACAGTATTATTAATGTAATAAAAACAAACATATTAAGGCTTCTACTTTTAATTTCTGAACATTCAAAAACTGTTTTTCTGTGTTTATAAAAATGGAAATGGTATAAAAACAATACTTAAACATGATTCCAAACCATGGTTTGGCACAAGCAATCCAAGGATAGGATATACACAATCCAAGGACATGCACAAGCAATCCAAAGATAGGTGATTCTTTTCTCATAACTGTGTCACACCTTGTATAGCGGCTACTCCTCTTTGTTGCCAAACTCTGATATGCTATTGCATGCTCAGCAGTCCATTGCTCGAGCACAGAGTATCAAACCAAAGTTTGGCATTGCATCTGAGTGTGCTCAAAGGTACTCTTGGGTACTCACTGTGCTCAGTATCTAGTAAACCATTACAGGCACCAGAATCCAGATGATAGTATGTTGTTATTGTCTCTAAAGGACATGGTTAAGTGTCTCCAGGATTAGTCTTCCACAAAGGGACTGAGTCGGTTGAAAGATAAGAAGTTTTGGATTATGCTCCTACGCATAAATCAGGGGTCAAGACAAAGTGTTCCTCCAGATATTGTTACATTGTAATTTCCATGTGTGCAGCCAGTGACGACAGCTGCAGCTCAACAACATCTGGAGGGCCCTCATCTATGGAATAAAGCCTTTATGTAATAGCAAGTCAATCTGTTCTAATTGTTATTATTAACTAACTCATATTTATTCAGGAAAGACAGGAATTACAAAATGGGAAACTATCCAGCTTTTTTCCTGCTTGGGAATTAAAATCATCCCATGCTGTTGCTCACCTTGGACTCACACAGGTGATTCTTGTCTGTAATTGTGACATCTATGTAACCTTGGCCTGATTTAAGAGTAGGTGGGTCAACACTGGCTCTTCCCTCTCCTGACTGTTGTTGTTGTCATGGTGGTGATGACGGTCCAAAAAAGACAACGACAGTTTTGAGAAAAGGATACATTCCTACCAGCTCCAGGGGCAACTGGTAGCTTCCACATCAATGGTCTGGTATCCACTCCAGGTTATAGTCCAAACTTTAAAGGACCTCTCCACAGTGCTAACCTCTTCTCCAACAGAGGCTCAGCAGTTTTGGAGAGCTCTTTGAAACTCTGAATTCAAACCTGGAGCAGATTCACTGCCTCACTGACATGGAAGACACTGCTGACAAGAGTACCGTACTCCATGGGGTGCTCACCATACCACCCTCAATGTACCTAATATCTAGGCAGGGCTAGGACAAAATTCTTTCTGGAATTTTAGAGGGATGCTCTCAATGGCCTGATGCAGTATAAGGAAGTTTTCTATGACTGTTGCATACTTTTGAAAAACTGTACAATACTTTTCAAAATCTCTTCAATTGAGATTAAATTACTTCTACTCCTCTTTTGTTTTGCCCTTATGCTGAGAAAAACAGTGGTTGACATCATTCTTCTCGATCAGGCAGAAATGTGCGGAAGATACTACATCAGAAAGGGATGTGCTGCCTGGTTGTTTCTGCCTGGGGTGACAGAAGTAGCTTCAGAGATTTGCGCCATCTCAGTTCCCTTCTATTTATTGCTGGTCAGGAATGATTGAAGAGACACACCAAAGACTAAGGGCCTTTCCACACTACACTGCTATAGTGCTATTATTCCACTTTCAACATCCTATGGAATCCTGGGGTTTGCAGTTTAAGGAGGGGAATTTAAAATTTTCAGCCAGAGAGTTCTTGGGCCTCAAGAAACTACAAACCCCCGATTTCCACAGCATGTTGAAAGTGGAATAATGTCACTAAAACATATAGTGTGGAAAGGTCCTATGTTAGGAAGTAATGTGCAATGGAGGGAAGAAAGCAATCTACCTGAACTCACGATTTGCTATTTTTTTCTGAAGGAAGAACAATGTTTTTATGATCACTAATGGCCAAGCCAGCATGGCAAATCACATATAATCTGTATTTTGAAATGTGGACATTCTGTATAACTGGGATCAGCAAAGTGTACCCTGCAAGCTCCCAAGCCTTCTTTGTGGTTTCCAAGTGCCTCCTGATTTTTTTTTTAAATTGTCATGACAATTTACTGCTGAAATATGGCAGCTACTCCATAAACGCACTATAATCAATGGAGAAAGGAATGATATAGACTGTCTGACTGCCTACAGTCAAAGAGACTCCGTATTATATTCAGTAGTCAACATTATGGTCAGTATCACAGGAAGCCCTCAACTTTAGATGCCCCGTTATCTGACAACTCGCTCTTTTGACACTTCCAAATTAAAGACAAGTTCCATCAATTCAATGGAGGTTCCACTCTTTAATCAATCCTCCTTGCCTACAGAGGCTTGCTTGGAACAGCTCTCAATCACACGCTGCTTGCAAAGTGAGCTGAGGGGGGTAAAAGCCGCAAAGCCAGCTGAAAGACTTTGCAAGCAGTGTGTGCACAGTTGGTCCCAGGTGAGCCTCTGTAAGTCCCTCATGCTCCCTACAGTAAAACACATGGGTTCCACTTTTCAATCAATTCCATTTTCTGACAGTGCTCTGGTCCCCAATCTGTCAGATAAGAGGGGGAAATTTGTACTTAAATACATGTAAGATTCATTCATACATAAATATAAATTTAATAATAATCAAATATGAGACAACATTGGTTAATAATGAAATTGGTTTTTCCAAATGTCAAATACTAAAGTACAGCAAAAGATTTTATTTCTGAATAACAAAACTATAACATAATAGATTCAGCATGGTGCAGCGATTTTTGCACTGGACTGTGACTCTACAGAGCAGAATTTGAACACCTGCTCAGCCATAGAAACCTGCTGGGTGACCTTAGGCAAGTCACACACTCTTGGCCCCAGAGGAAAGCAAAGGCAAACCCCCTCGGAACAAATTTTGCAAAGAAAACTTTGTGATAGGTTCATCTTAGGGTTGACATAAATCAGAAACAACTTTGAAGGCACACAACAACAAACTATGAATGGAAAAGTAGGCTATTTGTGTGTGTGTGTGTGTATTGTGTATTTTTATTCATTTAGGAAGTCTTCTAATTCTGCATGTAGTCCTCTAAGAATTGCTCAATCTGAAAAGACGCCCCCAAACCCACAAAGGTTGTCTACCCCTGTATTATGAATATCAACACAGAATAGTCCTAGGAAATAAAGATTTAATTTAAAGCAAGAAAAACTAATACTGTATGTTGAAAAACAGAAAGCAATGTTTTCCTTGCCATCTCAGTAGCCAACAACTTAGGTACAGTATGAATACAACAAAACTCACATAACTGAAGCTGGATTGCTATTTGTGTTATGTTCAACTATTACAAGTTTTATTTTTATAGTAGAAACCATCTCCCTTGGAAGGTCAGTGACAGTGAATGGAGGGGAAGAGTAACCTAAACCTAATATAAAGCACTTTTATTACTTCACTTATAAAGAATGGTATTGGCATTAAAAATACGGCTCAATATGAGTTGCTAATAAAAGTTAACCTTGTTCTCTTTCTCTCTTTCCTCCTACACAAGCACAATTTTGTTTAGAAACATACACACACATCTTCACATTAGGAGTGCGTGATTCATTCAGAGCTGGTAATTGCTTCCATACTTTAAAAATATTTTTTAAACTTTTTGCATACTTGTTATGATTATGCATGACATTTACATCGCATTTAGAACTCCAAAAGGTTTTGCTTGCTGTCCAACAAAAGAATAGAGGCAAGAAAGATTTACGCACTATAGATGACTTTTCCAGTATATCTGTCTACTAGAACATGGAAATGTTTGCAATTTTCATTTTTCTGAATACTTTATGAATTACTGACCTCTTGAACAATACCAATGTAAACCACATTTGTATGTATATGCACACAACACACACATGTATCATGCAAGGAGGCAAGCGTATAGAAATATGACTATAAGCATGGGTGGCACACAGTGGTATGGTACCTATTTGAAGGGTTCACAGCACAGCCCAATGTGTGATGACTCAAACATGCTAACCCACTTCAATGGGCTGCAAGCAGGAGTTGAATGGTGCCAGAGGAACCAACGAAGCTGACTAATACCAAGTTGAACAGTTGGTCAATCTAGGTGGTCAACAAAAACTGACAAAAGCTCTCTTGGGTTTCAGACAGCATTCTTTTCTGAACAAGTGAGAACCTGGGATCTTCTACACGCAAAACGTGTCCCACTCTTGAAGTACACCTTGAAGAATGAAGCACCCAATTAAGTCACTCTGCATCCAACACACCATGGAAATCCTATACATACTTTCTTCCCCTTGTCAGTATGCAGCCAATGATGTCATCTGGAAAGAGGTAATTAGACTCTTCAGGTGTCCCTTTTTGCTCAGTGAATCCCATTGCACCAGTCAACTATATCAGCCCCCATCTCCTGGAGTATAGTCTACCACTGAGATCAGAATATCACATTGGCTCTGCATTACGTTATCCTTTGGCCTATTGACTGATTGATTGATTGACTGATCTGTTTATTAATTTTGGAGCACTAAGGTAAGAAGGCTGGCCATCACTGGGGACAGAAATATAAACTGCTACGTACAAGGCTTGTTCACACCTTCCATCCACATAAACACCGAGCCTGTCCACGTATAGAAACTGCGTATACATGTTCAGCAGGGCTACTTGATGCATAACTTGTTAGTGTAGTTAAATGCCACATATATTTTATAGAAATGACTCTTCTATGTATGGCATAATATTAATGATTGGATTATCAATTACAGTTTGCACAGGCATGTTTGTCCAGTGATGTAAAACTCAGTACTAGGAGAAAAAAATCAGTTCCTAATTGCTTCTATAATGTCTTCCTTTAAGAAATAGCAGCCAATATACAGTGCGTCCTCTTCTAGTGTAATCTTCACACACAGGAATGCAAGGTGCCGTGAAGTGTTGTGTACTGTTATAGTTAATGGATGTGATAGATGTGTGCACACGCTGCCACAGGTGTGCACATGTTGTGTCCGTTGATTACAATGGGACACACAGGGGATCCTGGAACAGAATCCCAGCGCATGAATGTGTCTGTGTGTGTGTATATATATGTATATGTATGTACGTGTGTGTGTGTGTGTATATACGTGTATACACACACACACACATATGTATGTATATACATGTATACACACACACACATACACACACACACACACAAATAATATATTATATTATCTCAAAGATTATGCTGGCATGTAAGGAGCAAGGCTGCCTACATGTGACATAAAAGTCCTGGACTTTTTATCCAACTACTTCCTATCACTTCATGGTAAGAGGAAATGAGGACATTTCTAACACAATGGCTTTCAGAACTAGTCAGAATTTGAGAGAATTCTGGATCAACTCTCTGGTTTGTCAGGAGACAGATAAGACAGAAAGATCTGGCTCTCTTCCATGTTCCCATATCACCATAAACCAGGAGTTAGCCACTGATGAGGTATGCTGGGAGACCCACAGAATTCCCACCCTTGCCATAAACAAACCAAGGACTGAAAGTCAAGGGTTTCTTCGGCTACTGCCACAACAGATACCAGTGAGCAGGCAGCAAGAAACAGCATATTCCCTGCCCTTAACAGTCAGAATTGCCATGGAGCCTGGATAATTACCCTCAAGCCTGCTCCTATCTGCAGAAGACCTTTCTGGATCCAGCAGCTTGGTCACACTCAAATCTGATAGTATGTCTGTGAGCGTTTAGATTGGGGTAGACAACTACAGCAGGTCTGGAGGCAAGTCCTTTTGTCCCATGGTGCTCCAGAAGCTACATGGAGTGTCAAAATGCCTCTCTACTCCCATTAAAAAAACCAGAGGTGGCCTTGAAAGGTGGGTACTTTTTAAATTTTTAAAATTAAAACCTTAACTGCTGCTCCCAAAGAGGCAATCCATAGGTGGGTGTGGAAAAGGGCAATTCAGGAAGTCTAGAAGTCTAGAGAGATCAAAGGCTACAGAAACAGCCTGGATGGGGAATTAGTGACATCCCCAATGACAAAAGATGGCCCACTACAGTATAGATACGAAGATGTGAAGAATGTTTTTAACACATGAAGGGAGCTCTTCAGGTATCTTCTTATAGGAAGGGCAAGAGAGAACTCTAATGCAAGACAATGTGACACCCCTCTGATATTCTGACATGTCCCAATTACATATTGCCTGGGCACATCCAAAGGAGAGTCATAAACCAACCAACCAACCAACCAACCAACCAACCAACCAACCAACCCAATCTAACATGCGCAAATGCAAGATGAACACTCTGAAATATTAGTGATGCTAATTAGTTTTCACCGAGAAGAGCCACTGAGATAGAGTGGTGAAGTGATTAAAGCCTTCCTGTGGCACTGGGCAGCTCTCAGCCTCTCTGACCATTATCCATGCTGGTTGGAGCTGATTGAGTCCAACAACATCAAGAAGCCTCCAGGTTATATCCTAGGGGAGATATACTGAAATGAAAAGGTCCAGGTTCAGGTTACTCCTTGGTGACTGTATTCCTATCACTGCCTTTCAAAGGACTTCACAAGGTTTTTCTTAAGTTAAAATGGGACGGGTGGACCACACAGCCCAGTATTAGCTCCTCGGAGGAAGGGTGGGACAGAAATCTAATAATAAATAAATCATCACCTGCCAGAAGTTTGAAACATTATTTTTTTTCCAATAGAATCAGCACTTTCCTTCGTTGCTGTGAAGAGGAGAAGGATTAAAAGCATTTCTAACTGCATTGTCAGGAACCAAGTCCGTGGCTCAGGAGTTTCGCAGCAGATGAGAAACAGCAGGCATGCTTTGCAAAAGCATAGGTTAAAGTTAGAGAAGGCTGTGGTCATCAAATCTCATAGTTTTGGAGTAAATATAGGCTATTTTCATTCTTCCATGGAACAAAGTATCCTAATACTTTCATGGGAACTGGACATCTCCAGCTTCTCATTCTTCCCCTGCAGCTACCTCTTCCTGCGATAATAGGTATGCTGCGAAGGAGGCCCATGACTTCCTGCACTCTAAATGTAAGACAAAAAGTGACTAAGGGTGCAGTTCTACACAGAGTTACCTGGGAATTAGTCTTACTGAACTCAGTGAGGTTTCATTCTGAGTAGACAAGATTCTACTGTGAGACTGCAGATGCTTTTGAAGCTAACTTCTGAGTAGACATTCTTACAGCCATAGTGGGAAATGAAAAGAAGTAATTTGAGCCCAAATTTAGGGAAACAGCTTGAATGTTTGGAAATGCTATTCCTATCTCTATCATTGTATTGCTGTCTGTTGGTTGGTTTGTTTTTTAAGAGTGGTCTAAGGTGGGAGTTTTTTTCCTTTGTGTTAGATGCAATACTGTAATAGAATAAAAGACAATTTTTGTAAGAATTTAGAACACTTCAGGTATCTAACAGAACTTTTAGTGTCATCCTGTAATCTTTAATTTCATTTTGCCTTACCACTTATCACAAGACTAGACTTCTCATAACAAACATGCCAGTACTTCTTACAGAATTTCACTGAAAGATAACAGGACTAGAAACTGAAAAGCAAACAAAACCAGGTTCAAAGACAGTCAGCAGAATGCACTTCACTACACCACTAATAAACCTTGAACGTTTCCCACTTAAGTTCAGCTACAAATAGTATAATCATTATCCGTAAGTAAGGCATCTATGTTTGTTTACCATAGGAATGCACTCAATAACCACAAATTTCTTGAGCTTGACAAGAAACATTGCTTCCACACATGAAGACAACCTGCCAAACAAAACTAGTCAAATCCAAGATTTTTTCCTTCTGTGTAAGAGTGAAAAGACCAGACTTTGTGTGTGCGGCAGGGTGTACTATTGTAAATGGTCAGCATTAAGCAAAAAGAAAAAAAAACTTTGCCAATTTTTTGTTGCAAATACCTGAAATTCAAGAAATGCAAAAATGCACAGAAACAGTTACAATGTCAATCAGAGGAGAAGAAAACTGTTGAAGTTTTAAATTCTTACATGTGAGAATGAGACAAACTTGTATTCTAGCTTATAGCTTCACACTACATAAGCCATTCTGCTAAGCTCTTCATAGGACCCCAGTTGAGTTCACAGCACAAATCAGTAATCTGGATGTAAACCGATTTAACCCAGACCCAATCCAGATTCCATCTCTGTACAGAAACTGAGGAGTACGTATTGGCAATCCTCCTTAATATTGTCTACTATTAGAGTTTAGGATAGCTTTTTAAAACATTATAAGCAATTTGTCCTGCACCCTACACAAGAGTACCACCTTAAGACTAACCAGCTTAATTTGGCATGCCTTTTTGTGGGCAGTAGCCACTTCGTTAGGTGAGCTTCTATCCATGAAAGCTTATACAAAATAAAATTTATTAACTTTGAAGATAACACAAAGCTTAGCTGGGTTTTTTGTCTTTTTTTTATTAAGTTAAAAACACACACACAAATCAAACATTCAAAACAACCAAAAATACATCCATACAAACATCAACAGGCATCTCAATCTACATATATCTAAAACAAATACTAACAAAATATAACTAAAATTGGTTTCCGCCCTTTGTTGCAAACAGCTCTTATTTCTCAGACTTTTATACCTATTAAGTCATGAATTTTATCCCATAATTTGTAATTGCTGATTATCACTTATTTTAATTATTTACTCAATTTCTAAATTCACTGATTACTTATTCTAGATTACTTTATACAAATGATCAATCATTGAAAAGTAATAATCATCTATATAAAAAAATTAAAACAACAAAACAACTTCTAAACCTACTTTTACACTTCTCATATATAGCATATAAAACAGACTAACAACCACCACCCCTCTGGGAAAAAAACTGATTTTGTATATGTTCAGTTGCATTAAACCTGACTTTCTTCCAAGTTCCCAGAACGTTATTTCTAACACTGTTAAAAGAAGCTACACATAAACAATGCATAAAAAAAAGTCAAGCACAATGAATTCACAGTTGAAAATCAGGTTGTTTTACCTCAGCTTGCTTAATGTATACAAAGTAAGACACTAAGCATCAATATCAAAATACGCTCAAAGAAAAAAATCCTAACATCTTGACATTTCTTTTTAACTAATTTCACATCACTTGCTATTTACTTCCTACCTTTAAGCATATTTTGTCACAATTTTAATGTTATTTTAATGTGTTTTTATATTACTGTGCAATGCATCATATTTATTTCTGTAGCAATCAATCAGTATTCCATTTAATTGAGGTTAATCTCTTTCAACTTTGCTTAACTACCCCTTCTGAAGTTCTGGGAATGGAGAGTTCTGCACCTGCCAGGGAGTCAAAACACATTTCATAAACTAAAAAGGTAACCAATAAACAATATCCAGGCAAGTCTTACAATTCACTAGGAGGCACAAAACATCAGGCATTATTAAATGAGAAGGCAGAACCGGAATTCTTAAGGCAACACAGTTGGAAGATGATCCACTCAAAGAAAGCGTACAAATTAAATACTAACATGAGAATGTTCCGTATCATAGTATTACCGATTTCTATGTATGGTTTTGAAACCTGGACACTGAAGAAAGCTGACAGCAAGAAGATAAACTAATCTGAAATGTGATGCTGTAAGGGAATCTTACACATATCATGGTCTACTAAAAAGTTAAATGAATGGGGTCTTAGAGCAAACCAGGCCTCAACAATGACCAGAAGCCAAAACGACTAAACTGAGACTATCATACTGTGGAAACACCATCACTGGAAAAGATGATAATGCTTGCTAAAGTGGACATCAACTCACTTCTGGTTTTAATGTTTTGTAAATTTTGTGTACTTCTGGGTATGATGTGGCAAGTGGGGGAAAAAACCCTGTATGCTGGGCCAAAAAAAGAGGAAAATAAAGAGCCCCAGGCCATCAAAATTCCTAACGTTGTTTCAGTGTTGCATTTATTCTTTTTTATATTTCTTTCCTTCTACTGTACTGTTGAAATTTTTCTATTTTATTACTTCAGAGGTACCTTTAGGCATTATATCATTATGTAATTTTTAAAAAGCAAGTGATGATTGACAGTGGCAATGGAAGGTGAGAAAATGATGGCTCTGTTAATATCATCTAAAGCAGTGGTTCTTAACCTTTTCTTTACTGGGAACCCCTGTAACTATAATTTGCTGGCAGAGACACCCAAGACTTAACTCAAGATGTAAATATTTAAATTTAGATATAAATATTCAAATGTATATTTGTTTGTTTATTAAAGGCTTCTGGAGAATTCTAGAATTCAAATTCCCATTCAGACATTGGGTGACCTTGGGCAAGTCACATTCTCTCAGCCACAGAGGAAGGCAAAGGCAAGCCCCCTCTGAACAAATTTTGCCAAAAGAACCCCAAACCCTAAGACAGGTGCACGACAGGATTGCCACAAGTCCGTATTGTTGAGAGGGGAGGATCTTTATAGCCTTCATGCTTCTCTCCTGTGAAAACAATGGGAGCGCTCCCCTCTGTACTGGCTGGCACCCTGAAAAGGGAGCGCAATGGCCACGCCTCTTCCTTCTGCAGCAAAGCTGGGTACTTTCCCAGGCTGTGCTGGAGCAGGAAGCACAGCTGTCGCACTTCTGTGGCTTCCGCAGGACAGGTAAGGTGTTGCAGTCCCGTTCTTCTCCTGTCCCCATTGCAGGACGGGAGGGTGCTGCGGAAAGGGCCAAAGTTGAGATCCCATTTAGTGTTGGAGGCCATAAAGCTCTGCTAATGTACTTATGTGGAAATCCTTTAGGACAATGGCTACCAGATGGGCAATGATGCAACACAGCTCTCATAGCAGACCTCCGTGACCAAGCAATGGCCATTTGATTTGGGAGAAACTGTACCTGGAACCATCTGACAGCTGCTGTAAAGGCTGAGAGAAAACATTGCTGCTTCCAGTATTTGTGGAACCACTCTCATGAAACATTTGCCTCTGCAAACATCCCTCTGGGGAGTTCAAAATAACAAAAACTAAAATACAAGCAACAAATGTGTGGTACTTCCTCTTATCCATCACAATCTATATTTCTGTTGGAAGAGGGCCCATCTGGCAGCTGCTGCAAAAAGATACTCCAGAATCAATATCACGGAGAAAAAAGCGAACCTTGAAAAATGTGAAACTCTGCTGGTCCAGTTCTTTGAAGGCACAGAACTTACAGAGGAAGGTAATGCCACTAACACAAAGAAGTCCATAAAGGGTACATGAAAATCTAATCAGAACAAAATGATGTGATTTCTAAAACATGTTCGAGAGGAGCTCTGTTGTTTTCATTGCAAGCAGGTGCACTTGTGGGAAAGAAAGTGAGAAGGTCAAAAATATCTCCATCCATTGAAGGGATGGAGATACTTTGGTTTTTGGAGATTTTGGGCTACCTCTTTCCAGTCCATTCACTGATGGGAGTTGTAGACTACAACATCAGGAAGGGCCACAGCTTCTCTACTCATGGTCTGTTTACTTCTTATTTAATTATGAGTAACATTTTTATCCCATTTTTCCTTGAATGAATGTGTGGCTTTTTTACTCACAACTCTGACCTCACAAAAACCTTAATCTTCCAAGTACCCAACGGTCACCACACCACACAGCTTTAAATCATTAAACACCAGCACAGGGGGCAGAGAAAATGTGTAATATAAAGTAGAGCAGGAGAGGGTTGGATGCTTAAGCCTTCCCCACTACTCAGTGGTTTCCCTGTGCATCCTCTACCTGTAGCTTCCCCCAGCCCCTTAGCTGAGGAAACTATTTTTGCCATTTTATAGGGGAATGACGGGGAGAAGAGTTCAAAGTCATAGAGGAAGGAAAGTGTTAGCACACACATGCACAGCCACACACACCTTGCCACCTGCTCTTTGGTTGTGTTTAGCAGCAGATTGAATTCCTGGTATGATTCTTCCACTGACTTTGGCCTTCTCAGGCATGCAGTACAGTGAATCCAATGGTTATTTCTCACTTAAAGATCTATGAAACCATCAATCCATGAGCTGAGGCAAAAGTAAATAAATGGGAGGAAATAGCACTCTGAGGTTACCACGAACACTGCAATTAGATGACCTCAGACAAAAAGAGAGGAACTTCTGTTAAACCCTACCAAATGCCACAAGGCGTTTCTGTGCTCTTGATCACACTTGCTGCACTTTAATCTGATGCAGCCATCCACAAACATCTCCCCTCCCCAATTCTTCACATTCACCTGCTTTCAGTACATGACAGGTATAAGAGAAGGCTGCCTACAAAAACAATCATTTTTCCAAAATAGAAAAAAATTATTACTTTTGATTTCTCAAGAGCAAAATAATACTTTCTGAAAAATTAAAGAGACAGTAGTTCTAGATCACCATTGATGCAGACAAGGTGTGGAGCTCCTGCAGGTTGTCTGGTCCCCATGTCCACCAATGCCAAATTGTCTATACAAGCAGCAACTCTTCATCAATGTGTTCCACAACAGGAAATCACTACAACATTTACTAAGAAAACCATACAACTTCCTCTGTTCCACCATACAGGTACCATACTGCTCTGTGTCCTCTGTTCTTTTAGCTCCCTTGTTCAGGTTTATATAAGAATCCACAGAAATGGCCCAACTAGTCCAGGGAAGCTCAGTTGTTTCCATCAGTCTGCGAAGCATTAATGAGAATGTCACTGCACAGCAGGTGTCAAAATGTTGCAAGTGGTCATCTGCAACAGGACTGGAAAATCAATGGCACCACAAATATTGTAGGAATCCAATTCCTATCAGCCACAGCTACCCAAGCTGGTGGAGAGGAATGATGGGAACAGTAATTTATCACCATGTGGAGGAACAGAGGTCCCCAATCTTTTCAGCTTTGAGACTACCACTTCCCAAAGCACTAGCTTTTTTAAAGCACACTAGAAGCAAAGAAAAAAACATGTAAAAGTATATGACAGATGATGCCCAACTCGGTTGCTTCTCACGCAAAGTTAAATGGCTCTCCATAAAAGCAAAGATGCATAACACACTCTAACATATTCCCATGCGGAATATGGAAAAATGCTATGGGACTTGCAGGAAGGGCACGGGGACTTAAGTGTCTCTACACTAATGCACGGAGTATGGGAAACAAACAAGATGAATTTGAACTCCTAGTACAGCAAAATAAATATGATTTGATAAGCATCACTGAGACCTGGTGGGATGAGTCTCACGATTGGAATGTAGGAATAGAGGGGTATAGCCTATTTTGTAGAAACAGACCAAATAAGAAAGAAGGAGGAGTAGCCTTATATGTCAAGGATGTTTTCACCTGTGAAGAGATCCATGACTTGAACACCGGAAGCCAGGTCGAGAGCATCTGGGTAAGAATTAAGGGAGCGAGAAACAATAGGGATATTATAGTGGGGGTTTACTACAGACCTCCAAGCCAGACTGAGGACCTCGATGGAGCTTTCGTAGACCAAATGACTGCACATTCAAAAAGGAGAGATACAGTAATAATGGGAGATTTCAACTACCCGGATATATGTTGGCAGTCAAACTCTGCAAAGGCGGCAAGGTCCAGCAAGTTTCTTGCTTGTCTTGCAGACAATTTCATGGTCCAGAAGGTGGAAGAAGCAACAAGGGGATCAAATATTCTGGATCTGATCCTGACCAACAGGGAAGACCTTGTTAATGACGTAGAACTGGTTGGATCTTTAGGAGAGAGTGACCATGCCCTATTAGAATTTTGTATTCAGTGGGGAAGAGAAGGCAAGTGTAGCCAGGCACTCGTCTTAGATTTTAAAAAAGCAGACTTCTGTGAACTGAAGGAGCTGCTGGCTGAAATCCCGTGGTCAAGAATAGTCAATGAGAAAGGAGTTCAGGATGCATGGGAGTTCTTTAAAAGGGAGGTACTGAAGGCACAGGCTAAAACTGTGCCATTAAGGAGGAAAAATGGAAGGCATCTGAACAAACCGGAATGGTTGACTAAAGAGCTCTCAGCTGAGCTAAGTATTAAGAAAAACATGTACAGGAAATGGAAGAAGGGGGAAATCACCAAAGAAGATTATAAGCAAGTAGCCAGGAGATGTAGGGAGAAGGTCAGAAAGGCTAAAGCACAGATCGAACTTAGGTTGGTCAGAGACATTAAAAACAATAAAAAGGGCTTTTTTAAATACGTCCGCAGCAAAAGGAAAAAGAAGGAGACGATAGGGTCACTGCGCAAGGAAGATGGTGAATTAATAACAGGAGGAAGAAAAAAGGCAGAACTCCTCAACACCTTCTTCGCCTCAGTTTTTTCCCAAAAGGATAAAAACACGCAACCTGGCAGTTGGGGAGCAGGTGAGGAAGTGGGGGAAATGCAGCACAGAATAGATAGAGAGGTAGTACAGGAATACCTGGCCACACTGGATGAATTCAAGTCTCCAGGGCCAGATGAATTGCATCCTAGGATTTTAAAAGAACTAGCAGAGGTCATTGCGGAACCTCTTGCTATAATCTTTGAAAACTCTTGGCGGACCGGAGAAGTTCCGGCAGACTGGAGGAGGGCAAATGTTGTCCCCATCTTCAAGAAGGGAAAAAAAGAGGACCCAAATAATTATCGCCCAGTCAGCCTGACATCAGTACCTGGAAAGATCCTGGAGCGGATCATCAAACAGTCAGTTTCTAATTACTTAGAAAACAATGCCGTAATTACGAAAAGTCAACATGGATTTCTCAAAAATAGGTCATGCCAGACTAATCTTATCTCTTTTTATGATAGAGTTACTTGCTTGATAGATGAAGGGAATGCTGTGGACATAGTATATCTTGATCTCAGTAAGGCCTTTGACAAAGTTCCCCATGACATTCTTGCAAAGAAGCTAGTAAGATGTGGGCTGGACAGGGCTACTGTCAGGTGGATTTGTAACTGGTTGACTGACCGTACCCAAAGGGTGGTCACCAATGGCAGATTCTCATCCTGGAGAGAAGTGACTAGCGGGGTGCCACAGGGTTCTGTCCTGGGCCCGGTGCTGTTCAATATCTTCATTAATGACTTGGATGAAGGAATAGAGGGCACGCTGATCAAATTTGCAGATGACACCAAATTGGGAGGGGTTGCTAATACGCCTGATGACAGGATCAAAATTCAAAAGGACCTGGACAGATTGGAGAGCTGGGCCAAGGCTAACAAAATGAATTTCAACAGAGAGAAATGTAAGGTCCTACACTTAGGCAGAAAAAATGGTATGCAGAAATATAGGATGGGGGACAAGTGGCTGGCTAACAGTACGTGTGAAAGGGATCTAGGAGTCTTCATAGACCACAAGCTGAACATGAGTCAGCAGTGTGATGCGGCAGCCAAGAAGGCCAACGCAATTCTTGGTTGCATCAATAGGAGTATGGTGTCTAGATCGAGGGAGGTATTGGTACCACTCCATTCTGCATTGGTTAGACCTCATCTTGAATACTGTGTCCAGTTCTGGGCACCCCAATTCAAGAAGGAGATGGATAAGCTGGAGCAGCTCCAGAGGAGGGCAACCAAAATGGTGAGGGGCCTGGAAGCCATGCCCTATGAGGACAGACTTAGAGAGCTGGGTATGTTTAGTCTGCAGAAGAGAAGGTTGAGAGGGGACATGATAGCCATGTTTAAATATTTGAAGGGATGTCATGTCGAGGAGGGAGTGGGCTTGTTTTCTCCTGCTCTTGAGACCAGGACAAGGAGCAATGGATGCAAGCTGCAGGAGGGGAGATTCCGCCTGAACCTCAGGGGGAATTTCCTGACAGTCAGGGCTGTCCGGCAGTGGAATGTGCTGCCACAGAGTATGGTGGAGTCTCCTTCTTTGGAGGTTTTTAAGCGGAGACTGGATGGCCACTTGTCGGGAGTGCTTTGAGGGTTTTCCTGCATGGCAGGGGGTTGGACTGGATGGCCCTTGTGGTCTCTTCCAACTCTACATTTCTATGATTCTATGATTCTATGTTACCAAGAGCTCTTGAACACGACTGCCACATGTGATCAGTGTCCCAGTGCCCCAAGAAGTTGAGCAAACCCAAAAGAGTTGTCTATTATTATACCAGACAGGAGCCAGAGTGGTACCTGATTCATGAGACAGATTTATCATTGCCAAGATAGAACTCTCAGTAGTTATGCAGATAGATAACAACATTACAACTAAGTCATTTCCTATTTACCATATAAAGGCACATTACAGAAAGTCAGGAGAGCGTGCATATTGCTATATAGTGTTAATTCATTTGTAACTGTCTAGTAATTATACAAATTGTATGTTACCTCTTGGAACCGGGACTGGAAAGATTCTTGTTTGAATAAAAGATGAATTCTCATGCCTCTTCACACCATTCAATTTGTCTCCATGCAAAGCAACAAGGGATGCATTAGAGCAAAGAATGTCTCCTATGAACTAGAATCTCCATGTGGGAATTTATGCTATGAAGCAGTGTCTGTATCTAGGGAGCACTCTGTTCACAGGAGACATCCTCCAAACAAATAGAACCCTAGAGACCAAGAGCATTATGTGGAAACAAAACTGAACTAGTTCTTCCATGTCTTCTGTCTTCTGACTGGTAATTTTTATTAACATTCAGTGCTCCCAATCCTACTCACTTACCCTGTATCCCCTGAGCTATATAATCTGAGTGCAACCTCAAAATTAGTTGAATTCTTTCTTTTGGGGAATCAAAACCATTACTGCAACCAAATCATTAAATTTGACCTTCACAAATTTGATTATTCACAAGGCATGTCCTTGCCTCTCTCCATTTCCTCCTCCCATCCCTCATATTCCTCACTTCAGGCTTACCAAGCTTTTGTTTAAAGTGGACTTTTTTCTTTTTGGGTTGAGCAAAGCCCCCATCCCACTGCTGGAGGCACAGCCTCTCTCCCAAGTGGCTGAACATTCTGCTGTATAACGGCTGCTGATGGTGCTCTCTTTGCTCCTACTCCTCTTTTCAAGATGGCCACCAGAAGTAACTAGAAATGAAGAACTGGGCTCTTTTCTCTTTGAGGAAAAGTTATGGATAAGCCTTTTGCTGTGTTTTTTTTCTCCCCTGCCCCCCGACACTGAGGCCAGAGACAAAGGAATGGGAGCAGGGACCACTGAAATGGAATTACGAGGGTGGGAGTTATTTGCTATTTTTCCACTTCTGCGACGGTTCTGTGACCCTTATCTTTGCAGGAGGGCACTGTAATAATAGTTTGTCATGAGTACTGAAGGGACTGTTGTTACCCTGGTTTCTGGGGGTCCCTTGGGGACACCTCGATGTGCTCCATGTCAGAAAGGATGGGAAACATAATGGAGCACAAACGGTGGTGATATGAGAGGCAGGGTAACCCAGTGGGGTCTTTTTACCCAGTTTTTACGGGGTCAGGCCAAGCCAAAAACCAGACAGATGTATCAAATAAATGATTTTATTGAATGAAAAGGTTCTCATGCACCAACACAATCACTCACTCACTCATACAAGACCTATTAAGAAACAAAAGAGTGGAAAAATGGATAGGGGATATAGAGAGGGATTGTAGATGCGGAAAATACTGCACTTATCCTGAAGTCCTTGGTCCGGGAAACAGCAAGCAAAGCGGAACTCAGCAAAGAAACGGCTGAGGGGATTACTCAGCCAACAGAGTGATGGTCTGCTAGCATGACAGGGAGTTCTCCAGAGAAATTCTCAAAAACTAGGACTTCTTGTAGGGCAGAACATATCTTTAGGGCAAATCCTCTCCCAGGGAAAACAATAGGCACCGCAAAGGAAGCTCCACAATGGCAACTCGTTTTGCATGACGAGTTTATGATGTGTTCCCAATGTTTTGAGATCTTTGGTTGCAATGGGTTGTAGTGTAAATTTATGTAGATAGTCCTTGCCTTGTATGATTTTTCCGGCACAAGTGCTCAACTTGGGGAAAACACACTAATCCCCTCAAGTTTGCTCCTCTGTGGCTGAGGACCCTTTGTTTACTGTGGGTTTGCACAGCTTGAGGTCTCCCTGGGCTACACGACTGGGGATTTTACTGTCCTGACCTAGTTGTCAGTCGTTCAACCATTTTTCCCTATGTGCTCATCCGGGCAACCTCTCTAGCACAGTGGATCACATTTGATATTAAAAATTGCAGACCCTGGGATAGGGTGTGTCAGTGGGGTAACACTGTTTATTAATAATAGGGATGTAAAATGTCCACTGCCATGACATTTTTAATCTTTCAGAACAAATGAAAAAATTGTCACCTCTCTCTCTCAATCACACACACACACACACACACACACACACACTCTTTTTTTTTTATTGTTTGGGCAAAAATAAGCCTGCATTTTTCACCCCCCAAAAAGTGTTTGTGCAAACGGTGCATTTCATGCAACTTCAAAAACAAAATATTTGCTCCTCTCCCTTAGCTCACATCTCTGGGATTGCCCAATCTGAAAAGTCACACATATACCCTCCTCGCCCCATGGAAGTTGCCCATCCCAGCTATGAGCAAAGTTAGAAAGGCAGAAAATAAGTTCTGAAACAAATGGAGTAGTATTTAATTACAGTTATCAAAGCTGATGTCCCTACAAATTATTATGTTTCCTTCTTTGAGGCACAGTGGAACTGGTGTCACAGGTTTAGGTCTTGTTCAGCATTGGGATTTGGTAACTGAGGTCTACATAACAGGTTAGTTATTAGATCTGTTACTGATATCAGTCTGTCTGTCTGTGCCATTATTGTCATACATGAGCATTAAAATTTCCACATCCAGTTATATGGAAAAAAATATCCCTTTCTCTCTTGTTATAATTATCAAAGACTGGAATTTTATGATCCATGGTTCCTGAATGTGACAGGACTATCCAAGGTATGATTTCAATCCTACTCTGTCAATGGAAGTATTTTCTACTTATGCATGGGAGGGTTTAGATCCTAGCCACAGAGTACATTACTACTACAATTTGATTCACTATCTGGTTACTTATAATGTAGAATTGGTTACAAAAGGTGAAAAAATAAGTACTTCTACATTGCTAAAGGCTGTCAAAAGACTCTACTATAGCCACATTTATTTTTCTCTGTTATTTTTCAATTTGTTTAAAATCCTTCCAATAGAAGTAGGAGGCTTTTCTTTTATTTATTTATATAGTTTTGGTCTTTTAGTCTGGAAGATGGGCTTGCCAATTATTTTTGCACTAGTGCACATAAACAGGAAAAGTCTGTATCTTAGGTGTGAGTTATATATTCCCGTACAAAATAATTGTATATTCTATGAAGACTGATTCTTCTTCTGGAGAAATATACAGTAACACAAGGGAAATCTTGTACCGGCAGCATAACTGAAGTGGCAAGATACAATATTAGAAAAACAGAGCTACTTTCATTACTGTGATGCTGTGTGTCAGAATGTCTCTCCTTAATGAACCTGTTTGCAATAAGACTCAGGGTGCAAAGAGGCTATTTAGAGAGTCTATTGTGTCTATAGTGAGTCCTTCAAATATCTTCCCACCATTAGACATGCCGCATTGACCAATTCTGTCCTGATTGCTGTTCTTTTTAGTATCAAGGGACATTCTTGCCCAGACAGACCGATGGATCAGAAACTGCAGTTCATAAAATGTTTACACTGTACACATACCCACACAGTGATACAAGCAACAAAGTCCCAGATCACACAGTGTGTTGAACGTGGCAATGTCATCTGCAGGCTTATGACTTTCCAATATCAACGAAAGGATTTAAGTTAAACTTAGCCAGCACTGCCTGCCTGTCACTCTTCAACAAAAGCCTTATTCACTCTCCCTCCTCCCTTTCAGCATTTATCCAAGATCGTGGCTCACATGGGAACATTTCAGGCAAATGTTCTCTATGTCACAAGGCTCTTAAAAAAAAAAAATCTGCCTAGGCCTTCTCTTAATTGCTGACAGCAGAAAAGGACAATATGTGTCATGCCATCAAGGAGCAAAAACTTTGCTGTGAATAAACAAAACAAAACACAAAGAAAGATTTATTCCTAAAAGAATGTGAACTGGGGTTCTCACTGCTGACAGAAGAAAAGGGACAATGAATTTCTACCCAGGAGAAACCCCTGATTTCTTATTACAACCATCCCACAAAAATTGGTCTAAAACACCACCCACACTAACCACACCCCAATGCGCAACCCTCATGATTTCAGCAGAACTTACACGCACCTAGTTAGCTTTATGTCACAACTCAGATCCCTTCCATGTTTCTTTTATGCATTGATAAGACAATAAAAATCTCTCAGCCACTTTCTTTGTCTTCACTTGACATCCCAAAACTACAAAATACCCTCTTCGCTAGATCCAATCTGCCAGCTAGTGTGAAAGTACAGAAAGAACTTCACGTACAAAGTAATTATACATACTATGTACGTACATACATGTTACGATACTCGAACTTGCCAAACCTGTAAGTAAGAAGGATTTTGAACTCATTTCTTTCCTGTCATTGGAACTTACTTGTTTCAAGCCATTTTTTTTCCAGAGTCTATTTCTGCCCAAAACTTCAGCTATGAACTTACACTTATTAACACAAATGTATCTAACGAAAGGGCATAGTCTTGGGTAATCTTTTCTTATATACCAATTTAACGTGATATCCTATTCATGAATAGGGAGGTCACCATGATGGAAAAACTTAATGCTATGGAACAATTCCTACATAATACTTGGTACTCAAGTTCTTTGACATGAACCCATGGCCACACATGCAAAACAGTGGAATGGGAGAAGCTCTCCTCAAGATAATCACTTGAGCAGAATCAGCTCCACAATCTTTTCAGCACATTTATAGGGTAACCTAATGCATCACTTGACATTACAAGCTGCTTTTAAAACCTGGCTGTACTGTAGATCATATATGATTCAAAGATTGAGAAAGGAAACAGAAATAGAGAGGTATTTCACTTCTGTCAATTCCTAAGAGAACTGTAACATACCAAAAACATTTATATGTAGCATGTGCTCATGCATCATTGCTAATATGGGTGTGGATAGGCACTATTTCTCAGTCCTTCTGGCCTGCTTGCTTTCACACACATTACAAACAGCTTTGCATTACTGGTGACCTTGTCTTTACTTGCAACACTTCATCAGTGAAAACTACAGGCTACTCCTAATTCTGGTTTGGCTTCCCTTGTTGAGTTGCCTTGTCTTCTTGTCTTATCTTTCAAAATATTAGAACGTGCCCCATCTACAAAAGCTGAATAGTGGGGGGTTAAGGAGAGATAAAATGCAACAGTTCTTCAAACATGACTGAATTGTAGAATTCATTGCAACACAGCCACCAACATAAAAAGCAATTGGACAAATTAATGGAGAATAATGTTGCTAATGGTTACTAGTCATAGTA
This sequence comes from Iguana delicatissima, assembly GCA_948472985.1. Lineage (NCBI taxonomy): Eukaryota > Metazoa > Chordata > Lepidosauria > Squamata > Iguanidae > Iguana > Iguana delicatissima. The sequence continues at coordinate 55,814 of CAOKZL010001792.1, forward strand.
GCGATACATTATTTCCAATAACATGTTTCCATGTACCAGTTGAGGTTTTCACTCATCTCCTGCTTGTAGATTTCCCATAACCAACTGTTAGCTACTATGTAAGCAAACTGATGGGTTACATGGGTATTTGATCTGACTCAGCACAGCTCATAAGTTTAAGACATGAGAATCATAGCAACATAGTTCCTTTTCTGGTTGAAAATACAACAGAAGAAAATCCAAGCCACATGGGGAAGATGTTGACTTTTCCCACATAGCCAAGGGCTTCTGGTGTTATTTCAAAGCATAGGACAGCGTTTTAAACTTCACCAGCTCCCAAGGTTAGAAGATATCAGGAGGAAGAACCTGCTCAACTAGCTGTAATACAGAGTTAGGGACCAGAACTTAGGGACCAGAACACTGTCAGAAAATTGAATTGGTTGAAAAGCAGAACCCATGTAGTGTACTCAGCTCACTCAGGACTGCCCGCATGTACGCTGTTTGTAAAGTCTCTCAGCCAGCTTAATGCCTTTTTTTACCTCTCTCAGCTCACTATACAAGCAGGCACATGTGTGAGTGATCCCAAGCAAGCCTTCATAGGCAAGAAGACCTGATGAAAGAGCAGAACCTCCATCAAATTAATGGAACTTGTCCTTAATTTGGAAGTATCAAAAGAGCAAGTCATCAGATAATGCAACATCAAAAGGTGGGGGACTTCCTGCACCAAAGAAAGCATGTTTTTCATGAAACCGGTACTGAGGATCTAATTACACTGCAGCCATCAGAATGGGCTTCCCTACCTTATAAAAAAGGAGAGGCTATTTTTTGAATAATTATGTATTCTAAGTGGAATGTGCAAGAAGAAACATGGGGAGCAATCACTTTAAAAGGTAATACTTCTATAACTATGCTATAGCAAGGCCCCATACTCACTGAGACGTGATCTGCAGCATATTTATCATCACTGTTTAGTGCACTAGACTGCTTCTATTACCTGCCACATTTCTTCCTTGACAACTGACCACATCAATAATGCTGAGCTAAGGTTTAAGAGGAAGCCACCTTTAGGCCCACAACCATGTTTTACCAGGACAGACTCAAAAACCTCTACATATGTATATGTGTGTGTTTGTGTGTATGCATATATGTGTCTCTCTGTCTGTCTGTCTATCTGTATTCTTTCCTCAAACAATCTTTTTTTAATTCTAGAAGGTTTAGAAAAAAAATTGAAAGGTGAAGGGTCACATGTTGGTATTTGCCTAACGTTTTATTTCTTTTCTATATATACCACAAAAGATACTTTTCAATGTTCAAAACATTTAGGAATCTGACACAGAATGAAGGAATTCCTTTTTAAAAAAATTTTCCCCTCAGACTTACGCTCAAATACTCAATCCCAAATCAGCTACTCCCTATGAATTTGGAGTGTCAGCATTCCAAGATGTCAACCATTTTCTCACTTTGAGACTTTTTCTACAACAGAACAATTTGAACATGTCAAAATAGTTCTGTGAAATGCTTCATCTAGCCCAGTGCATCACTTCTGATGTAAAAAGAAAGCTGGAATGGGGGATGGAATTAAACTAAATCTAATTATATCTTCATTACTAGTTTCACGAATATATGCTTCCATTGGTCTTATGGCTTAAAACTCAACAGTCCACATATGTTTTGTCATTTCGAGTCAAACAATAAAAATGAGTGAGGAATCACACACTTGACAGGGTGGGACTCACAGATCAAGTACTCAGATTTATGCAATGAGCAAAATCTAATAGGCGGTCCCTGTCTTAAGAAATCACTTTAAAGTTTCCCTAAGGTTTCCAGCATAATTTTGTCTGACCTTTAATTAAAAAGACTACCACAACTGGGCCCTTGGGTCATCACTTAAGACAGGTTTTACTGTACATTTACAAATGCACACTTGCACACTCTGCAGGAAACAGACACTGAACAAACACAACACCTAGACCAAATGCTACACAAACACATGTGTGTGCGCACACGCACACACACACACGCACACATAGTGAAATGAAGATCTTTTTTCTTTTTTGTTTTTCTTTTTCACTTCACCTCCAGTTGGTACATCCTGATTTATATGCCAATGCATACATGTACTTTTAATTTAATTAGGCACATGTTAACTAACTTGAGTAATATTTTCACACTCAATTAGAGAAATGTATATTCTGCTCAATTAGGGCACAGAGGAATGAGACAAATATAGTTTGCTTTATGCATCCATTTACAAATTCAGAAAAGGTTTCCTTAAAAAACAACAACAATGACTTCCCTTGCTATTTAAAGATACTGAACAAGAACATATATATGATCAGTCCTACTATTCCCTTATCAGAGAATTTTTTTAAATTGAGTCTATTGTACCACAAATTAAAGTGGTTATAACAAAAGAGGGAATGCAAAGCAAAAATTTGCAGTTTTAAAAATAATCTTTAAGATTAAAACCTCCTTCTCCCACACCATGCACACAAAATACATGGGAATTTTAAATTGTTAATTGAACACCAAAGGCTGAATAAGAATAGGTATCATATTTGCTCACGTATAAGGTGCATCAGTGTATAAGATGTGCCCCATTTATACACTGGCAAATACTATTTGCCAGCATATAAGATGCACCGGCGTATAAGATGCACTCCATTTTCAAACAGTATTTCTCAAGAAAAAAAGTGAGTCTTATATGCCAGCAAATAAGGTAACTGGCACCAAAAAATACTTACTTTTATTTTAAAATTAAGTAAGCAGTTCTACAAAATACTCCCTCCAATTTAAAATTAACAGGAGTCATCTAACACTAACAACATTATCACTATAAACATCGTTCTTTATCTCTAACTTTTCCCCGAAAACCAGGATGAAATCCATCACTCTCGGCTACTACTGTCATTCAGAGCAAGAAAACCTACTGACTAGTGACTCAAGGGGAGGTGGATTGAGACATCTAGAACCCTACTACAGGAGTAACACACTATTTGAGACGTCAACATAGGCGGAGTAGGTATGTCAAGAACTCAACTATTCCCTTTGAAAATCACTTCTTAACATCACAGTCTCATGCATGGGAAAGATCGGGATTGTGATGTTAACTAGTGATGGAGTAATACTGTCATCCCTACTTAATTATGGAACTAACAACAAAACCACATAAGACACAGTGAGGAGGGGGGGATCACTCAAGTTCACCTGTGCCCTGTTTCCTGAACTTGGTTTCAAAATATCAGATTCAGATGTTGCAGGTAACTATAATATCTGGAAGTGTAAATAATATGTTCTGCACCCAGCACACCATAAATCTTATATTTGACTGGCATGCAAATTAAATCCAAAACAAACATAATTTTCAACTTTCTCCCTTTTCCACAAAATAGCCATACAACCAACCTCAATCCCACCTCTATCACACCATATTCTTTACTTCAGCATGTACTGATTGATTATAGCCACATAAGACACATTTTACAAAACCATAGAATGTATTTTGCATACCTTTGAAGGGCACCAGGTTGAAGACTGGATACAATCAGTTTTGATACAGTTAAATCATACACAAAGTTCTTCTGAGACAACAGAAGCATGAACACAGAGCAAAGGTTTACCACAGATAAAGCAAAGAAACTTTCTACTCCTCAAGTTGTGCAAGTGGGATGTCTCCAGCTCTAATTTCATATCAACAATATATCTATAAGCCTTAGGCAAGCCATAGACAAAAGAGCCAAACTAAAAGCGATGTTACATATATGTCTTTGAATTTACTGTGCAGGTTTTACAAAATGCAAAGAACAAAGAGGACTGGTTGATAATTACTGAAATGGCTGCAGTGCATGAAGAATATTAATCACTTCCTCCTCCTGTTGTGGTCCTGTGGAAACCTTTCTTCTCAAGATGCTCTGTACTTTGCAGGGACAGAGAATCCCCCAGTAGCACCAGTTTGAAGCCAGAAGCCAGAACATCAGATGTTAACCAATGTTTCAAAAATTTAGCACCATATGCATCGCTTTACTCTCTATACCAACAGAAAAAGAATTAGACAACTACAATATGTGACGCTTGGATTATGAAAGGCACATAATTCCTCTGAAGGAGGCTACATACCCACAGACCACAAATTGTGGGAACGGCAGGGTAGAGGAATAAACTTCAGTATGGAACACATCTATATGTAAGTGTGTATACTTGGATATTTGTACATTTATTTCACATTGTACAATCAACAAAAAACATTTATGTATAATATAGTTTGGGGATATTTTTGTTATTGTTGTTTTCTAAAACATTTAAACTCAGTTTTATGTACTCCTAAAATGGAAGTGTTCTCTCAAACGAAAATAGCACTGTAGTTCTACTTATGCCCTGTATTAAAGCCATATAGATTTAGACTCCTGTACAAGTATTTGGCCATAAGATTGACTGGAATGCACTCCACTGTAAAATCTGTAACACTTGATACTGAAGTATGACTGCAGCCATTTTAGCAGTCTCTATGAAAACACTGCATATCAAACTTTGAAGTGTACATGAACATGGAAACTCCTTGAGGACACAGAGCAATTCTAATGGATTGAGGCAGCTATCTCTACAGTGAGATTTGTGAGATCAAATTTCCCCAGGATGGCAGTAGAATGAGAAATGGAAATGCTTGATATCCTTGTGTGTTTAAAATAATTTACACCTTCTGTTAACACCAACTTAAAAGGAAACAAAATGTTCCCCTTTTTGTTTTACATCAGGGTGGAAATCATGTGGCACTTCAGATGTTGTTAGACTGCAATGCAGATGAGCCTCCTAGCCAATTGTGAGATGTCTGATAACACCCGAAGAGCCACAAGATTTCCACATACACAAAGATGGATGTGCTAGTGGCTGGACATGAAGACCGTTGAGCACATTTTACATGTACCTTGTCAAAGTGTGTTCACCTTCTACTCAAAGCACAAGTTTGTATGAGTCTCTTTGCATATTACACTGAGAATTTTTCTTTATACTTGCCAAACCCATTCATTCCAAGAGCTTGGGGAAGTTACTGTTTTGTACAATAAGTTCCCAAATCTCCCAGCTAGCATGACCACTGGGGGATTCTACAAGTTGTCATCAAAAAGGTAATGTTTTCAGACTGTAGGCACTCCCAGATGGGAAAAAAAATCCCAGGTATTGCTAGCTTTTGCTCCTGTATAAATTGATTTTATTTTGGAGAGCAGTATGACACTGTCCTCACGTCAAAATATTTCCTAGAATGCTCCCAGGAATACCAAGAACTTTTTATTCCCACTATTCTGATCAGTAGTACACTCCAAAATGAAAAGTATTGTCTAACTGCCATATGCACCCCCTGTCTCTGTCCCAGAAAAGATGGCTGCCAAATAAACACAGCTAATATTTTCAGGATGCAAGATTCAACAGAAATCAAGCAAAGGAAAGAAGACTACTGACACTTTAAAAAAAATGATCCTAGTGCTTAACTAGTATAATATCGCTAAAGTACATTACCACTTTGGGTATACCTCCTGAATTTTTTTTAAAGGTCTCAGTGGAAAATAGTGGAAATCAAATTCTGAAATGCTGTATGAGACTGGATATGACACATGATCAGTGGAAGGGAAAGGATACAAAAGAGGGAGAACTGGCATATTTCCAGAGAATATGCAGGTATAATTTAAAACAAGAATTGGAAACTGTCAATATTTTGAGGCATCTAGTCAAGCCTTCTGTTTTTTTCATTAAGCAAGACTCTTAAGTCAGGTATCTGGACCTTATGATGTCTATCTCTCCTGGTCACATCTGGTTATGTGACATCAAATGCATCATGTAAACATTGTGCACCTTCAGTTTTGTGTTTTGCTGTGTGAAGAGCTACAGGACATTCATGACAGTAAGCCAAGCTATTGTTGCAGAAATGTACTGTTTTCTAAAATATATTGTTGTAGAAGGAACTTATAACAGATGTTGAGGGAGAAAGGACTTTGAATTTTGTTCATGAAATCCACAGATATTAAACTAAAATGATAACAAGAATTACATTATGTTAGATAACGTAACAAGAATTATGTCATCTGAGTCATTGTGCTGAAAAGGTCTTTAGTCTGCCTAGTCTAACTCTCATCTTGACATAGGAAATCCAAAGACAGAGGTTTCTCAAAAAATAGCTGTCCAGCCTATGCTTAAAGACATCCAGTAAGGAAAAGTGTACTATTGTACTCACTAACGCAATTGTCACACTATTCTTATTATTAAATTCCTCCTCATGTTCAACTGAATTCTATCCTCCTGCAATTTAAATCTATTAGGGCAACAGAGAATAATTCTTTGCCTTGTCATGGATGGTAATGATAACTAAAGAAACAACCACACACACAAACACACAAGCAAACTTGATATTTAGAATGCTAACTGTGGCATTGCTTTTTCATGCCACAAAAATCAAGAACAAAGAGAACACAGAGAGATCGATCTATGTAGTTTTTTGGAATAATGTGTGCAATGGAAAATCTATAAAGTTAGCTGCATCCAATGTATTGGACTGCTACCCAGGATGGAGAAAGTACAGAAGAGATCCAATCTGAGCGTCAAATTCTTCACCAAAGGTGACAGTTAAGAATCATTCTGCAAGTTCTGGTAAATGTATCATGCCATAATATCCACCCTGTTTCAGCTCTCTGTATTAATTCCACAATGCAAAATAGCTATAAATCTGCCTGAATTAGTGAATTGAGAGACATTTAGGATGCATATTGCTGAACTGGCATATGACAGCTAGTGTCTATTGGTGAGGGTAGACCTAGAAAATGGTTTTGGAAATGAAATTAGAAACAACATTGTTAACCTGCGGTACAGTTTAAAAAACCTCTTAATTTGCAGGTGAAATTTCCCTAGGACTGTGAAACTGAATAGAAATACATAATGGTTTGAATCCAGTTGCTAATCCCAATTAGAGTTTGTTGTTGTGTGCCTTCAAGTTGTTTCTGACTTATGACAATCCTTGGGCAAATCTATCCAGGGTTTTTGAGGGCTGAGTGTATGTGATGCACCTCAGATAACCCAGTGGGTTTCCATGGCTGAGAGGGGAATCAAACCCTGGTCTCCAGGGTTGTAGTCCAACACTCAAATCACTACATCACATTGGCTCTCCCAACTAGAGTAGATCCATTTAATTAATTGCTGAATGGTAACTCAACACAATAAAGCCCGCTGGTTGAACAAATGTTTTTTAATTACAACTAACAAATGGGTTTTAGTTTCTGATTTCTATCATTAGTCAGTCAAGCAAGAGCCACTGGAAAGTTGTCTCCTCTTCCTCATTTGCCTTCCATGAAGAACATCATGGCAAGAGGCAGACTATCTGACCTATTCAGCAGCCAAAGAAGGAGCAACAGGAGGGAGAGGGCTGGCTTACCATTCAGTGCCAAAAAGAAGACTTAGTTCCAGACATTCATTGCCTAGGATTGGCAACTCAATACGTTGGCAGGAAATTAAGGATGTCTGGATGGTATAGCTTTGGCGGAGGGGGTTGATCTGTGAAGTGCTCTAGATCAGCGGTTCTCAACCTGTGGGTCGCGACCCCTTTGGGGGTCAAACAACTCTTTCACAGGGGTTGCCTAAGACCATCAGAAAATATGTATTTCCGATGGTCTTAGGCTCCATTCCCTCCTCACTGGTGGTGTGCAAGCGCGAGCCACACGCTCGCGTCCTCCTGCCCCCTTTGAAGTACCTTACTAAAGAAAATTTTCTTGGCATCGAGCGAGAGTGAGTTGGAAGGGCAATCTCTGACCAGCCACTCCGAGGCTCAAACAAAGCTAAAAATATCTAGTATAAGGAAGTCTGAGAAGGCAAGAATAAAAAAGAAGGTGAAAGGAAAATTACCTGGTAATGCAGTTAAGTCTGTTAAGGGCGGGGAAGGGCTCTCAACCACTCCTTTAACTTCCGATCGCCATGTTGAAAAGAGGCGTTCAGAAAGCAAGGGAGGGGGCTATGAGAGGAAGGAGCTCTCCTGACCAATCCAAGCTCGCCAGCAACACAACCAATCCCACACAAACATGCGAGCAGCCTCTGCCAGGAGAAATGGCAGCCTCTCAGTCAGCAGTTCCTTGACCTTCCGTATTAGCGAATACAGTAGTGCAGGGCAATTTAGCACTGTGTATGGTATCATTATTCACTAGGAGTCAAACTGCAATGCCTATGGAACGTAAAGAAGTAAGATTTGAACCTCCTATGTCCTCAGTGTCTTCGCAGGGGGATGTGTCTGAGTGCAGTAGGGAGGTGAGAAGACAAATGATTGCTGAAGAAATGGAGGTGCATGTTAATAGGCAAACAATATTAGTGAAATGATTTCACAAAATACATAACAAGTTTAAAAAATGTATTGCAAGCTGGACAATTCACTGAATTTGAATGTAATGTCATTATTAAGCAGTCAACAAACTACTTCAATGAATCCTTCATTTGCACGTGGTTTTCCTGATGATACAAAAGTTATTCAAGCTGAATCAAATGATGCTGGTGTGTGTTTACCAAAAAAGTCTACCTGTAGGTCCAAAGTGACTAGAGTTGAGGAATCTGCTTTGTCACACTCTGAACAAATCAACACTGAATCTGAAAGTGATGAGGAACCAGATTTGGCAGATACTCATGGGGATAATGACTCTAAATCAGATGGTTCTATTTCCAAGGAGGAGGATGCAGAAAATGATAATAAAGTGAGATTATTTTCCTCAGATTCTTTTAAAAATGTGCTGAAAAAGGTGTTGGTAACTCTGGGACTGGACAGTCTGGAGAGTGCCACTTCAGATATTGATAAAAACAAGAATGTTGCATCAATTGTAAGGAATAAGCCTACAAAATCTAGTATTATTCCCATGCCAGATTTATTTTTGGATTTAATTCAGTCTGAATGCAGTGAAACCAAATCCTCAAACTTTATATCATTTATGGTGGACAAAATATCAGATATTTACATTACGATTCATAACAGTAGCAAAAGTACAGTTATGAAGTAGCAACGAAAATAATTTTATGGTTGGGGGTCACCACAACATGAGGAACTGTATTAAAGGGTCATGGCATTAGGAAGGTTGAGAACCACTGCTCTAGATGTTGTTAGATTGCAAATTTCAACATCTCTAGCCTGCAATGCCAGGTATTGTGGTCCAGTATCAGGAGAGATGTGTGATTCTCAAACCTCTTTCAGTACACACGTGTGTTTTGTATGCATTATTATTAGGTACCACAAGCAGTCTTGACAACCATTGGATTGAGTGGTGAACTATAAAAATTATAATCAAATCTAGTTTACAATGGGGAGATAGAACAAAACTCTGTTGTGCAGCTTCTTTGTCATTTGCATTAGTGGCCTATGGTGTTTCTTCAGAAGATTTAGCACCCTAGTCTTTTCTGCAAGAAAGGATCTCAGTTCTTTTCCCTTTCAATATATGCCATGACAATATTGCACTGGTGACAACCTTTAATTCATGAGCAGCTTTGAAGCTGAAACATCTGGAGTTCTCAAGCCTTTTAAAGGTTTTCTCTATGAGGACAATTCATATGTAGAGAGCGCTCTGGAGAGTGGAGAAGTACTTCCATCTGTAACAAGGGAGTAAGTGAAGAGGTTGTCACAAGGCCATATTTAAGACAAAAAGTTCCTAGTAGACTAGTGCAGGAAGTGTCTGAAGGAAATCTACCCACCTACCTAAAAGCAGATCCATGTGATTTCCCTGGAGATCATATCAAGAGAGAGACAGTTGAAATGTTTAACACACATCTGAGCTCAGGTCACATTCCCTCTCAGATACTGGGAGGCTCTGTGAAGAGCCAGAGGAAGAGCTGTTTCTAAAAAAAATTAGAAACTATGGGAAAAGGGAGTTTCATGCCTTGGGTTCAGTACTCTGAAAATTGCAGGGGTGGCTGCAAGGTCTGGAGGAGAAATAAGGGCTACACCTCGCCCTGCATGTGTCTTCCATGGTGAAGGAAGGGGCTACTTTTAAGTCCTATGAAGTTAAACAGCCTTCCATACAGCGTTTTGAGTAAAATAAAATCAGACTATTTCCAGTATCCTTAAAAGACAGAAGAAGTTGAAAGCAAACGGATTCAGAAATATGTTGTGTGTGTTTTTTAAAGAAAGTAATAAGCAGTACATAAGCTTTATAAAATAATATCCTTAATAGTGTTTCGAACTATACACACAGCCTAGCAAAACTAGAAACTGTGATAATTCTGACATGCCATTATAGGGACCAGGTTATATGTTAGTACAATGGTTCTTAACTTGTGATCTGCAGATCCCTGGGGGCTATGACGTCCTCACAGGGTGTCCATAAAGGCTTGACGACATGGAATCGTTCCAATAAAAATACTGTAATAGGAGTCTGTGTATTTACTTTTTTCTCCCTTATCTCCAAATCTAAAGGGCAACTAAATGAGCACCTTTTAATATTTGAGATTCACTAAGATTTTACCGCATCCGCTGGCGTATTAGAAGCACCAGCATATGAGACGCACCCCACTTTCAAGGGATATTTTTCAGGAAAAAATTTTTTTAGTTTCCTACTGAGGGGAATGAAAGGAGTGTTGCACCAGGGGAGGACGGGAATGAAAAGAGTGTTGCACCAGGAGAGGAGGGGAACGAAAAGAGTGCTACACCAGTTTTTCTTAGGCCCTAGGGGAGTGAAAATGCACAGGAGAGGAGGAGAAGGTAAGGAGTGCTTCACCGGGATTCCACTATTCCTTCCCTTCCTGTTTGCTTGGGCAAGGAGAACTTTGGCTCCCAGTTCATTCTCTATGTTTTTACTGTTATCGTATTTGCTGGTGTATAAGATGCACCCCATTTTCAAACCAGCTCTAAAACTTTACCCTTGGCAGAGCCTGTCACTCCACCTCTGCAAGCACAGAGACAGAGATCTTCCTTGCAGTGTGCTAGTATTCTATGTAAAGGGTCACATTTGAAGCAACCAGCCCCAGTTCTCAGCCACATATCAACGTAATGGTTGTTGAGAAGCATTATCACTTTGATCCTGCTAACAAAATGGCACTCGCACAGTGTAGGAAAACTATATACTGTAGTGACTTTGTATATTCCTCTGAGTGTTTGTGGCCTGTTCTTTGTCAAGAGTTTTGTCAATCCCTAGAGAGAAGTCAATTTTGTTACCTTTAATAGCTGTGTGGCACAGCTTAGTACATTGGAGCTGCCTCCTTTCTCAACCTGCAGTGAGAAAAGAGTGTTTATAAAACTCCTGCCTCTCAAATGTTTCCCTGCCCCCGAACCCCCCTTAACAAACACAGAGGGACACAATTGTCTCAGTTTCCAGACATGAGGAGGAAGGTGAGGAATATGGCCAGAAATACAGAAAAAGACATTAACCTATATGGATACCATGTGTTTTGGAGGAAGGAGGGAAGTGATGACCAAGAACCAGGTAGCACACCAAAGTCCAGAGATATATGGGTCCACATTAATTAGCATACACATAGTTAGCTGAAACTTTCCTATGGATTTGGAGCCATCCTCAAGTATATATTCATTCAGATCAGCTGGCATAAATTTAAAAACCATTCAAACAAATTTATATATAATAGAGGAAAGATTGTCTATATGTTCTGCAGAATAGGCATCTCTTCTCACTGGTTTTTCATTAATATCTTTTCCTGCATGCTACTTCCAGAGCTGTATTTTTTCCAGCTTGTTCTGTGTTATATACATTTATGTCGCCTGGCAAGTTTTAATGACCTAGCAGGAAGATGTTTCTTAAACAGATCTTTTGAATAATTGCTAGCCAAGTTCTTTCCCAAGTCCTTCTAGCCAAGTTCTTCTACAGCATCTAGTGAGGGGCTGTTTAACAGAAGCTTTGCCCATTAGTAACAATACTTTTTCTTTAAAGAGAATAAATAAATTCTTGGCATCACATAGAATTTGAATCTACTAAAATAATTTTAGCTACATTGTGCAGCCAAGCTAATAAAAATTGGAAAGAAATACCCACGTAGCTGTAAAAAGGCAAAATCAATTTGACCATCATAGGCCATGTATACACCATAAGCACTGTTGTCTAGAAGTTAGCATCAGGAAAATGGTAAGGAATGAGAACACAAGAAAAAATAAGTTTCTTATGCTAGTACTAAATAAATAGTGAGGGGCTGCTTAACAGAAGCTTTGCCCATTAGTGACAATACTTTTTCTTTAAAGAGAATAAATTCTTGGTATCACATAGAATTTGAATCTACTAAAATAATTTTAGTTACATCGTGCAGCCAAGCTAATAAAAATTGGAAAGAAGCTATAAAAAGGCAAAACCAATTGGACCATCATAGGCCATGTATACACCATAAGCACTGCTGTCTCGAAGTTAGCATCAGAAAAATGGTAAGGAATGAGAACACAAGGAAAAATAAGTTTCTTATGTTAGTACTAAATAAATAAATAAAGTGATGGCAAGTTTGATTGCGCCCAGTTTTTTTCCATTTTGAGTTTAGGCTGCAGCTGAGAACTTTCTGCAACAAGATCTTCCTTCTATAATCATTATAAACTTGCAGAGACAATTCTTCAACCTTCAAAGAAAATCTGGTGCCAAAGGCTAACCCACTTGCCAAGAGTGTCAATGGAAGATCAGAGCATACAACCCACCACGTGTTTCACCTTTTAAACCACTTGAAGGGGTTAGAACACTTTCTGCATGCAGAAAGGCTAACATAATTTGAGGCTTTAAGTTTACACAGAAGGTAACTGTAAGCAGTAGGGAGTCTGTGATGTGAAAAAGAGTAATATAATTATACACAGTGTGTCAAAAGTAGACAGAGTTTGGTAGTGTTACTAGAACACTAGTTCAATACCTGCAAATTTATTAAAAGAAAACCTACAACTGTGTGTTATACTCCAGAAGAAAAAATGATTGCACTGGTCTATCCATAACACTCGAAGACCCACAGAAAGTTGACTGCATATGAAAAACTGTACCAGCAACCCATCTAGCTTCTCTTGTGATGCCACAGGCTTTTGTAATTTCTTAACCACTTAATTGTGGTGACACATAGCAATCACACTCAATATACTGGTAAGTATTATGGCTCCCAAGTTTCTCTCCAACTAAGATATTAACCTGGGAGTAAGAAGAATTCTTCCATCATACATCTGCCTATCCGTGAAGGTCAGAAGAAGGAAGGAAATATCTCAGTATTCTTCATGACTTTCATAGGCTATTACAAAATTTTGGAAACTAAGTGGAGGGAAGGGGACAAAAAAGTCCTCTCTCTCTTCTCCTAAAAGGGGAAAAGAAAGGAATAGGGATAGCTACCAACAGTAAGACAAGACAACTGTAAAACCTACCAAGTAAAGGGACTGGGAACCACACAAATTGGGAGAAATGTAACAAAGCTGATGAACATGAATGAGTATCCTACAAATTCCACAGTATTAATGAAGGCCACTTTGTAAATCCATCAATAAGATGTTCTGATTGTTTGCTTGTGTGTTTGATTGACTGATTGATTGATTGATTGATTGATAAGAAGCCTTTTCGGACTACGCAAATATAGCACAATGGTCCAACTTTAACTGCCATTGCAACATCCTACGGAATCCTAGAATCTGCACTTAGGGAGGGATGTTCACCAGAGAGTTCCTCTAGTGCCTCCTCAGACTACAGACCACAAGATTCCATAGGATGTTGCCATTGCAGATAAAAATGGAACTATAACTATGTGAAAGGGTCTCAGACTAATAGGCTACAAGACAAAGCAGCTATCAGGGCATATCCCAAGGCTGCAAGATCGTATGCTACCACATTCTGAAATCGTTGGCTGGTTGGTTTTTGGTATTTTAGTAAATCAGAATCTGGTTGCAATGGAGTAAAACCAATGCAATAGCTGTATTAATGTTTACTAAAACATTTACAAAACAGAACCCCTGTTTTCTTTTCGTTTAAAAGGCCAATCCTCAATTGCAGAAAAGACATATATAGCTGTTATATTTTAATTTTAAAGGATTCCAATGCAAAAGAATATTTCCCGTGTCCATTCTTGCTAGATGACTGAATTTAAAATGATGTTATACACAAACCAGCTTTTTTAAAATAATAATAATAGAATGTACATGTGTCCCCACATGCATGCGTCCACATGCCTACAAAGTCACAGAACATGTCTCAGAAAGTTTAGAAAGGATATTGAGTTTAAGGGTGATTTTTTTTAACTTTCTGCATTTATCAT
>CAOKZL010001792.1:72500-336581 GCA_948472985.1 Iguana delicatissima
GGAAATTCTTTTAACTCCTTCATGAAACAGCAAAACAGTAGACTGTAAACGTGGCATGTTTGTACTCCAATATCTGAAGTTTAGATTTTGCGTGCTAAGATTTTTTGCCACTCTAACTTGTTTAACATAGCCGCCTTGTTTAGAAATTCTAAGAGAGAGCCAGAAAGAACAATATATTCTTGTTAACAAGTATGTTACTATTTTTATATAAACTAATGGGATATATCCAGCTAGTCTGGCCACAGACAAACAAACCATCTTTCTTGCTTGTAGTCCAAACTGCAGAGAAACCGTAAGGTAGATGATAATGTAGCAGCTGATTTGACTTGCTTACTTTGATCAATGTAAAGTTACCAAAAGAATATGGATATTATCATCTTCAAAGAAAAAAAAGCCATTTTTCAAACATTAGCACATACAATGAAGTACTGCATTCCTTTCCACCTGTCAAAATGATTTTATTTTCCTACGGGATATTTTTCTGTGGCTTAACAGTGGTGTGCAACTATTTGGTAAATTATATTGTTGAATAAATCTGTAAAAGAATCTTTGGTCTTCTGACGTGCATTACTGAAAATATCACTGGAGGTTACTTTCATTTCGAACTCATGCTTCATACATCGTCCAACATGGTTTGCTTAGAACAAATGTAAACAAAAATAGTAAACAAAATATTAATAATATACCTGAGTTCAAATCCAGCCTCAGCCATGAAACCAAATTTTCTTTTCTTGGGCAAGCCATTCTTTCATAGGTTTGGTGTCCCATCCATAAAACAGTGACAACAACACCATTTTGCAGAGAAGAAACTGCAACAGTATTGCATAATGGAAGTGTTGTAGAAACCAACAAAAATAAAGAACAGCAAGAAACATGCATTTTAAACATCTAAGAACAGATTTACCATCTAATTTAAGAATACTGAAACATAAGAGATTCTACCTGAAGACCTGACATTTCTTAGTTTTGTGCTAGGCGATATGCTACTTAGAAGTTGCCCAAATCATGTTATTATTATTGTCTATATTCCAAAAGATACATACACAGTAGAGTTTATGCACCTACACAGAACCTATCACTCTAGCAATATACAAACTTATTGCTGTCTACAACAGATACAATTTGTGCTAAGAAGCTAACTGAATCAAAGGCAAAAAGGCAGCTAAATTAAAATGCTGAAAATCTGTAGCCAATTTTCTGAACAGTGACTTACACTGCAATAAAACTACATTGTGCATTGTAGTTTTGTTGCAATGTATCAAGCAACAATGTAGATTCCTGACATTTGGACACACTGATCCATTGAGCTGTGCTATCATAACATCCTAGGTCAGTTTAGAATACTAATGTAGTTTAAAAGGTAAAACAGTCCCATGCTGCATCCTGCTATCTTACTTTATGGCATAATACTCCACAAAATTTTAGTCCTCCTCTTACACATCACCTGGGGGCAGCGTAGTTGCTGTCTTCTCCCCAGATGATCTCATGCTATCCTCAGCCACATTTTATTTTATTTATCAAAACATTTATATCTTGCCCCTTGTCCGAAGATCTCAGAACAGATTACAATAAAATCATTTTAAAACAATAAACAGTTACAAAAGTTTAAACATCTAAAAATCTATCAGATCATCTTTCAGTTAAAAATAAACAATTTAAAACAATCTTGATAATCTGAAATATAAAAGTCGAAGTTTGTCTGTGTCAGGCAAAGACCTCATGTGATTGGCTGCCTAACAAGATTCTATGGAAATCTGGGGTTTGCAGTTTAGGGACGGGCCTTTAGAATTCTCAGCCAGAGAGCTCTTGGGCTTCAGTCAAATGTGCCTGCCTTGAATAGGCTGGTTGCTATGGAGACAAGGCCTAGCAGCAAGGAGGAGGACACTGTATTCCCTCAGGAACCCAACCTCTGTATGTTAATAACTCTGAATACAGATTGGATTGGGGAATATGAGGAAAAGTTACAGGTACTGGACAAGACAAGTTTGGGGAATTAGAGATACAGCATCTCTCATTTTTCTAACAAGTATTACCTATGAGAAAGTAAAATCTCGGGCAATGACAGGTATATACACTAGTATAAACATAAAGTATCTGCAGTCTGGGGAAGATCAGTTTGGCCTGCAGACTTAATAAAAAGGCATATTTTAACCTGACATCAAAATGATACCAATGTTGGGCCTCCAGGAGAAAGGAGTTCCATAACTGGGGTACCACCTCAGATAAGACCTTCTCCCATGTCCTCTTACAATGTATTTTCCCTGTTGACAGGACACAGAGGAGAATCCTCCAACAGATCTCAGTTCTTGGAGAGGCACAAAGAGAAAGAGAAGTGCTCCCTCCAGTATTGAGGTCCAAAGCAATTTAGGGCTTTAAACACCCTGAATTAAAAACAGAACTATATTTGCAAGCAATACGATTTTTTAACAAAATGACATTGTATGATATTTGTAGTGAACAGTTCTCCTCTTCTGCCCACGCTGGTAAAGTGGGAACATAGTTATGCATCTAGCAATTCCTACCCACTAAAGCAGCTATTGCAACCCAATTGTCCTCTCCCATGTGATGGGGATACACTAGCACAGGCCACAAGCCAGGCTGCGAGTTCTATAACCAACATATCTGAGAGCACCAGATTGGTGTGTCACTAAGATGCTGTTAGCCTAAGAAAGTTAAATAAATTTAGCCTGATTTTACTTATTTGGGGCTCATTACAGAAGCTGTAAACAATATTTACGTTTTTTCAGAAGATGGCAAGACTGGTAAATTTATTTAACATAGAAGACACTTTGCAATGTTCTCTCATTTTGGAATATTAGTTGTGGCTATGTTTTTTCACAGTGGTTCTGTTTCTGCATATATATATATATGTTATTATTATGCATTTACAAGACACCAACACACTTCCAGTGGCAGGAAATGCGTCAATCCTTTCCAACAATACTTGTAAAAGGTAGGTAATTTCCTGAAGGAATGATCTGAAATATTTTCTGGTTAGCTTGACCAGACCATTACTACCAATGGACTAAACAGAGAGAAAAAAAAACTGCAGACATTGGGAGTGTTGCACTATTAGGAATTTATATTTTATATGTCAATACAGCATGGATTTGTCATGTGTTTTTATGCTTACATCTTAAAAACTGTAATAAAAACCAATCCTTTCAAACCAGAATGGGCTTTTTTCCCCCTTGGATCCACACAAAATGCATTTCCATGTACCAAAACAGGTCAGCTTAGACATAAAATGGAACAAGAGTGTATTCGTGATTTTAAAGATAACATCTGTAAAGCATTTCTGAGGCATGTATATGGTGAAGCAAAAAGTGTGATTCAAGTAACATCAACCTCTAACATTATTCCCTTCCTCTCTTCCTATATTATATGTGAACTTTTTGTTCTTGTAAATGTTAAAATCTAACACAAGGGGTCTCAGGCTATATTGTATACTTAACACAAGGGGTCTCAGGCTCCCACAAAATGTAAGAGTAGTGGGACAAACGGAATGGCCTCCTTTGCTTAAGATTTGAAGAGGTCCAACAACCCTGGCTTCCTGTAAAGCAGAGATGTAAATTTTCACTTATTATGTTCTTGCATGCAAGAATGAATACTTGCCTAAATAAATAAATAAATAACTCCAGCTGGGCAGGATTTCAAGAGATTCTGAACATTGTCATTGATTTTTCACACTTCAGGACTTCATTTTGATAAAAATTTGCACTAAAAAGGGGTTTTGTGCACAACATTGCAATTTGCACAAATTGTTTTCTGCATATGTATGTCGGGTTGTATAAAACCAAGACTTTGGTGACATACTCCAATTGTAGAATGGGGGTGGGAGAAGGAAATTCTGAACTACTAAAAAAAAAAAATCTCAGCAGGATGTCGGTAAACTGTGTCAATGCTTAGCAACCTTTTCTCTTGTATATTTTGTGGGATAAATAGCATCCAGCTTGCATCTTCAAGTCTGCTTCACAAATTCCCATTCTAACTTTTCCCCAAGAATTTTGGAATGCAACTGTTCATAAGTCCAAGATGTTGATAGTTAAGAATATCCAGCTTCATCATAAAAATACTGAATTTTCAACTGAAGTTAAAACAGAACGGAATCTTCCAGTAACAATGCAATGCAACTGTAATGCTGTAATGGAGCCAGGCCTTGCAGAATCAGAGTCCTGGGACATTCTGATTAGCAGGGATGACAATCTGTCTGCCATCCCCCTCAGAATGCCCTGCTACCATCAATCTTAGCAACAGTTGGGAAAGGGAATGGATTCTCCTAGCACCAATATATGGTGTGAGCTATCCCTGCTATGAGCAAAGTATCTGAGGTGCCTTTGTCTTAAATGTCACATTGACCCATTAGTTTTACAGTTTCACATCAACACATTAGTTTTACAGTATACCAAGTCCTGGTGGGTTGACCCAGCTACTTGCATTTTTGGATTCTCTTTGTGCCTTGAATACAGGGACTGCCTTGATTAGCACCCATCCTTTAAAATTTACACTACCTCAAATCCATTTTGTTCATTTACCCCTGGAAATATAGTGCATATATTTTGAAATATAATGTATATAGTGTATATGCATAACAAGAGAGGTAAAGGCAAGAGGTGAGCAAATATCTGAGGTCCAAGGGCCATACTCAAACCTCAGAGGGCCAGTATCCTTTTTTGCAACACCTGGTTTTTTTTTCTTTTTCCCCCATTTTTTAACTCAAAATACCCTTGCCTCCTCCAGAGGTCATGGGAATCATTTTGAAATTCCTCCTCTAGCAAAATGGTCCTACTTACCAAGCATACAAAGAAAAAATGTGATTGACTAGTATATGTTAATCACATTTCCAAATTTATGATCTCCATCAAGATGAAGGCCATCCACCAGTCAAGCACGTTGGCCTGGTGGGATCTTCAAAAAACCAACCAACCAACCCCTGGTCTTCGCCAAGAAGGATCATAAAGGCAAAAAACATTGTCCAATGCTCAATATATCACTGGTTGTTCTTGGTGAGAGAAATTACACTTTCAATGCAATTCTTCTGAGGATGATGCAGGGACGCATCTACAAAGTAAGAACAGTGCCCTAACATCATATGAAGTAATTCATGTAATACAAAAACAACCGATGTGGTGTAAGGAAATGCTTCTTATCATTTGTTCTTTTGGCAGAGCTGAACAAGAGTTCAACTTGGTGCCCCTTCTACAATCGGAGGATAAAATGCCCAGTGTCAATTGAAAACCTTGATCCAAGACAATCAAGAGGACTGTGCTCGATTAATAAACTAGCACTTCTCCTCCCCCGTTCCTTTCCAATATGTTATCTAAAAGGAAATCAAAAGTGATATCAGTGTTTTAAAAGAAAGAATCCTTAATACAAGCCGACAACTTTATGGCTAGTCTGTAGTGCAGCATTTTTCTTCATGAGTGAGAAAAGCTAAATGTCACTTGTGGGTTAATCTCGTCTCACCTCGCGAGTGAAGATAAATGCCATCGCACAAAGCAGCCATGGCAAACACAACACACATGCTTCCCCCTCCCATCATACTGAAAAGGCAAAAGCAGCCTATATGGCAAGACGGAAAATGAAAAGTGCTAGAAACTAGGGATTGAGGGGGGCAAGAGCTGTGTTAACTGGGAAAACTCCTGAATTATTATGGTACCTACAAAATAAGATACTGCCAAATGGTTGTTTATCTGTGAATGAGCAGTCATTTCCCCTTCCATTTTTACTGTATTGCATCATTCATCCATGACTTCACTTTAGTCTGGATAAAAACAAAATGCTTCCCAATCTCACTATGACTTAGACTGAATGTACCCCATGGCCTTATGACTCACTCCCTCTATTTTCTCCCCTCTACCTTATGAATCACTTCCTGCCTTATTTTTCTTTTAACTGTAGCACTGTATTCCAACTATACCAGCTAGTGTGAAACCATTGTTAGAAATGGGGGTTCAAAAACCGTTGATTAGTTTGCAATCCCAGTTAAAATCAGTAGTGATGACTAATAATGTTGGTGCAAGGCACAGCCTTACTAAAACTAAAGACCTAAAACTGAAAATTAAAGGCAGGAGGGAGTGGGTGATCCCACAAACTCCTCTTAATTGTTACTGTCATTGTCACTGTCATTATCAGAGATGGCAAAACATTAAAGCCAAGATCCAATGGTGTATTTCCACTGAATACTGATCTTCCCACCCGAATCAGCTGTCTTTCCTCCCTCAGATGGCTGTGTATCCTTAAAAAAAAAAAAAAGCTATGAAGGGTTGTGAAATTCTCTGGAGCAGATATTGGCGCCATGGAGGACTACAGCAGCCATGGAAGAAAATCTCAGTGTACTCTATTGTGTTCCAGAAGAGAACAGAATACCAACTTTCAGTTAAAACAGTTAAGCAATATCCACATTTGTCCCCACTGAATATTGGGTCCTTTCTTTATCTCTTTTCTAAGATATTGCAACATGCAATACTGAACCTTCTTAATCTGTTGTAAACTCCATCACAGAGATGTATCCAGCCCCAAAATGGTGCTACTATTAACATCAAGTATATTTTATGGAATCGTTTGTTGTTCTCTCTGAATAAAGGGCATTATGAAATGTCAAAATGGTTTGCTTTAAAGTGGTTTTAAAATATTCAACTGATGAAGCAATGAAGCAGAGGCCTTGCCATCATGATTGGAAAAGTAACTTTCCTGGATTATAGTTCCTGAAATTCACCAATTAACATCACTTGCTACACTGGCTGGAAATTCCAGGAACTATGATCCAAAGAAGGATCCTTATCAGCTTCTATTTTTCTTTCTATCACGGGTTCTAACAAGTGAGCAGACTCAGTGCCCAAAAAGGGTGGAATTTGCAAAATTTCAAGGTTCTCTCTTTCCCTCTCTGCCACCCCATTTTGCAATCAGAAAGAAGTCAGGCCTACTTAAAATGTGGCTGGGACAAGCTGATCATCCCAGCTTTAAAGAGATGTTGCTTTCAGCAAACTGACTGATAATACCTTAAACCTACTACATGGAGCCACCAGAAGAAGGCACCCTGTCTTCTGTGTTGTGGCACCTCATACAGACAACCAAGGTTATGCAAGGCTTTCTGCATATTTGAGTTTACATAGTAGGTTCCACAGTGTGTGAACATAATGTGTGGTGGCTTGAGTGTTGGACCAGGATTCCGGGAAACCGGGGTTGGAATCCCTGCTTATCCACAGAAACCTTGTACAAGCCACATTCTCTCAGTCTCAGAGAAAGGTAGTGGCAAGTCCACTTTCAACAAATCTTTTCAAAAAAACTATGTAATAATGTCTCCCTAGTGTTGCCACAAGTTGGAAATGACTTGTCAGCACACAGTAACTACAAAGTAGACTCCAGACATGTAGCTGCAAAGTACGGCACAGCTCTTTGCCAGTATTCACCTCTGCGGTGCAAAACAAACAACAGTGGCTGAAGTAAATACAGTGTGACTAAATTTTATAAGGTGGTATGAACGCTCAGACCCTTTCACACTACACAGTGATAGCACTGTGATTCCACTTTTAAATTGCTATGATTCCATCTTACAGAATCCTAGGATTTGCAGTTTAGGGAGTGGTATTTACAATGGTGAGAGCCAGGGGGTGTAGTGGCTTGAGCATTGGACTATGACCTTGGAGACCAGGGTTCATTTGAATTATTTTTATAAAAATACAATACCGCTGAAACAATACAACATAATGCATGAAAAAGAAAATGAAAAGAAATTAAACTAAACAACAAACATTATCAAAAAGAAAACAGAATAACAAATATAAACAAAACTAAAAAAAAACTACAAACAAGTATAAAATAACTATGAAACTACAAATAACTAAAAGTTGGTTCCTGCCTTTGTTGCAAAGAGCTCCTAGTAAATATTTGTACTTAACTATTTAATCATTACTTAAAATCTAAGTTGACTTTGTTGCTAATAGCAGTTAATAGTAGTTATAATCTTATCCTTATATTCAAAAGATAATTTACGTAGTTAATAAAAAATAATAATTACAAATAATACACCATTACTACCATAGTTCTATTATTTTGAATTAAATTGCTTCTAAACATAGGTATCATATCTTTATAACCTAAATATTAACATTATAATATTTAAACCAAAAGTACCAATGATTACCAATAGCACATACAGTAACAGCTAATTCTTATAAATTGCTAATAAATCCTAAACATTGTTACTAAAACCATATATTGTAAATATTATTGTAAAACACTTGGAGATCAGGCTTTGATTCCCCACTTGAGCATGGAAACCCACTGAGTGATCTTGAGCACATCACATATTCTCAGTCCCAAAAAAACCCATGCTGGGTTGCCATAAGTCAGAAACAAATTGAAGGCACACAACAACAACATTTACAATGGTCAGCCAGAGAGCTCTTGTGCGACAACAAAGTACAAACCTCAGGATTCCACAGGATGGAGCTATGACAATTAAAGTGTAGTCATAGTGATATAACTGGGTAGTGTGAAAGAGCCCCAGTAAATGATATTTCTCTCTTGTACATTGCTTCTTTAAGAGGGAAACCCCTAAAGCAGTGGTTCTCAATCTGTGGGTCCCCAGATGTTTGTGGCCTTCAGGTCCCAGAAGCCCCAGCCACTATGGTCAATGTTCAGGGCTTCTGGGAGCTGAAGTCCAAAAACATCTGGGGACCCACAGGTTGAGAACCACTGCCCTAAAGGCTCAAGGCTAGCATGGTCTATGGAAGGAACAGAAGACAGTCCCTTTGGTCTGTAAGCAGTGGGAGTAGTCCCTCCGCTGGCTGAGTCAATCAGATTTTGCTCTGTGTTCTAAGAATTTTTAATAAATTTTCTGTTACTTGAAGATAATCTGTGAGTACACCTGTTTTCCCATATTCTGAAACTCCTGGAGAAGATTCCACATCAGGCTTTCTAGAAAGAATACCTGTCTATGGAGTCATCTCTTCTCTCATTCTTAAGTTACTTGTTGGGTTGCAGCCAAACCCAGTGAGCTCTAATGACTTCATCCTAGTGAGTCATCAGATAAAAGTCCATGTCTGTTATGGAGTAGCCACTTGCTCATCGTTAGAAGCCCCCTACTGTCTGACTGATAGGTCTGGATGCAGCCTCAGAGATGCTGCTTCCTCCTTGGTAGGGGTGCCTCATGGCTTCCTGTTGGTGTTTGTGTGTGTGTGTGTGTTATGAATCGGCTCTTTGTTTCAGTCTGAGTTTTAACTGATCTGTCCAAGAGGCTGATCTATATCCATCATATTCAGCACCTTAGATAGTTCCTATAAAATTCAGGCTAAAAACCAGAGCAGATTCCCTGCCCCACAGAGAAGTCACCAGCCACCAACTACCACTGATTGCTGGGACTGAAGCACTTAAAATAACTAAGCCAATTTTAAGGGAAGTTGTATGAAAACATTAAATGAGTAACCTATAAAAAATATCACCGCACTGAAGGCTGGCCACCACAAGAGAATCAAAATGTCTCTTCCATAGTTTACTGTCAAAATGTCTGCACCACAGCTT
Source organism: Iguana delicatissima (assembly GCA_948472985.1). Taxonomy (NCBI): domain Eukaryota; kingdom Metazoa; phylum Chordata; class Lepidosauria; order Squamata; family Iguanidae; genus Iguana; species Iguana delicatissima. Next base: position 82,026 of record CAOKZL010001792.1, read on the forward strand.
ACTATGTAAAAATAAGAATTAATGTTATAGTTATGAAACAAAATGAGGCAAGCCAACAGCGTAGGTTTATCATAAAGAATGTAGTGGAGGGACAGTCACAAGACAGTTATGGAGGGTTACATTACGAAAGCAAAAGGTAAACTATTGTGCACTCCGTGAAAATTAATTATGGGCTTATGAATGATGACATGAAACGAGAAGGATTTATAATTTCAGTGCTACGCATGAGCAAACAAATGTATTGCTTATAAAAGGAAATATTGTCCCATATGTGTGAAATGAATTAAGAATTTATTTCCCATTTCCCGTCTTTTGACATTGAGTGACCTGCTTAAATATTATGGATTCTTCATAGACACTCTACCCATTGAGGAAACAAACCTTAGTCTACATAACAGTGGGAGATAATAATAATTGTATGTAGGAAGTGCAACGCCATTTTCTCAAGCATGAAATCTCACACAAGTATGAGAAACTAGGAAACCAGAGTGCAGTACCTAGGAAGAGATGAGGTAGATAGGACAGAGTAACTGGCAGCTGCAAAGCTGAGAGAGGCTTCAGGATATATAAAAGATAATGCCCAGTGCCAACATTTATGAACAAAAAGGCATCAGGCAGACACAAGCTCATACATCTACCCAGGTGTCAGATCCTGCTTCGACGGTGAAGCATAAGCAGGTGTCCACATCCACACACATCAACACAAGCACATACATGTCATACACATATATGATAGCATCTGATTAAGAGAGTTTGTCCATAGTTTTATAAGTGCAGAGAATTAATCTCCTCCCCCAGGTGAACAATAAATAAAGTGCTCTACATATATTCCATAGTATACTGGAATTCTTTGTATGAATAAGACCATATACTTGTTCCTTCACCATGCAATGAGGGATTGGCAGCTTGATGGCAGTGTGAATTAACCTGAATGTAGAGATGTCAGGTATGAGAGACACAGGGTAAAAGAAAGGAAGAGAAGACCATGAAAAAAAAATAATGGAGAATAAGGACCACAGAGGGCCTCAGGACAGACGGTAGCAATTGCTGTGAGATGGAATCTGAGGATGGGTAACAGAGGATAAGGAACTAACGAAGGAATCTAAAAAGACAAAGAATCAAAAAGATGACATGTGGGTGAATTTCAGTTGCTGGTTCTTTCCATGACTCTTTTGCTCAGAAGGAGTGAGTGAAAGGGAAGTGACAGCAAGAAATAACAAAATCAGATCAAGGAAACAGAGCTGTGTCGCCACAGTGGCATTGGCAACAAAACAACTATGCCACCTGCCAATGTCAGCCATGATATGGATGTATGAGAATCCTTCTTCTGTACAAACCTTGAAGATCTAAAGCACTCAAGTGATAACAGTATTCGCTGTATATTACTATCTCAGAGGTAACAAAATGCATCATGTGACACTCTTTCTTGTGTTGCCTTTCCTATCTTTTTCTGTATCTTTGTTAGTGAATAAAGCATTTCACATATATTGGGCATGGACACATTTCATAGCCTTCCTGACACTTCCAAGTGTCAATATTTTAGAGGAGAAAATAGTTTTTCCTCTAGAGGAGTGATCAGCAGGCAACTACTAACTCGTTTAAATGCACTTTTATGGGCAAGTCTTGATATGAACTTTTTCAAGGTAATATGACAAAGGAAAACAAAACAAGAAAATCCAGCAGTATAGGGCAGAGGTTGAAATATTTACCCATTCATCTCCTCTCAAGAAGTGCCATAATAATTTATTTGTGGAAAGAAAAGTGAAACATGAAAAGTAGTCTTAAGAATCAGTTCTGCAGACTAGTTACAGTTTTAGGTCGTTAGTTTAAAATGCCATGTTATCAAAACTTCAATATAAAGACATGAAAGGAAATGTACAAAAATGTACAATAATTAAAGAAGAAAATACTACCACTAACCGTCTGTGGATTGAGGGCAGGACTTCTTTCTTTTTCTTCTCCAGCTGTTTGAGAATATGAAGTTGTGTCTCTCCCATTTTATAAAAGTCCAGATTCATACAACTTAAAAAAAAAAGTCAAGAGTACCTTTGGCTTTATCCCAGTAAAGCTCTCGCAACTAAAGTGTTGACCTTGTGGCCCTGCTTTAAAATTTGACTGCACCTATAGTTCTATCATCAATCTGGATGATTCATCCACTTGACCCAGCATGGTCAGGTTGTTGATTTAAGTAAGCATTGCCCTCTTGAAGCAATTCCACTGATTTCTGTCTGGAGATTCTTCCCACAGTCAAAACATGAGAATTGCAAAACATGTTATGAGTAGAACTGGATTTTTAAGCATCCTTGTTTTTTCTAGGTTTAATTGATTTCTATTATTTCAGTTTTTTAACGTCACTGTGGATACAGCTCATTCATAGGTTCCATGGAGTGGGTCAAAATTAATGTCTGTGCCAATGGCTGTCAGTGTCAAAGAAGATCTTGTGCCAACATCCTCTTAGTGCATGGAAGGACAATGCTGCTTGTGGCCATTGGGACCTCCACATGTAGCCCTTGAAGCTCCCCAAACACCCCAGACAATTTTTAAAAAAAAAAATAGGGCTGGTTTACAGGTGATCAGGCAGGCCTACCCAGTCTATTTTTAATTATGAGGTATTTTAATAATGATACATTTGTATTTTAAATGGTTTTACGTGTTTTAGTATGTTTTAACTTACGATGCATTTTTAATTTTATTTTATGTTGTGCTTTGCCTCAAGCCTTGGGGAGAGGCGGGTAAGAAATAAAAATTTAATACTATTATTTATTGTTTATTATTGTTGTTGTTGCTATTTTAACCCAAAATCTACCCAAAATGTGCTCAAACCAAAGTGGTTTGTTCTCCTTGACCTACCAAATCCACCCAAACCTCCTAAAAACACAAAATAAATCTAGATAATCAGTCAAAATGGCAATGGGAAGTGAAGTCACATCACCTTTGGTGTGCCAAAATGCACCAGTGCAGCCTGACAGGAAGGCATGGGGTGGGAAAATGGGCCCCATTCTCTTCATTTACCCACTCCTTTCTTAATACAAGGCGGAGTTCTACCTTACTGTGTTGATTTTAGTACTGATATCAGATATTGTCCAAATTTAGAACTACTGGGCAAGTGGGAATCAATGGTGTCCACCACCTTGAGCAGTATTTATACAGGACTAAGAGCCTGGCAGATTACTACATCAACACCAGAGATATTCTGCTGTGTAAGTTGGTGGGTGTTTAGAGAGAAAGAGAGATGGAAGTAAGGGGAAGCTTCAGGTTCCCATTCCATCATTCAGAACATCCTACTTAGGAAAGAGTCACCTACAAACATATTACCAAACACACAGGAATGTACCCTTTGCAATCAATTCCAATACATGCAATTACACATGCTTCTCTTTCCTGCCCTCTTTGTAGCCTCCCACACTACTGAAATATTATTTGTAAACTCCTTGGGATAGGAACTTATCTCTTTGCTTCAGTTACTATTCATCAGTTCTGCAGTCTGTAGTAGTTGTAGTGTACCTCTCTTACTACCTGAACAGTCCATGTACAATCAGTCAGTTCATGCTGCAAAATAAGTATTCCCTTATGGCAGCCTGATTCCAATTCCTGCTGCACTGGCAAATGAACATTTGGGCTAGAACACACTGGCTGCCAAATCAATGCTACTGCACAGAACATGACATTAAACTGGCACTGCAGGCAGATATGCCAGCACAAATCAGAGTGTTAAGCTATCACCGTCACTGTTCATGAATCTACTTAAAAACTCATGATATTTTAGATACTCTGGCTGGTTCCTTTTCCTCATCATTTACTTTTATTTATTAAGACTTTATAAATCCTGCTCACTTTCCAACTGAAGGTTTTTCAAAGTGGCTTACAAAGCTACGAAGTAGGTCTAAAAACTGACAAATTCAAAAACAGAACTGTAGTGTTGTATGCAGTTAGTTAACCTCTCCTGGTAATGGAACAGGCTCTCATCATCAGAAAAGGCAGCAATGTCCACACACAAAAATGCCACATACCCTTATCCACCTTCAAAATTTGCTCTATAAGGTTTTGGGGAACCCTCCAAGAACAGACTAAGGCAGCAGGATGGTAGCGTGAAGAAGAAAAAGTGTGTTTGAAACCCAAATAGCAGAGCAGCCAGCAGTAAACAGGGATGGATGAGTATATGCTTAAAGTTGTCTGCCAACTTATGGTGACTCCATGAATTTCATAGGGTTTTCTTGGGCAAGGGATACTCAGAGGTGGCTTTGCCAGTTCCTTCCTCTGAAATGTAGTCTACACCTGGTATTCACGGGTGGTCTCTCAGCCAAGCACTGGCCAGAATTTACTCTGCTTAGCAAAAATAAAGTAGTACCAGGTAATTGTTCTTAAGGGGCATGGGGACAAAAAGAGTTTTTACTTCCTAACTAATTTCATAAAAGCAGGTACCAGGTGAAAAGAACTGGTGCAGGAATTTCCTAAGTAAGCAGCACTACCAAGACTTAGGCAGTCAAAACATTTCACAAAATCTTCTTCAAGAATTTATCAAGATTATCTCAATCAAGATAACAGAAGTGGTGTCTTCTTTTGCCACTTCCTGTTTGGACTTCTCTTTATCTATTGTTTTAATTTTTATTATGCTGTTCTCCCAATCTGAGACACTAGGTGATTTATAGCAAAGATTAAAACAGAATACAGCTAAAAATCTTACTTTTCTTGACTGTCACAAAGTTCCTCTGGCTTAAACTAAATATCTGAGAATATTTTTCACTGAGCCTCTGATAAACTTATGCAGTATTTTAGCCAACATGGTTCTTCTTGCTTAAATTCTGACAACTTTATTTGGTGAATTGGAACATTTGTTTACAATCAGGGTTATTGTTTGTTTGTTTTCACTACACAGTGCTTCTATCCGCCTTCCTTTAATTATCTAACAATTAAAAAGCTGATCAGATAAACAGAAATAGAACTATACATACTTTGCTAAGGATGAAATTTGGAGTTGAGCCCAATCACTAAAGTGGAAGCATTGTTCTAGCTAACTTGACCATAACATATTCAGCCATGCTTCAGAACAATGGTTAATCAGCCCAGGTTAAGTTTTCCCTTTTAATGTTGCTTATTTTGGTTACCACTTTTTCTAGGACATTTCATTCTTTCAAAAAATTCTCACTGTCTCCCCTATCCTCCCCAAAGATCAGATAAAAGTATCGTTCATATGTTTTGGTTGTGAGACACAGCAGCCAGTGGCTTACAAGTAGCTTGCTATTGTATCCCTTGGTATCCCTTAATGCTGTACTGTAAGTGCATTGGTAAAGCAAGCAGTAAAATGCACTAGTAGAGCAGACACAAGCACTTCAAGTTGTAGGTGATATCATGCCATATAAAATACTCATTAAAACTAAACAAGGGAAAAGGCCTTTCTACATTCAGGAATTACTACTGTGGTTCTCAATGTACTAACACGGGGAAACATTCAAAAACAATATCTACCCACTTCACAGTGCATAACACATCTTGTTGTGTGCCTTCAAATTGTTTCTGATTTATGGAAACCCTGAGGGGCAACCTATCATGAGGTTTTCTGGGGCTGAAAGTGACACGTCCAAGGCACACGTCCAATGGGTTTCCGTGGCCAAGCAGGGAATCTAACCCTAATCTCCAGGGTTGTAGTCCATTGCTCAAACCATGATATCGTACTGGCTCTCTTACCACCACAAGACTATCTCATTTTGGTGTCTTTGGGCATCTCTAGTATTCCCAGATGGTCTTGAACCCAAGTACTAACCATGCCTTATGTAGTTTTGATTCAAAAATTATATAAATTGAATATGTTCAGGTTAAGGATATGAACAGCTGACATGTAGATTTGTATAGATTTTTCATTACTGGAAGAGAAAATTGAATATTTCTGCATAGTTCTTACACAGTATTAACAGTTTGGGAAATTATTTTGTGCAGAAATATACATGGATCTTTTGGGTGTAGAAATTGTGCTATTTTGTGCACACACAAAAAAAGTTTTCAGGAACCCACACTGGCACTTATTTTGCACACACACAGACAAATCGCACGTAGGTATCTGGAAACTGATTTTTGCATAAAAAAAGCATTTTTTCACCCACAAATATGTGTATTTTTGTGTGTAATACTTTCTCAAAACACTTTGGGATATATGAATACTAAGTGAAAACTGTAGAACATTGTTGTCTCTGTGTTATTTTTTTTTTCCTAGACGGCTTTCTTGAGTGTTGGAAACCCACTTTTCAGTTTAGGAAAAATCATGACTATTCCTTTCATGCCCAGTTTTTTTTGGGAGGGGGTTATATGGTGTTAAGTGGTGGTAGAGAAAGAGGAGCTGCTAGTGGTGGTGATGCCAACTGAAACCAAAAGATTAAGACAGAGCTTTCCAAACTGCGTGTCATGACACGTTAGTGTGTCACCTGCAGTGTGTAGGTGTGTCACATGAACGTAACAGATGGAGAGGCTGCTTCTCCTGCTGTCGCTGTGGTGGGCCAGGGCCAGGTGAGGAGGCTGCCTCTGCTGCCACCCCAGGCCAAGGAAGACCCTGTTGAGGGTGGCGGCAGGCCGGGTTCAGGTGGAGGGGCTGCCTCCATTTATTGAATTACTGTATTACTGTGTTGCAAAATGATGTAGGTCTAAGAAGTGTGTCACCAAAATGAAAAGTTTGGAAAGCTCTGGGTAAAGGCATTGCATTCTGTAACTGAATGGAGTTTTTATGGAATTCAGTGGGACAAATTTATGATGACACAGGTCTGGCTGATTTCACTGGGAATGAAGTTCAACTAAGTTAATTTGGACTCTCTCTAGCAATTTGTTTATACTATTGATCTTGCACTATATGGTCCTTGTCTGACGTGTATAAGATTTTTACTGATGGGATCTCACATTGTTTCGACTGGATCCAGATTTGCCCTTCTACAGCTTGAAGAATTCCCGAAGAATTCCTCAACTCTGCAGAGGCTCCTTAACAGAGAGACAGGAGAAAAGTAGTGATTTTCACTACTTTTATCCTACAGCTCTTCCTTGTCCCTGCTTTTCTTGTATATACAAATTGAATTACCAAGAGAAGAATTCACATATTACCCAGTTAGTCTCATGTTCCAGCTGAAATGTGGGAAAAAATTACTGCCTCTGATCAACATCCACCCAGGTTTAGAGGAGAAAGAAGCTCTAATGTTCTGCAAGAACATGAAATCAGGTTGCAGTTTCACTAATAAACAGTAAAGATGATATTACAGAAATCTAAACAGCAGGACCACAAATTCAGTGCTCAGTAACCAAACTAAATTGTCTGCACACCTTTGACCACACAGTACTTCAGCTAACATACTGGAAAGAATTATTCTTACAGATATGGTTTCCAGGTAGACAACAGGACAGGTTCCTCTGTATTTCAGAGATAGCAGAGAAATAGCATAGCAGAGGGAATTTCAGCATTTGGAGCTCAAGTGACAAGCAGCACCTGCTGAAATTTCCCCTTCTGCATATTTGTTAAAGGTAGAGGAGCCCTGTCCTATTTTCCACCTACTCAAAGAGCATGCTGATTGATGTTGTGGCCATGGCTATGTATATATATCATAGATGCAGTTTTAAACACAGGCCTGTTGAAAAGCAGCAGGGGAGGAAACTGGAAGGAGAGTTCATACAATCCTGAGGGTGCTCTATGTAAGGATGTTCTACCTGCTCTTGCTGTTGTTGTTGTTGTTTTTTGTTTTTTTGGTTTTTTTGCTGTTCTACCTGCTCTTGCTTTTACCTACCAATATGTTAGTTGTGATTTCATTTCCTTTCAAATTTTGTTTTCATGTTGTACTATTACTGTGGTTCTTAACCTGGAGTCCTCAGAGGGGGCACACACAGGGTTGCCATTCATCCCAGAAAATGCAGGAAATCCCAGATTTAAGGAACTAAAAAATGTCCTGGCCAGTTGATGCAGCATGTCCTGGATTCCTAAAAGGCAGCAGTGATGATGGCAGTAACAGTGGCAACAACATGCTAGTGGGAGTCTCATCTTGCACTAGCGCTACCGGGAACTACTGTGCAGGCGTGCCAGAGAGCCCAGAAGGCAGGAATAAGAGAGGAGGGCCCAGAAGATGAGGGGAGGTGCTCAGCCCAGGTTTTGTGCATTGAGTGTGGCAACACTGCTTGAGCCCGGGGCCAGGCAAGCAGCCACAAGAATAAAAGGGAGTCCCTTCACTTTTCTGGCTGCTTGGAAGCAAAGTGGTTCCTTTGGGGGGAAAGTGCAAAAGAAACACCATTTCCCTCTGAAGGAGCATAGAGAAAGTAAAGTGAGTAGGTGTTTTCAAAGGAAGCACTTACCCTCTCTACCCTCTCAACCTCCTTCAAAGGGAAATGGTATTTCTTCCATGCTTTCCCTCAAAGCAGCACTGAGACCTTTACTTTCCAGGTGCTGCTTTGGGTGAAAGAAAGGCAGAAGAAATGATGAAAGGAGCACTGAGAGAGTAGAGAGAGGGTATGTACTTCTTTTAGAAGCATGTACTCTTGATATTCTCTTGGTGCTCCTTTGGAAGGAAACAGCATTCTTCTTCCACACTTTCCCCCAAAGTAGCACAAAGATCCTTACTTTCCAGGTGCAGCTTTTATTCTTTATGTCTGCTACTCATTCATAACCTTCCTTCAAGAAATTCCAGTTTATTTTACTCTCCTGGCATGCTACTCCAAAGACCATTAACAGGCATCCTTTCCTTTACATTGTCTATTGGAAGAATAAGGGATAAGAGTGAGCAACTTTAAACAAATATTTAAATATTTAAACAAATATACAAATACTTAAATCTAAATTTAAATATTTAAATATTGAGTTAAGTCTTGTGGGACCCTGGCAACAAATTATATCTACAAGAGGTCCCCAGCAAAAAAACAAAAACGAAAACTTACTGTATTATTAAATCCTACTGTACATTCAACTATTGCAGCATATTTTGTGACTGAGAAAAACAAAATTTGTAGCATAACTTAAGTTTTCATGGACCGTCGTCCACTTCATCTGGACGGAATCTGATGGACCAGAGTGGAGAGTTTATGTTAGAAATTTGTTTTTCCCAGTCTCAAAGGTGCTATAAGGCTCTGATACCTCTTCATGATGAAACAAACCAACACAGCTCTTTGAATACTAGTTCAATTGCTTTTATGTTAGCCATTTCAGATGTCAACTGTGAAAGGGTAGGAATATGTTTAAATAACAAGATTATCATCTCCCATATGGGTATCCCTCAGTTAACAAAGTAGATGTTTCCTAGTCATGATTTCTTTAAAAGAAACTTTGGTACCAAGAGGCAGAAATAACATGGAAAGAATAGGGATTCATGCCTGAACCACAAAAAGAAAAGCAATTCAACATGCTTCAGCAGATTTTTTATTCAAAACTAACAACATACACATGTTAAAAGAAACCAACCGGTCAAGCAAACCTTTCATAAGTAAAGACATTCTGAATCTTCTAAAGACTATTTTAAAGTTTTTTTCAAAGTGCATCCAGGGATGATCTTATTTTCTTTCACCAGCCTCTACTTTCCTTGTGATTTGCGTTTTGGTAGCCAGACCTATAAATCTATGCTTTTAAAATACATTGGGGGTAGCTGCTGAGGCAAGCTTGTTTGTTCTTCTCTTCTCTCTCTGTTTTGCTGTTCATGCATGTTCAGTAAGGGATTCTGGAGACGACTGCTGCTTATCTTGCCTGTTGTAGGCAGGCACATACGGTTCTGGCAGGATCAGCTAAAGCAGAATCCTACTCTATTCCAGCTGAAGCTTGGTTGTATTGTTTATGGTGCACGCACACACACATACACGCACACACGCACACACACACTGCTGCAAATCAGTACTGAAAGCCAGGTATTTCTTCAGAAGATGCATCCTAAGCCTTACTCATTCAAAAAGAAAAGATGATGCAAGATTATTCCAGTCAATAACCCTTCTGTGTGCACAGAGGTTTGTTAAATTTATTGTACTAAACCCACATGAGATACATAATGATCACATTCTTACCTGTTGAGTAGTGATTCTCACCCACACTATTTTGGGAAAAGAACCACTAACACAATTTTGTGGGGTTTGTTTTGATTTCTTTTTCATAGCACCCTTTTCCCCTTGAAATGGCATTTGGAAATAGGGAAAATAGAGGATATATGAAAAGCAATGCTTACCAGCAAAGAACACATCCACTGTTTTTGACACTTAAAGTCAACATTAAACATTTCCCTTCCATCGGGGGGGGGGGACACACTGTGCTGATTAGTGCCAAAGTCATCTTGAAAATCTATAGCAAGCCACTTTGGTGAAAAACCATAATCAGATATGCATGTTTTTTTACAAGTTCAAATTGCTTGCAGTAATTGATCTATACTAGAAATGTACAAGCAATTAACTTTTCTTCTTTTCTTTCGATAAACACACTAAGTTTTTCTATTGCTGGTTGGGAAGATTTGAAATATAGTCCATATATGAAATCAAAATACTGGTAAATTCATAGCTGCCTATATATACAGTAGAGATCTTCTAAAGACCTTTTACACTGAAACCTTAAAAAGGCAGTCCATTAAGAACTTTACAAGGAAAGTGCTCAAGGCTAGTTTAAAGGATGATTGATATTACAGAAACATGCTACAAAATAGATATTTTTAAGTATATATGCAATAAAAGTTCTTTCAACATAAAAATGAACACTATATAGCACACAGGTATCAGAAACAAAAAAATAATTCTACATAGCATAATATTTTATATTTGTTTCTTGCTTCATTGAAAAGATATGAACCCTAACAACCCATAGCACACTCAATTTCAGGTAAAACATGTTAAATGCCTGCAGTAAAATTTAATACGCAAGACTGTTTTTTGACTCTATAACTCCTTAACAGTAATGTTTTTACCTTCAGGTTTTACATGTTCAAGTGTGGACACTGTAAAAACAGCATAACTAAAGGAGTAGAATAGCAAGAGTTTCCAAGAAAACCATTTCAAAGTATCTTAATAAGCAGGCAAGGACTATAGGAAGATAGAGACCGACATAACAATTTACAGCAAGGCTGTGTGGGAGACCAGCCATTACACAGAAACCTACCCTATTCCTAGAACTGCAGCCCAGTAGATGAGGTGGCAGGGTGCTAGCATAAGGGCACGATTTAACCCCTTGTATCAGTACAATATCTACTGTGACATTAGAGAATACACCAAATTTAAGTGGTCTCAAGTACTTCCAGTGGAAACTGGTAGCTTCCATTATCATCAAGGAGTGAATCCAGTGGGATCTTTTCTGTACTGTAAATGATCTGTCCAAGGTGCCAGACATTATATCGCCAAAGTTCAGCATCTTGAGTCAATCCTTTAAAGTTGAGGCTGATACCCAGACTGGCAGCAATGTTCCACTGACATGGGAACACCCAGTCACCACTTGGTACATAGCAGAGCATTAGATGTTCAACAATTTTTTCTACAATTTGTATTAAAATCCATGATAACAGACTTCTGATTTCACCCGTGTCTAGGAAAAGGCAGCATTTTTCCAACCTTCCCCCTCCCCCAAAAATGTACATCAACTCATTACAGGAGATCTTCTTAACACAATAGTTCCTTGTCAGTTTTTATGGGCGCACCCTCTGGAAGCAGACCCTAGACAATGGATAAGGATTGTCTCTGTAAAGGGGCTGCTTTCCAAGGCTGTGTCCAGCAAGACAAGGTAATATTTTAAGTTCCAAACTGGCTTGGAAAATGATAAAATCTTTCTTTTGGGAGGGATGGTGTTTAAATCAAATAATTTACAAATTAATCTGAGGTCTCCAAAGATGAGAGGAGTGCACCCATTTCTGCATAGAATTTCTGTCCTCCATGCACTGCTATGCAGCTGGGCACACAGCAGATTTACACTGTTCTAGCAGGTGTAAGTCAAATGAATGACTTCTTTTTCTCCCACTGCAGTTTTGGGGCCTTGGGGCCTGGGTCTTGCACTGTGTAAAGATGAATCAGAAAGACTTGGCTCAATAGCTCAAAGCACTGTGCAACTACTTGTAACTGTTAGCTCTTGAAAGACAGGAGACTAATAGTAAATTGCAGACTACAGATGTATCTGGGGGTTTTTTTGTTAACTACAAATTGATATGGGAACTTACATGTCCTCACACTATAACTCCTGGTCATGTCACCTTTCCTCTCTGCCCATGATCTCCATCTGTTGCTTTCCCTTACAGATTTTACGTTCTGGCAGTGTTGCCTCTACAGAATAGAGATGGCAGTCTTGAGGGTGGCCTTCCAGATTTTGGGGGGACTGCAACTGCCAGTAGCTCTAGCCAGCATAGCCAACAGTGAGGAATGCTGAAGCTGTAGTCCAGCTATGCCCAGTGGGCTACACTATTCTCACCCCTGCTGGAGAGTCTACAGTAGGGATGCAAATTCTCCTGTCTTGTTCCTGCACATAAGAAGGAGAAATTGAATTTGTTTTTCTCCTTAACTGAAAGATATCTTTTCACTCCCAAGGGAATTTTCACATTTGAGAGAATGTCATTTACACAAATTCTGTAAACTGTTTAAACTGAATAACTAAACTACAATAAACGTTATCTTGTTGAATGGACTTTTAAAAATGAGAAGAACAATCAGCTAGTCCTTCTGTGATTGCTGTCTGAATTAACAGGAATTCTGTGCAAATGGTGGAAACCTTGGGGGGCGGGGGAAAGTCCATTTCACTCTTGCACTAGAGCAGGGCTTTCCAAATGCCGCGACATGTTAGTATGTTGCCTGAAGTGTGCAGGTGTGTCTCCTACAATCCCAGAAATGTATGTTATTGTTTATAAATCCTATATTTTAAAAAATATATGAAAGCTTCTCATGAAATATGTTGTGTCCTCATACATTTTGTTATTACATTTTATGCATGTGTTTGTATCTCTTATAAGAGATTAGTTTAACCTCCAGTTTGCTAGTAAAATTGAATTACTGTGCCATGAAATGATGCATGTCCAAAAGGTGTGTCACCAACATGAAAAGTTTGGAAAGCTCTGCACTAAAGGTAAGATATTTTGCAGGAGTTTATAAACAAGTTGCCTTGCTCAGTCAAGACATTCTATCTCAATGAGAACCATTTAGAAAGACTTCTTCACATTCCCCAGTCTACAACTTTTCCTCCACCAGCTGGCCATTTCTTCATGTGCAAAGGAAAACGAAATCCATCTTGTCCTTACACACTGCATTTTCAAGCCCCATCCTATTTTTTTTCTTTTTCCCATCCTGCCTCCCTAGAAACTTTGCATAAGGAAGCCACTGAATGCTAGCCCCAACTCCAAAAAACAGAGGCTTTAGGGCAGTGGTTCTCATCCTGTAGGTCCCCAGATGTTTGTGGACTTCAGCTCCCAGAAGCCCCAGCCACTATAGTCAATGCTCAGAGCTTCTGGGAGCTGAAGTCCAAAAACATCTGGGGACCCACAGGTTGAGAACCACTACTTTAGGGGCAGTGGTAGATCACATGTATCGCAGGCACAAGGTCTGAGGTTCAACCTCTATTATACCCAAGTAGGGATCTGCAGGTGCCTTGGAAAACCACAGCCAGTCAGTATGGACAATACTGAGGTAGGTGGATCTAATGGTTAGACTCAGAATAAGGTAGCTTCATCTGGCCATAGCTCCATTGATAGTAGCCACTTCTACCTGCCTAGCCTTATAGCAGGAGGATAACTTAGTCAACCACTGACAAAGGCATTATTTACTGCCAATGACATTTGCACGTTCCAGATTAGATAGAGACCTGGATGAATAAAAGGTATCTATTGTCCATGAAGTGACTTTGGCCTTGCGTTAAACAGGCATCTTTTAAAAAGAAAACAAACCAGAAAAATAGCGAAAGAGAAGTAACATTTTAAAAAAGTTTCTTATCTTCTTTGGTTCTTCTGACAGTGCTGTACCTTGGCCTGGTGCCTCAGACAGTGCCTCCCAACGCACATTTGTACCATGTGGGAGGAATCACTGCATGCCCTTGAGGCACCTCAAACGCTGTGCTGTCACATCTAGTCACGGCTCAGTAAGGCTAATGCCATACCTGTTATGACAAGAATCAGTCATTTTAAGGCACCACACCTTTGCCCCCAAACACATACTTTGCAAGTGGGATGAGCCTGGCAATAAAAGCTTCAGGTGTTGCCAGGTAGATGCAATATTTCCTATAAACACCAAGGAGGCTAAAATTCAGAGCCAGGGCTCAATGGGAGGGATTTGTTTTGTTGATGAGTCAGATTTTTCCACTGTAGTTTAGTATCGTTTATGGACAATGGGAGGAGGAGGATAAGAACTACTGACTGTGCAGGCTATACAAGGTTTAGATACCAACCTGGACCTGCCATCCGCTGTTAAGAGACAGGAGACACTCACATCTCAGACTGCTGTGTTCACTGAAAGAAATGGGGGTGATAAGAGAATCCAAAAGATATGAATAGGGAGACTTTCCTATCCTTAGAAAAACTGACAACATACTTGAACTTGCACGTTGATTAAAAAAAATGTCACTGGTAACTTTAATCTACTCTCCCTATCTCAGTTTCTTTAGGGAAAAGGCAATGCAGTACTTGCTGGCTCACCTCAGCAATTTGACAGCTATCCAAAAGGACAAAAACCAACACAACTTGTCTTTAGTATTGAAACCCATGCCTCAGTCTTGTATTTGTGCTGCAATATCTCATTCCACAGTTGGGGTGGAGAAGGGTTATGCAGCGCTATCATTTGCACCTCATTAGTCTTCGGTAGGAGCTTTGAGGAAACTGATATTCGCTCTAAATTTTTACAGATGCTTCTAGTTTACCAGTTCATGACTGTGTTATGCCAAAAGCCTTCCTACCACTAAACTGTCTGCTGGCATGGTAGCTAAATTCAAAATCCAAGGAAAAAAAGTAAGTCTTTGTGGTGCTTATTTCTGTGATGCTAACATATTTCACATATAAATTTTATAATGCTGAGCATTTACATAGCTTTCAGTATATAAACTTCAGTAATTGTGAACAACTGGCCTGTAAGGTAGACCAGTCTTATTATACTAATATTGCCAATAGGCAACTCAGTCTAAAACATATAAAATTTGATAGTTCAAGACCTTATAAACTATATCACTAGCCCTTTTCCTCCTTCACTTACTTATTAACCTGACTTATTAAGTCAGTTACCCAGTTTGGATGTCATAGAGAATTTGGGCTTAATACATGCCAGAAATGAAGCTCCAAACCAGTGCATGACAGAGGAAGTGCTAAGACCAGATGCACATTATCAGCTTCTTGAACCACTGTTGTCTTGTTTTGTGTTGTGTTGTGTTGTCTTGTCTTGTCTTGTTTGCCTCAGTGGATTGTTTGAACCAGGCCAGTTATGTACCCATGACCACCCAATAAGCTATCCAAACTGCTGAACCCTGTTCCCTAAAATGTTCAACACTTTGTTTGGATAGGTTGTATCCAATTCAGCCTAAACCAAAATGGATTCACCTCATCACTTCCAGGGAAGCCACTAGCTGCCACTGTCTATAAGCTAAGACATTTACATTGATCTAGTTGCTATTACACAAGACATGTATGTTCCATGCACTCTGGTTCCAAATGAATTCTCAAGCTGCATTTGGTTTAAATGAAGCACTACATGTGTTTACACATGGTAAAAATCAGAAAACTCTTCACAAAATAGTCATTGATGGAAAGTGGCATTCTTTTGGAGCCATTTGTGATATAAATCACTGTCCCACAGGTATGTTCAATTGGCAGGAGAACTGGTTAGCTGACAGCCAGTTTTTTCCACTGTAATATATTAAACTGGCTGAGACAGGGTACTCTGGTACAGCTTGGCTGATAACCACTAAAAAAGCACTGATGCTTTCAGACACAGAGTTACCACTGCTTGATGTATTGATGGACAATTTCAATATTTCTTCTTCTGCATATCATCTGAATTGGATGAGATTTTCTCTCTCCTTAGAGGGATCCACCTTTTTCTTTACAGCTCCCTCCAACACAGAGCTCTCATCTTTCCTTTTCCTTTTAATTGTTCTGGAGAGTTTTCTAAAGTTCAGAGCAGGTGACACTGGTCTGTTCTTAATCTTCCCTGCTTTAGTCATGTTAAAGCTAATGACAAGGGACACAAATCCCCTGATGGAAGTGAACGCATTCCAAGCTTCCCCAGCCCACTCAGAGCAGTAAATCCCCTGCAGCTGGAACTTACTTACTGCCATACACAGCTAATAGTAATACATTTTTTAAAAGCTAGTCAGCAGTGACAAATGTAAACCGGACTGAGCAGCAATCTTCTCCTGCCCCCCAAGTTTTCTTTCCTAACGCTTGGACTTGCTGTTTGAATGATGGATATGATCTGCCAGCAATACCAAACTTTGCATTGTATTGTTTCACTCTAAGTGACTAGAAGGTTTTAAAAGCTTCTTCTGCTGTCAGATAATAACACTCACACATATATACACGCACAGCCATCTTTTACACATAACATTACACAACCAGAAAACCAATATTTCACTGGCTTATCACCATTCCAAGTGACTCCTGTTTATATGAATCTAGTGTGCAAGCCACCAATACAAACATAATTGCAGCATTTGTTCCATGAAACTGTGTTATTGATTGTGTTGGTAAAAATAACTGTTTCACATCAGGGCAAGTCTGAAACTTCAGGTTCACATATGATATGAACACGAGATGTATCTAACTCCATAATACTGTGAACATGCACCTTTGAGTAAGCCTCAATGGCATAATGGTAATTTATTTCTGAATAACATGTACTAGACTGCGCTGTACAATCCACTGAAAAACCATTGAAACTTAACCTGCAATATGCTTCTGCTCAGAACTTAAGTCCTAGTGAATGCAATGGAGCTTGAATAAGGCAGCACTGCTAGTGACTAAATCCTAAGGATCTGAATGGGGCTTAGATACACCTAACATTTGCTGAATGTGACCTTTCTAGAAAAGACGTTATGACCCCCTCCCATTACAGTGGTGGGGCAGTGGTTTATAGCAGGATAAGACCTGAAATAAAACCAGAAATGCATGGCCCAAATTATACACATCCAAGACCCTTTAAACTCAAAGCCTAAAAACAATTGTTAGTTCTGACACATTTAGTCAATGAATCAACCAGGACAACATTGCATTAATTTACTCAGTCAGGACTAGCAATAGCATTTAGTCCCAACAGTTTAAGTCAAATATGGGCAATCTGAAGCCAGTATGCATCTGCTGAAGACCAATAACGAAAAATGACATGATGTCCCAGGTACTTCAGTACTGCCAGAATACAGGTTCAGAAGCTCACCTCTTAGCAGAGGAAAGAATTATTTTTTAGAAGAGGATATGGGAATTAGCCTTCCTGTGTAGCATTATCTCCACATAAATTTTGTTCTCCCCAGCCAACTAGCAGGACTATAACTGTAACGTAGGATGAAGCACAAGGAGGGTGCTTTGGAGGAAATGACTCCTCCGAACAAAATCATGCTTCCAGTTCACAGGTCAGTTGCCTGCATGAGTGTGAAAAACAGAAAATGTTCGTGTGAGAGTGAGTTGGGGGAGAAAGAACAACAATTTGCCTCTCTCTCTCTCTCTCTCAATCTGTGTGTGTGTTAATAAGAATGTTGAGTGACGAGATGCTTGTCCAGACTTTACCAACAACCAGCCCATGGCTTGCCAACTGCCATTAAAGCCACGAGGCCCCCAAACACCCAGTCACCCACTCCTCCACTTGAAGGGGAGGTTACTCAGCTATGTTTTACATAACATTTACTTGAGCAGATTCAACTAATGCAGTGTTCTTACGACACATGCAAGACAAAATGTAAAGGAGACATAGCTTTACAGAACTTTCAGGGCCAGCATTTTGTTAACAAGCCTTGAAAACGAATTTACTCCAAAGTAAGTCTGACTGAAGTCAAAAGGAGCAGAACTAGGAAACACCACCTTTTTGGGCTACAATTCCCAGAATCTCATGGGCTATGGCCACGTTGGTTGAGGAATTCTGGTAGGTCTGGTCCAAAAAAATTAACTTTTTTAAACTCTGAGGATGACACAGTTTCATAGTGTTAGAGATAGAGGCATCTTGTTTGGTATTAAATGCTAGCTAAAGAGCATTATATGGATACAAATCCACAACAAAGCATCTCTAATAATGTTACATAATTAAGTCCAATTTATTCAGTGTGGGTTAAGGAAAAGACAGTACAGCATACACACACACATTTCTGCTTTTTGTAAATTAAGAAGAACCACTGCAATAAATATTGATTTAAGCAATATTATCAATTAGCTTTGGTTATAAGCAGCACAGTGCTGATTACATACTTCATTTCACTAGTTTAATTGCAAACTTTGCAATTGCAAACAGCACATCCAGTAACAGGAACAAAATTTTACAAAATCTTCAGTATTCTTGACTTAAATTCAGGCTTTGTATACTTAAAGCTTAAGCACCTCACTAAGGTCTTAAAATTCACTGCAGTTCATAATGAGTAAGTAGGAGGAATACCAAGAGACAGTGGCAAGTCAGACTCTTGCGAATTAATAGCAGGTCTAATTGTGTGACCCCTGCTGTTCCTCAGAGCCTTTCAGATGGCAAAAGTATTTCAGACAGGCTTGGTGGCCAATCTGACCTGTATTCAGGAAAACAGAATGTGTATGGAAGGAGGAGGGGAAAGATCAGGCAAAAATTAAGATGAAGAAAGCAAACACCCCCAAAAGAAACCTTTGAGGAAAAATCCCAAGGGTAGAGGGTTTTTTTAATTTTCATTTTGCCAGCAAGCTTTAATAAATTCAGAAGCAACCAGGCAAGTAAATGACCATATCAACGCCAATCAGAGTGCTGCAATTTCCAAAAGATGTTTGTGCACATAAAAGGCGGCTTCCTTCCCTGGGATTAATTCCTATGAAATTCAGTGTGACTTATTCCTGCTTTTGCAAAATGAAAGAGTTGTAGAAAAACATAAGGAAAAAAAATTAAAGAATCTTTTGAGGATGATTTGGATAAGGAAACTGATATTAGAAATTTTTTTAGGATGCAAGTAAAGCATTTATGAGATGTTGTTTTATTCAATGCAACAGTGATCTCAAAAGGAAGAAAAAATTCAGTAGATTTCAGATGAGATAAGAATGAGATGAGTTAAAGAAATCTCCTTAAATATGTAACTAATAGTTGGATTAAAACCTTACAAAGGCAACTACTGTCGATTAATAGTGGATGAGATAGAAAAAAATTGCAAAACAAAAGAACTTTGAATTTGCAGATAAACCAGGGAGATTATTAGCTTATAAACTGTGAAACGAAAGAGAAAAGAAAATGATTTTGAAAATGCAGAAGAACAATGTTTTGGTCACAGACAATGAGAAAAAAACAGAAAGTGTTTTATCGATTCTATTCCTCCCTATACAAGTAACAGGAGGTCTCAAGAGAAAAATTGGAAGAATATATGATTAAGTAGAATTTACCTAAGATCAAAGAAAATGTATAAATGCACCAATTATAGTAAGAGAAATCTGTGATGTTATTAACAAAACTGCTACAGGGAAGACACCAAGACCAGATAGACTATCCACAACTATAAATGTTTTCAAGCGGAATCTTAAAACCTTTACAATAGACAATGAACTCAGTTTTGCATACAGAGAAGATTCCTGATGGCTGGAAAGAAGCCAATACAGCTTTGATGCCTAAAGAAGACCAGGGCTTGACCTTGGAAAAAATAATAGGCCAATATCATTGGTGAATAATGATTACAAACTGTTCGTGATGTTTTTGGCTGATAGGCTGAAAATTATTCTTCAGGTTTTTACTCATGAAGATCAACGCGCATTTTTACTTAAAAGATGACTGAGGGATAATATCAGGAATGTACTGAATGTATGGAACAGATTAACGACAAGTAGGCCACACTGATTTTCTTGGATGCAGAAAAGGCTATTGAATATTTAAACTGGACTTTTCTTTTTAAAGTGTTGGAAGAGGTGGCATTTGGAAACAACTTTATGACATGAGTTAGATCTATTTATTCTATACAAATAATATGAATAGATAATAGAAAGTTGTCTAACCCATGTAAGAACTAAATAAGAATGTCTTGTGTCACTATTTCTGTTTATTTTAGCACTTGAGATTTTGACTAGAGACATCAGATGAAATGAAACAATCACATGAACTGAGATTAAAAAGGAACCACATATGCTGAGGGTATTTGCTGATGACCTGGTGATTACTTTGACAAATCCACTGGAGAGTGTGGATATACAGATGCTCATATTAAAAGAATTTGGAGTTTTGGCAGGTTTTCAAATAAACAAATAAATAAGACTGCATTGTTGACTAAAAAAATGAGGGTGAAAGATCTAATAGAATTGATGAGGGAAATGATTATAGAATTGAGAAGAAAGCAAAATAGCAAGGTATTACAATGATAAATTCAACTGTATGTTGTATCAAAATAATTATGTTAAGAAATGGTAGGTAATCAATCAATTACTAAAATTTGTTCTTCTCTTGCGTAAATGGAAACAAAGTAGATTCAACTGGAGGATATAAGCTTGGAAGTGGGGGTGGGGGTGGGATACATCCAATAATGGTATATATCCACTTTTTTTTTTGCAATCAAATCTTTAATAGAAAAAAAATAAAAAAATACTAAATTTGAGATTACATTTTGTTGCATGTTGTTTAGTGTTGTTAAAGGATAATGTTGAGAAATAAAATACTTTTAGAATTAGAAGGACATTGCCTAAGGTTTGGGTGGCACAGGTGGCTATTGTATGACAAGATCAAAATAAATGTAGACCTTAATAATAACTATGTGAGATGTGCCCTGCTGAGAATTTGGACAAGATTTAAAACCAGGTTATGTCAGAAAATGCCATTGTGGATCTTGGCTCAAGGAACTTCCTTATAAAAAAGAAACAATTGGTGATGAAAAGTGTTTAAGGTATCAAGACATGTGGAAAACCACCAAGGAGATTATAGTATGAAAATGAAAGAACAATTATTAAAGGAAGGATATGAATTTCAATGATTCTGTTACAGGCAACTATTTGACAGATTCAAAACAGAATTTAAAAATTATGGTTTTGAACTGTCTCGGTGAGAATTTGAAATTCAAATGTGTAGTAATGATGAACGTATAACTGGTAAAATTTGTAAGCTTTCACTAGCATTTGAGATGGAAGATGAGTAAGTGAAGGACTATATGATAAAATGAGCTACAAACTATGAACATAACAAACAAATGGAGCAATGGGAAAGGGTGAAGTCAAATGGTTTGAAATTTACTTTGTGTTATGTTCTTAAACAATTTTTTAATACGATGATGGAATATGTTGAAATATGAAACCAGGAAAATTATCTAAGATGTATAAAGGTTATTTGCATATCCTTCAAAAAGTGCTCAACACCAAATATTTTGATCTTGTAATGCCACCAAATCTGGGTTTGGTACTGAGACAGCTCTGAGCAAGACAAGGGAACCAGTTAACTTTCCTGGCTACTGTGTGAATGGATGCTTAACTAGCTATGTCTCTAGTCCAATCCAGAAAGTGTATCCTTAAGCACCTAATTATATTGAACATTTATATCACCAAAAACAAGAAGTTGCAAATCATAGACCAGCATAGCAATCACTCACACATATGCCCATTCCAAAGGCAGAATCAATAGAATAAAGGATACTGGTAGAAAAGTGGGATAAGCCATTTGCTTATTTTTAAAAAGCAGTTTCAAGAAATAGAAACTGTTCAGGTAAGAAGAACATGATTCCATTGATCACAAGTGAACTAGTTCCCTCCAGAACTATAATATTTCAGGTTACCTACAACAATAACTAGATATGCTTCACTTTCCCAATAACAAACTGAACATTGTAAGCAGAGATTACTTTCTCCAAGCTCATCCAATGATTTTCTGTTTGCTAAATCACATATCAAATTTTGGCATACGATTTATCAAAATTAGATGAGGTCTGATACCTTGAAAATACACTCATTCTTGACACATGAGAAGAGATCTGTCATTGTGAAGCAAGCTGTCTCTCTGCATCATTTTAACAAAGCTAGATCAAAGAAAACTGGGATTTCTTTATTAATCAAATCTATTTTAAAACTAGCAGCCAGTGCTGTCTCTTAATCCACAATAAAACTGCTTCTGTAAACAAAGTGAGTAACTGTAACAGGCCTAAAACATGTATGATTCCAAGACTCTACAAATTCAAATATTTGTATAAATCCCTCACCACCCTGAAAAGTGCACAAGACACTTTCAGTGTTTATATACTACACAAACTAGATTCAACATGATGGGGGGGGGTGCTTTGATCCAAGGCTATAACTTACTTTGATTTTCTTTTTTAAAAATGAAAAAGATACATTTTAATTCATCTGTACTAACAGCACGTAATAAATTCAAGACATATATGGAAGCAAGATATTCATCAGATACTCTCAAACTCCAAAAGAGAAAGAAAGAGGGGTTCAAATTGCCAATGACATGACTTGTGTGAAATGAGCACTGTTTCTTTAAACCGAATGACCTGCTGCATTTAAGCCGTCTTTAGCCAAGGAAAAGTTCTGAAGTGAAACTCTCAGGAGCAAACATTTTCTACATGTGAAGTAAACTCTGTTGAAAGACAGCAGACTAGGGTCCCACCAGTAAAAACAGGAAAGTTTGCAGCCACTGACAGCTCTCACTACAGACAGACACACACACACACACACCAAAAAAAAGGGGGAACAACCCCCCTCAAAGTGTCATAGACTCACTTTATTAAACCATATGCTCATTGCCCTGTGAAGAAAGCAGGGTCACTAATTAGTTCATTCTGTGAAAGAAGCCCCTCCCGATCCCATTGACTTTTGTCCCCCAGTTAGCTCAAGCTATTTCTGTCATGCAACTTGAAAATCACTGGAGGGAAGAAGATCGCCATAACAACCGCTGAAATGATCTTGTGGAATGTGTCTAGTGGCACTGGAATAACCTGAATATGTGCTCCAGATGTGTCGGCTGTCACGGAAAAAGTAAACACATCTGATGGACAACGTATGACTGGATGGCCTCACGGTTGACTCCAGAGAGTTGGGGATGGAGGGAGGGAAAGGAAAAGGAGGCAGCGAAATGGAGTCAAGGGCCAGGCAAGAGTCACCCTGTGGACCTGTTCAGCCTGGCAGGCTGAGAGCAGAGAGGACTGTGGGCTTGATTGTTTCATGTCTGTCCCTCCTTTGAGAGGCCTCTATGGGACTCTGCTGCAGCCTCTGTGAATTTCCATCTGGCAAAGACTTGTGAGCTTTTGGGAGCAAACTGAAATATGAACTTCAGGGGAAGGGGAGGTTGGGGGAGAAGGGAAAGGTTCATGATATTCGTTTCCTGAAGAGGTTTTTTTTGGAGGGGGGATCAATATGTTTCTAAAGGCATTCAGCATCTACATCCCTAATCCCTACAGACACATACACACACATGTGTGCGCGCGCACTCACAGGCACGAACAACCTTGCCCGCCATCTCCCTCCCTCCCTCCCCCAGAAAGCTTGAAAGCAACATTATTTTATTTGGCCACTTAGGAAAGGAGATGAAAAACTAGTTTTAAAAGTTGTGCCAATTTAACATGTTAGAATCAGAGGAGAAAAAAAATACATTCTCTAGGTGGCTGGCCAGCTGGCCTACCGCTTTCAAATGTTGTTTTGTTAAATCTTTGTAAAAGTCACCCTTGTTCTTAAAAAGCACTGGCTGTGTGAGAAAAAAAATCTGGATCTTCCTTAGATGTATTTATACAGTCATTAAAGGAAAAAAATCTTCCTGAAATTTAAAATACTTTGGTGGAATAAGGTGTGCTAAGTCCAAGTTACGGCATGTGACCCACCAAGTTGAAAGTTGCCTACCAGCCAAGTACTAATTTTTGCAGTTCTAGGCATGCACGCCAAATACAAGAAACTCATCATAGGCTGTCATCCATGCACAGTGAGCTATATTTTTCATGGGGAAGGTTGGGCAGATTTGATATCTGCTGCAGCCACAATATTAGAAAGGAATACATTCAGTTTCTTAATGTTGGAATATTGCTTTAGAGGTCCTCTTCACAAATCTCTCAACATCAGGAACAGCCAATTACACATAAAAATAGAGGCAGACTGATTATACCCTCTGCTGCTGCTTTTACAAATCTACACTCAGATTTAAGATAGCAATATTGGCAAGGAAGGTACAGCTTTGAATTTACACAGATTTCAGCCACCACCCTGCTGGTCTGTTATGGTCATTCAAGGTGTTTTAATGCTGTGTTATATTCTGATAATTACTGGGATGGGACTGTGGATTCAGGGATGCATTCTATCCATTAGAGAGCATCTGGATGCAGTCTTTATACGGGCATTAATTCTTACCTGAGGTTTCTTCCAATTCCATCAGGCAGACATTATGCATGCTGTAGATGGATTGTAATACATCTGTACAGTGTAGTATATCTATACAGTGACCACTGGATAAGTTGCTCCTGCCTCTGTGTTTCCAAAGAACCTATCAGCTGAAGGTACAAAATTCCCCTCCTTCCCACTCAACAAGTAGCAACTGTTTACTATTTCCCACACCCATCTCACCCACAACTGTCCAAAGACCATCTGACTTTACTTACAAATTCTTGCAGCAAAGGCTAACTCTGCTTGGCAGAATGAAAATTAACATATTGGAGGAGGGGGAAAAATCTCCATTTTTTTAAGTTTGTTTGTTTTTGAAATGATTGCCGAAAAGCCACAATTTCATCTGGTTCAACTTTATTTAACGGTAAGGAAATCAACAAACCACAGCACATTCCATAAGCAAATTACAGACCACTAAACTGGACGATGAAGAAGGAAGCACACATTCAAACTGAATTGAGAAGAAACAGCAAAGTCTATGTCATGTGGTAGCAGTACTCAGAATGGTTTGATGTAGCACAAGAACAATTAGACCAATTACTTCTTTTCTAAGAACACTGAGTAGATGAGAAGATATGAAACATGATTTGTGGACAAAGTCAAAAATAAATTACCTCTTGCCAAACAACTGCTACAGAACTAATGACTAGTATTATTTAGGTGACTGGTGAACACTTCACACATACTTCCACTATAGAGTAGCTACTAATCAAAACTTCTTCCTACCTGCTAGATGCTTTTGCTTTCCAAAAGATCTGATCAACAGAAAACAATATTATCTTTCGGCAAAAACAGGTATCTGCTTCCCTTTTAGAGCAAAAGTGGGAACCGCATTTCATCTCATTTCTTTTCATTGGCTCCACTTCATTTCTTACTGTTGATGAAGTACTGTATACTTTCATTTATGAGACTTTACAAGGGGTAAGAGGCAGAAATGATGCCAGTGCTGCAGTTTTGAGCAGCAAAGATATAATTTCCATGACATTTTATTTCAGGTTCAGTTTTCTGTAAGAAATGAAGAATAGTAGGAATATTCAAAAATATTCAAAGAATGGCCAAAACATGTTCTTCTTGAGCAAGAAACACTGACAAACTTATTCTGCACAAAATTTGCACCCAATAAAGACTGGGATAAAGTTGGAAAGTGATTGAGTGATACCCCACAGCCTACATTTAGTGCAAGAAGCACGTGTAGCACTTGCTGTTATTGCATACTGTTTCCCTACAGGAAATGTATGAAGTGACAAGACCATACATGCATCTGGAGTTCTTACTTGACACGTGACTTTACACCTACATGAGGCTATATGTATTGTACTATGGAGAAGACTCTTGGACAATGACTGAGACTGTACTTCCTTTCTTCTTCCCTAAACTTCACCCATTCATCTCTGAATCCTCTCTGGGGGCCTTCTGAAACCTCCAGAGTAGACTGGATGCTGGTGCCAGGTTGCTGGTGCAGAAACAAAATCTATTCTACCAGCAATCTCTGTTTTGCTAGTGGCCAGCACTGGATACAAACCATAATGTTCACAGATGTGAAAACATTTATGTGTTTCCCTTGTCAACAGTAATACATAGACAGTTCTCTAGACAGTCAGTGTGCTGTAGTGGTTTGAATGCTGGACTAGAACTCTGGGAGACTAGAGTTCAAATCCCTGGCTTGTCATAGAATCCTACTGCTTGACCTTGAGCAAGTCACACACTCTCAGTCTAAGGGGAAGGCAACAGCAAACCTCTTTTCAATAAATTTTGCCAATAAAACTCTAGGTTAGAGTCACCATAAGTCAGGGTTGGCTTCAAGACAGATAACAGCAAAACAGCTCTAAGACGTAACTTTGGAATTTGCAGGGCAGGAGATACACTAGGATTCAATTCAAAGCAGGTCCCACTTTGGGAGAAAAGACAGCATACAAATGCAAGCAAACAAGCAATAAATAAATAAATAAATAAATAAATAAATAGATAAATAAATTCAATTCCCCACTGAATTCAGTTCAGAGTTTAACAAAGGCTACAGTGACATAAATAAACATTACAAAGAAATTACAAATTCATCTGCACACCTGTTGTATAACTTTGTTGATATTATTCTCAAGCTATTTTTTTTTACAGTAGGATTTGATCATTTGATCCTCTACCATGCAAATAAACTCACAGATCGATGTGGCAGCATTATTCAGATGACTTATCTGCACTATTACTCCCCATCAAAAGAAAAGCTCACTTTATATCATATAGGCAAGTCTTGATTTACATCAGGGTTGCATTCCTGGAGTCAAGATGGAAATTGTGACTAATGTAAATGAGGAGGAGGGCAGTTCCTTAGGGAATCACTGTAGACCAAGAAGATATATCCTCGCTTAGCAGAAACAGCCACAGTTAGCAATTTGAGTCTACCCACCACCAATTTTAAAGAGCCTCAAAGCACAAAATGTCAGACCTTACCTTGTTCAGGCTAGAGAAAACTTGTCCTTCCATATAATAAGACCCCAATTGTCCACACCCTACC
Source organism: Iguana delicatissima (assembly GCA_948472985.1). Classification (NCBI taxonomy): domain Eukaryota; kingdom Metazoa; phylum Chordata; class Lepidosauria; order Squamata; family Iguanidae; genus Iguana; species Iguana delicatissima. Next base: position 108,948 of record CAOKZL010001792.1, read on the forward strand.
TAAGTAAGTAGAGGAAACCTCTTCCAGTGATACCAGTTTTCCCCCCTGCCATGCTCTTTTCTAAGCATGCAAAGGAAACCCCTTCTTCTAAATTACAGCAAGATTTAAATTTATTCTTCTCCACCCTGTTTTACCTTCCAACCTGGCAAAGGAAACTTCTTTCTTCCAGCAATGCCAAGACTGCAGTATTCTTTCTCCCCAGGCATTGCGTGTGAGCCTTTAATTAATTAATTTACTTCTGGAGAAACACTGAAAGTGTGAAATGCTGTAAATTGGGAAAACACAAATTAAGATTCACCTGTATTATCCCTGTGGAGAAGGGAGGGGCAGAATTGCCACTCTGCCATGCAGAGCCTGTACCTGACACACCATGTATATCTAACTGGTCTATGACAATAAAGACACTACAGTCTCCAAAGGGAAATCATATATGTTTTAAAGTTATTTATATAGCATTGTAAGAATATCCTGGAAAGGGTATTTTTAATCAGAAGCAATGCTGGGGCATCTTTCTATCCATATTTGAATGACTGCAAATAAAGGAGACTTCTGAAGGAGACGCATCACCCATTGGGGAAAGGGAAGCTTTGCCACTGCCACGCAAGTATGTTCTATCTAAAAATGCTGGTCCACAATTCTGCCGTTCCCTTATCTAATCAATAATGATGACAACAACAAATCTTTATTACAGCCATAGACTAGCATAAGGAGGATTAAGTGCAGTCAATTAAAACCACCAAAGATAAAATACACACACATACATACATATTTATACCTACATATTTATATATATTTATATATATCTAGCATATCTAGAATATATACCCAACATTGCCTGGGATTTTATTTTCTCATAGGCAATACTTGTTAGAAAGATTTGAGAACCTGTGTCTCCAATTCCCCAAACTGTCTTGTCCAGTACCTGTAACTTTTCACCATATTCCCCAATACCAATGGTTCTCAACCGGTGGGTCCCCAGATGTTCTTGGACTTCAGCTCCCAGAAGCCCCAGCCACTATGGTCAATGCTCAGGGCTTCTGGGAGCTGAAGTCCAAGAACACCTGGGGACCCACAGGTTGAGAACCACTGCCCAATACAATCTGTATTCAGAGATATTAACATACAGAGGTTGAGTTCCTGATGGGAATACACTGCCTTCCTCCTTGCTGCTAGGCCTCATCTCCATAGCAATTGGCCTATTCAAGACAGACACAGTTGACTAAGGCCCAAGAGCTCTCTGACTGACAATTCTAAAGGCCCTTCCCTAAACTGCAAACCCCAGGATTCCAGGGAATCTTCTTAGGCAGCCAATCATATGAGGTCCTCGCCTGACACAGACAAACAAACTTTGACTTTATATATTAGATGAAGGTAGGAGCATTAGGCAGGTAGAGAAAAACATCAAGTATAATATGTGAAATACTGTATCTGCCAATTTACAGAACACCCCAACATAACAAACTAGATGTTCATTAGATCTAACCTGTGGCACAGGCCATCGTCCGACGAATTTTAAGCACTGTTACAGAGAACGTGGCAACATTATATGTTGTATCAGGGTTACTGTCTGAAAGCAGCAGGAAAGTATAGAACTGTCCTGTGCCATTATCTAGTTATTTGCATAAGATTGTAGATCTTCTCTACTATTTTCCATTAGCATTCTTTTGTGCTACGCCATCCATTTTCTTTCTCTCAAATTCTGCTTTTGTCAGCTCAGTCATTTATTTACAGAAACAGTGGTAAACAAACAGATAACTAACTTTTGAAGCAGGTCAAACAAAAATCAGTCCTCTCCAAAATGCTGGCAGACCTGTAAATGATCAGAATGCCTGGCTGTTGAAACAATCTTGACAGACCAGTGTGGAAAGAAAATTTAAAATGGAGGTGTGTGCAGTAAATAAATAAACAAAGAACATTGATTATTTGCTTCCCTGGATGTACAGCCCAGGGAAGAAGAGAGGTTTGTTTGTTTTTTCCGGTATGAACACATTCAGTATAATTTACCCTTTTGGTTTTTAAGTACAGTTGGCCCTCCAGATTTGCAGGTTTAATTTTCAGATTTGATTATTTGCAAATTTTTCCAACCCTGCCCCTCCCCAACACTTCTTTTCCAGAGGAACTTCTCCTCTCTTTGGCTCTGATCAGGCCGCAAAGCCCTTTAAAAACCGATTCCCCTGGTCCTCCTCCTCCATCAGCTGCTTCCTTGCCAACTAAGGACAGCTCTCAACCCAGTTTGTCAGAACTACAAGCCTTCTCTGAAGGCTCTTGCATACCCAAGGAAGGAGATGGACAAGAGAAGGGAAGTACAGGGCCACCAAGCTAACCCACCCCCTTTCCTCTCCTTTCTCTGATCTGGTTTGGATCCTCAATGCCCATTCTCCCCACCATGCTTCACCCCCTTCCCACAGACACACACACACACATTTTGATTATTTGCAGTTTTTCCACTTTTGTGGGGATCCTGTACCTCTAACCCTAGCAAATGTGGAAGGCAGATTGTATTTTAACGGCAAAACGTGGAAACACTAATCCAGAGCTGGTTTAAGACAGTTAGGTCCCTAAAGGACTCCCAAAAATTGGACCTCTATTTTGCACATGTGTGACCAATTCTATGAGTGGTGGCACAGAAATTAATTAAATAAATGAGTAATAAAAATAAAAGACAGACACAAATCTTCATGCCTGAGCCCACTTTCAATCCTGTGGCATCAGTGATACTCACAGCGTGCATTTTTATCCAATTACTCAAGTAACACAAAATGCTTATGATAATAGAAACACCAGGAAAATCAGGAAATCACTGTGGCAGAAAAGGAAGCAAATTACACCCTTCACCTTCAGTAATAGAGCTTGGAACTACTGCATCAATGGGTTTACTGATAATTTAGCTATGGGTTAATTTTGGGGAACTTCAGCTCCCAGAATCCCTCAGCCAGCATAGCTATTGGCCTCAATGACTGAGAGATTTTGAACTTTTTGGCCCAAAGCAGTAATTTTTCTAAGCTCCATGTAACAGTACAGTCCTAAGCATGCCTGCTCAGATACAAGCCTCATTAAGTCAATGAAAGTTGTTCCCATGTAAGTGTTTCTACAGTTGTAACCTAAATAAACACAATGCTTCCTTTTCACTGAAACAGTTCTGAGGCAATTGGTAATATTTATGAATCTCTTTCCCTGACCTTTTTCCAAGTTGCTATAAAATCATAAGATTTGTTACATCTTTTAGAAGTCATTAACATCTCAAATAATTCTCTCTTATCTATCAAATGAGTGGCCTTCCATAGCCTTCTCATTCAGTTTCTATATACCTGCTACAATTGCACTCTCTCTTTTTTTTTTTTGTCTCATCATTTACCAATATGAACACAGCTGGGCTTTAAACTCTCCAAATACTAAATATGAACAAGACGTATTGTCGTCTTCTGCAGAACTGCAGAGCGAGTTGATCACTTGAAAAACCAGATGTTTTGTTATCTCCAAATTAGGCACGGACTTCATTTCACACTGGGGAAGGGCTTCACTTTACCATCTATCATGCTTCTGGAATCTTTTCTTCACTCCAGACCAGGCAACAACAGTCATATTTCCCAAACTTATTTATTCCTAACTGAATTTTCACTATGGTGTTGTAAGTCTGGCAGGCCTTTGTGGGAAAAGAAACATTAAAGGAACAGGCCTGCGTTGAACAGAAAAGTACAGCTCTCTTTTAACAGAACAATGCTAAATGTGCAACATGTCACAGATCCTCCAACTGGACACATTTTTACTAACAGACACTTGAAAAACGAGAGAACACACAAATGTGACACCAGTACACTAGAGCACGTTCAGTAACTTTGGCTTGTTCTTCCCATCCCCCTTCTTGGTTCTGGAGAACTGACCATTCATGTCTTCTGTGTAAAGACTGGGAATCTTAATCACAGTGAACCCATGTCTTGGTTGCTCTAAGGGGGAAATTGCCTCCTTTTTGACACATCCTTAACAAATGAAGACCAGATGCTGACTTTTTAAACACAGTCTCTCTCCCTCTCTCTTTCTCTCACGCTCAGATACACACACATACATCAAATTATACACAATAATGTATCATTAGGTTTCGAATACTTGATGTTAATCACACACTGCCAAAGGAGCTTCATGAAGTCAAATACCACAAGACTGTCAACAGGAACATGAGGGTTGCTAGTTTTGCAGAAACTACACTTTGAGAATTAAGAAAAAATGAAATGCAATTTGAGATTAAAGTTAGTAATAAAACACTCTGATGACAATTTTAGCACTACAAGCCACAACCCTCACCAAGTGTGTGTTCAAATATTAACACTTGAACTGGCCTATGATATATAGGTTTGGCAAATATTCCTGGAAAGAGGAAATAATGATCACACAAAATGCTACTTTGAAGATGTACCTAGCAGCTATGTCTGCTTCTTCCTTAAGAAAAAGAAAGCACAGGGGACAATGAGGCCATTTTTGACAATGCAAACTACAGGCTTCAAGGGCCCAATTCAGACCAGGACTACAGCAAAGGGCAAGAGTTACATATTTCATACCATCACAGGCTAACGTCCTCTCAGAGGTAAAGCTCCACTTTCAAAGAAGCTCAACAAGCTAATTTAACACTCTCAAGAGTGGACTTGAGTATGGAAGCAATGTGGATGCCATTTACTTCTTGTTGTTCTTGTGTGGTTTCACGTCATCACCAACTTATGAGGTTTCGTGGCAAGATTTGTTCAAAGGGGGTTGCTTTTGCCTTGCTCTGAGGCTGAAAGATTGTGACTCGACAAAGGTTAGTGGATTTACCATGGCTGAATGGGGATTCAGACTCCAGAGTCATTAAGCACTCAAACCCACTCCACCGTGCTGGCTCTGTTACTTCTGGTACTCAGAACGAACCCCAGGGCCCAGAATCTTTCTAACTATTTGAAGTCCTACTAGGTAATTCAATTCCCTAAATCAATGGACCTTAATAAATTTTGACATACCCATAAATTTTTAAGTTCCCATTAATTCAACCAATGCAGACTAGTTGGCGTTTAATAATTTGACACAGGCCTTTGTATTTTTATCACTCAGTTTTCCAGTTCTAATAGGAAAAAAGAACCCACAAGTCTGGCCTCTCTCCACTTGTGCTATATGTGTTTACTCACAAGAAAATTCCACTGAGCTCAATGTGTACAATGTATGTACACAATTGTAACCTGCAGCCTTCACTTTTCCAGATTCTATTGAGACTCTTTACTTAATAGATTTTTACTATTATAAATCATTATTGTGTTTTTGTTTTAATTACTATAATTTATATGCATTATTTATTTGTTTTATATATTTTCAGCCAACATGTTCAAAGTAAGATATGTGAGTATATTTATATATTAATAAAAATGTTGACAGAAATCACTTTTTTAAATGACTAATAAATAACAGCATGAAGATGGGCAGAATATAGCCACCATTCTCGTCTTCTATCTACCACCCAAAATACACAAATAGCCAATCCAGCAAGACCCATTCTCTCAGGAATTATTGGGATCTCTGGATATATGGACTCAATTTTCAGATCATATGCTATCAAAACCCCAAGCTACCTGAAGGACACAACTGATTTCCTGAGGATAATACAGTCCATCCATATTCTCCTAAAGAATACCATCCCAGCCACTATGGATGTGGAATCCTTAAAGACCAACATTCCACACCAGGATGAACAACAAGCAAGCAAAAATACCATCCCGAATGACATTACAGCACACCTAGCCACCAACAGTTATGAATGTACTCATTCATAACTATTTCACTTGTGGTAATAATACGTACCTCCAAGTCAGTGGCACTGCTATGGACACCCACATGGCACTACAGTATTCAAACATCTTCATGGCTGACTAGGACAATGTCTTCTCAGCACGTGTACCCCCAAACTGCTCATCTACCTATGATACCTTTATGACATCTTTATTAGTTGGACACATGGAAAGCAACTACTTGAAAAGTTTCACAAGGTTTTCAACAGCTTCCATCCTACCATAAACCTGAGCCTGGAAAAATCCATAGAACAAATTCATTTCTTGACACCATTGTGCAACTGGACTTCTAAGCACCACTGCTGCTGTTGTTGCGTGCCTTCAGGTCATTTCCAACTGATGGCAACCCTAAGGTGAACCTATCATGTGGTTTTCTGGGGCTGAGAGTATGTGACACATCCAAGGTCACTCAGCGGATTTCTACATCTGAGCGGAATTGAGCGCTGATCTCCAAGCTCGTAGTCCACTCATACTGTACCAAAAAGGCACTGATCATAACACATACTTATATGTCATCAGTTTCCATCCAGAACACACTTCCAAATCCACTGTTTACAGTCAAGTTCTCCAGTTCAACCACATCTACAAAGACCCTGAAGACAGAGACTTAAAATTCTCGGTTTTACTTCTCAAACTATAATATCTACCTAAGAAGATGAAGAAATAAATCAACATGGCATGTTTAGTTCACAGGAACAATCTACTGCAGGACAGACCAACAACACAAATTCACAGAGCAGCCTTAGTAGTCACCTACGGTCCGCAGCTGAGACCACTTAAATACATCATCAATGAGACACAACCAATTCTGGAGAATAATATAGCCCTCTCACAAGCTCTGGGGGGAAGGCCTATATTGGCCTGTAGAAAACCTCCAGATCTTAAACAACTACTTATTTACAACAGGAAGCACAACATGGATGGTAATACAAGGACAAGACCCTGCCACAAACCCAGAAGGCAACTCTGTCCCCACATCTACTCTGGGAGCAATATTACAGGGGTCAATAATATCATCCACAGCATCAAAGGCACATTCACTTGTTCTTCCTCCAATGTAATCTAAGCCATCCTATGCCAGTAATGCCCTTCTACATTCTCCACTAGATAAATAAGACAGTCTCTATACAAGAGGACATTAGAAGTGGCAATACCTAAAAAACAGTTGCAGGACATTTCAATCTCTCTGGACATACAGCACAACATTTAAAAGTCATAGTCCATGAACAAGGAAAACACAAATGAAGAACAGAAAGAAAAACAGCTGAATTGAATTGTATTCACAAATTCCAATCCCTTAGCAAAGGTATGAACAAAGACAGTGGCTTCATGGCACATTACATGTATTAATAAAAGAGTCTTTACTACTGCACATGTAACAAAGCAGAGATGCTGAACCCAAGGCAACTGACTTTGTTAACCAAATTTATACCTTTCACACACCAACACTAACTGATCACTGTAAAGATCTGAAAGACCTTGCCCAGCCCTTTGAAAATTTAGGGTAAGGATCATGATTTGCACCTTTCTGGATCCCATTACATTTCATCCCACTCCCACAACTGTGTAAATATCCTTTATATCCTAAGGTGTGGATATGACTCTGTACTGCATCTGAAGAAGTGGGCTTATATCCATACAAGCCTGTGCTAAAATTTAAAAAGACCAGTTAATCTTAAAGATGCTATTACATTCTTTGTTTCCCCTCCCCCTCCCTTCTTCTTTTTCATTCTCCTATGACTATTCTTTTCCAAGCAACATTGACTCTGGGGATCATCAAAAGAGTATCAATTCGTATGAAATGTCAACTTCAGGTATTTGAGAGCTTGGCTCAGAAAGGATGAGCCAGAGAACGGTTATTGTAATAATGCAATTGCTATCAGGCCTTTTAGATACCAAAAGTGACCACAAAGTGCTTTAGATTTTTTTTTTATTTCTCAAGGGGAACCTTCTGCTTACATTCATTCTTATTTCACCAAACACACACGGACCAAATCCATACTACTAAAACACACAAAATGCCACATGGCATATGTTTTGATCCACAATTTGAGTCGCTAACTTTCTCCAGAAGCAAACCTCATTCCCCTCTTTTTTATCATATTATTTCTATTATTATCACTGTCACATGTTTATGCCCTACATATGGCCTCCCATCCTTGTGCATACTGTATACAGAAATGCTTAAGCTTCAACAGCAGAGCAACATTCTGTCCTTCTAGTTCTCTGGTCCATATTTCAAGTTACTGTTATACTCTCCAGAGCCATCTTCTCTGGCGCAGCACACTCCCAAGCGCATCATCCCCCCACACCAAATGATTCTTAATAACTTATAGATTTTGAATACTTGATGACAATCACACACCTCTAAAGGAGTCCTGTAAAGTCAAATGTTACAAGACTGTCAACAGGAACATGAATGTTGGAGGACTGTGGTCTAACTTCTGGAGGGTGCTGGGTTGAAGAAAGCTGCCATAATATGACGAAGCAACAAAACCCAGCAATGCCTTATACTGGGGTGGAATATGGGTCTTGGGCCAATTTTCTGCCCTAAGATCCTCTGAAGGACCACATGGGAAGCCAAAAATGACAAAAAAACATAAAAGACCACTTTGGGTTTTGGGGATTTCTTTTTAATGCTAAGCAGTTTAACTGTGTCTGTAATGTATTTAAAGGATGAACTACAACTTCTGGAGGCTTCCAGGAGAAGGAATTCTCCCTTCTTTTGCAAGAAAAAGAGTAGTCCTTAGGAAGCACGTGCAGCCCCAAGGTCACATTTTACTAGACTCTGGCACAGATAGAGAGGAGAAGGTTCAGTTCTAAAATGTCTGGGGTCACTTCGGGCAGCAGGCAAATTTAGTCATAACACAAATGGAGCTATCCCATTGATCCTCTGTGTCTTGTCCTAGGTAGGCTAACGCTTGTTGCTGACTCCTGAAGAAAATTTAGAAGCACTGCACCTGAGAATCCTGTCACTTCCCAAAAATATTAGGTAGCCTGAGTCCAATGATTTGGATGCAACAAGTCACTGTGTGTGGAGTGCCCAAGGACAAACTGAATCCTCCAGAGTTATTTTCTTCCCCAAGCACACAGACTCTAATCTGTACAGACACCCTGAGCAGTACAATAACATAAAAGAACTCACCACAATCTCTTTTAGCAAATATATTCTGGAGACTAGGTTAGAACCGGGTGACCTTCAGCAGTTTTCAGTATTGCAGGAGCTCTGACTATGAAAATTCAGACTCCCAGGGTTTTTTTTAAAGTTTTGAAATGGTGATGCTTCTCAATTAAATCACTTCCTCAGTGCTTAATGTGTTGCTCCAGAGATGTATAAGAAGATAAAATCTTGTCTAACCCCTTGCTCCTTTCTGTTCATACCATGCTGGATCTTCTATTACATTCAATTCACATGGGCATTTCCTCTTTATAAATACAAAATTAACATGCTTTCCTCGAGCTACTTGTGTTACATTTCCTGTCGCTGTCTTGGCACATCTCATCTTTGGTCATGCAAAAAAGGAGCTATGAATAAAATACAGCAAGTGGACGTATGAGGCATTCACCTCTGGAAAATGTATGCCTACTTGATGTTACAGAATGGGTTCAACAAGGATGGGCAACAACTGAAGAAACCTTGCATGTGATATTTGCTTTGATACATTAATGCTACTCTCTACCCACCATTTAGCAACAGGGAATGCCAGAACAAATTGGGAACTCTTACAACACTGACAACTATTCGACAGCACTAACACATATTTTTGTGCATTACACATGGATTGCCCTAAATTCATGAAATTTGAGGGAGAGGAATAAAACTAAAAATGGATGGAAGCCCATTTCTTTCTCTGAAAAGATGTTTTTTTAAAAAAAGTTTAGGAGAATACAAACATATATGAATGCACGTAAAAGGCAAGCTACTACTTCTAGCAGCTTTGAGGGGCAATTCGAAGAACCACAAAAACAGCCCCCTGGCAAAGAGCTACTCTGAAGCTCTGGAAAAAGAAAGAGGCCATGTCTGAATCCTTTAGAAGTGTGCATTATCTATTAATATCTGGTGCCACCCATACAGAAACACAAAATATATTCTAGGGTCTGCTCTTAAAAAGCATAGGATTACAATAATGCTATGAATACATTACATTTAGATATGTATAACAGGTCTACCAAAAAATGTGGGTTTTTTATGAGGATTTTTTTTAACTTTTCTCTAACTGTCATTATTAATGTTTTCACGCATGGTTTAGAATCTGATTTTGATAGGTACAGGCTGGCAATCTAAAGAATGAGTCTTAGAGCACTTATTGACACTTCCTCTCTTCTGTGTCAAACATAGTCAACATCTCATACTTAGTACTGGGCATCTACCTAGGCCATCACAATGTGCTAGCACAACCTCCATCTTCTTCCCTGTCTCTAGAAAACAGTGGGGATGAAGTCTTATTTGTAGATGTATGAAACAACAACCCTGGGAAAGCAAACAGGATCTGGGTCTGAACAGCAACCTATGTTTGCCATCTTGAGTTTTACAAAGGGGATATAAACAAATAAATTGCAAAACTTCAGGTTATTCAGACAGAAGAAACAATTGGGAAATGTGGTTTACCTTTGATAACAAAGATAACAGGTAAGCTTTTTTTTTTATTTATATGTAAACCTCCTTGAAAGAAATTGAAGTATTAATGTATGTCCAAAAATACTCACAGTAGCCATATCCTTTAATCTTCTCCAGAGTTAACCTACGGCACCAATAATGGTTCAATATATGTTCAGGCGAAAATCTCATCACTTAGAACAAGGGTGGAAATCATGTGGTCCTCTGGGTGTTGGACTTTCAGCAGCCTTAGCCGGCATAACCCATGATGAGGATAGCTAGGATCTGATGTACAGCAAATCTGGAGCATGACCAGACCCCCTCTGACTTGATGAATTATTAAAATGTCCAGGATCCTTCAGAATACTTTGTATATATCTGTGGACTCATTTTAATAATAAATTTTTAAAAGATTTCACTAGTTCCAAGTGTTTTAGTAATTTTATAAGGCCGTAATTTTCAGAACACATGGAAGATCTTGTTATAGGAGGGGCACGTTAGTATGTTATAACACAAACAACAACTAGTCTTGTGAGACCTGAAAGACTACAAGATTTTTTTGTAGATTATGCTTTTGAGGATTACAGCACACTTCTCCAATACTGCTTAAGGTAATACAAGACACTGAGGGGTTTTTTCCCCATGAAATATGTTGGTCAGTGAAGAAGGGGGGAAAAAACAACTTTCAATAAATTGTGGTTAGCAAGAGTGAGAAATATTTTATTCTCTCTCTTTTCCATCTTCTTTCCACTTTCTAAACATTTTGCTTGTTGTAAACCACAGAGATGCATTTTTAAAGAAACAAAAAATAGTATCAAATCACATAATAAGGAACAGAATCCAATGACTATTTAAAAGGTTTTTAAATTGAATTTTGAAGAAGCAGAATGTGGGAGAAAAATCTGTATTTCTTGGTCATGCTGACCCCAATCTCCCATTCTGCCAAACCGCTGAAAATATAACCTATTGTGAGGAGAGAGGTAGAACATTTCTAAAAGATTCTGACAAAAACCTGGTATATATATATATATATATGCAAAATACATTTTATCACACACTTTATGATTTCTTTAAAGACTGGAGCTGTTTTAATTTTGGAAGTGTGGCATGCAATGGTAGAGTGTCTTTAGAAAAGCAATATTACAGCAGAAATATGGCCAAGGTTCACAAGTTCTAAACTCCAGAACTTTCTGAACAAGTCCTGTGACATCATCTGCCACAAGCCTTTGTTCCCCTCATGTTTAGCTATGATCACCATAGTAGCTGGAAAGGAAATGGATTTTCCAAGCAATAATGTATTGTTATGAGCCATCCTAGTTGTAATTTGAAGTACGGAGATGGCATGGGAGCTTGGTCTTAAGATCTCTTCGCTTTGCAAATGATCTGTTTTTGGACAAGATGAAATTCCCCAGATTTCTAGAAAAACAGAAAAACAGATATAGAATGACAAAGCTGTTTTCTTTTAAAGAAAACTATGTTTGCAGGTATTGCTAAAAAAAAAAAAAAAGACTGGTAAAATGAGGGCCTAGACTTTAAAATGTACTACTATGCCACTATAATAAGTGGCACATACTTTTCTATATATATGGTAGCAAATGTTGATCCAAAGCTGTCATTATCACATGAACAAAGGCAAGTCCAAAATCCTATAAAGCCAATTATCAGAAATTAGGCATTTCATAATATTTCACATATTGTAGAAACATATTTACTTACTCTGTTCTGTAGCCAATCATATCTGCATCCTGTACAGTTTTTCACAAAATTCACGAAAGCGAATTTCTGACCACACATCTTTACCTGATGTGTGGTAAATTCTTCCTCACTACTAGAGAGGAAGACAAAAACAACAACCCCACTGAAATCACGAGAATTTGGTGTTGACCAGTATGGCCTCGGTGTTATGTATCTTCACAGAAACCTTAACTTCATTATGTCTGACTTGATGCCAAGCTATTCTATCAGTGGATACTATCTTCAAGCAAAAAAAGACAAAGCAAGGAGAGATTATACACCTGGGCGAGGGAGGGGCCTCTCTACAATGGTAACAGCAGCTCTCCCTGTAAGAATGCAGAACTGACACCACTATAGGAAAGGAGAATACACAAAACGAAGATTGGTAACACTCTTTCTAAGTTGCTGCTCGTGGTGCCAACATCCAATTGTACTTCAATATTCTGGCATGTTTCCAAAAAGCAGTTTAAACAAACCATATTTTCAAAATCGGACATCACAAGGCATTATGATTACTTTAGAATCAAAATACTGCTGTAAAAAGAAAAAGGGATATACGAGAACATTACAACCTGAAGTTATCCACAGCATGTTCTCAAACTGAGGAACCATGGTCTTCTTTATAAGAAAACCATGTCAATCTCATCATGATATGCTTCTTCTGTGCATTTGATATTAAACCATATTGCTATGAGTCCAATAACTATATTATCATTCTTAATGTAAATCCTTTCCTTCCATTATATTTTTAACCCAAGGGCCCCAAAGATGGATTTGCTCAACCTGGACTCCACCCACACGCTTCCACAATCCCAATTCTTTTCAGTTCAACAGAAAAGTTACCTCTGCTTTCATTTACCCACAAAGGCAATTTTATCATTGTCCTGGTTTTTGTTTTTATTTACTATCTGACAACGCACAAATCCATTTATATGACCCAGGTTGAAACCATGAACTCAGATATTGGCTTGCAGATCTTCTTGTTTTCCAACATATACACAGTGGAAATAAATGTCAGAGAACTACAGTTAACACAACACTATGTGACATGCTTCTTAAGTATCCTGCATATAGCAGAGAAAGGTGGGGAAGAGATGCAAATCTTTCAGAAGTTAAATATATGGCATAAAACAAGTGCAACTGAGCATGGATTGCATTTTTTTAAACGAAAAAAAATCACTTCTGGCCAACAGGATTACGAGGCAAGGCTTAAATCTTTTGTACCTTCCAATTTCTCCTTTTAAATGGCTCCCTCAAAAAAAAAAAACTAAAATCAAAAAAAGTTTTGAAAAATCAAAAAGGTGGGAGATGCAGAAGTTTGGAGCTCCTTAGTTGTATGATGTTCAATTATATGTGTGTGTGTGTGTGTATTACATTGGTAGCTTTCATATATTACAGGGTGGAAGTATACACAAAATTAATTCACAAGATTAATTTTATTGATGATACTTATGATACCTAACATTTAAATAACTCAAAGTTCAACAAACTTCATGTACATTTTCTAGTTCTAATCATCACAACAACCCTTTAAGTTACTGATTTATCTTCCATACTGTAAATGTGAAAACTGAGGGCCATTTCACACAATGAAACTAAAGCACAGTGGTTAGCTGTCATAGGAATCCTGGTATTCACAGTTTATAGCAGAATGTTTAGCATTCTCTGCTAGAGAGCTCTAGTGCCTTATCAAACTACTAAACTCAGGATTCTACAGGATTGAACCATGATGTTTAAAGTAGAATCAGAGTGCTATAATTATATGTGGTCTGTCTGAAGGAATGTGCTGGACATTGCTGGTTGTGTGTATGGCTGTGTGAGTTTTTAATTACATATTTTAATTTTGTTTTATTTTTATTTTTTTACTGTTTAATTGTATTTTATTTTTTGTATGAATTTTTAACCATGCCTTTTTAACTGCTGTAAACTGCTTTGAGCCCCAGCCTGAGAAAAAAGTGGAGTACAGAAGAAGAAGAAGGAGGAGGAGGACGAGGAGGAATCGGAGGAGGACAAGGAGGAGGTGGTGGTGGTGGTGGTGGTGAAGTCATCTTGTGGAAGAGCTCTATGCCTGAAAAAGAGTGGCTTGTTTAAGGCTACCAATCACAACAGAAGAGCCATTCTGGTGTAGTGGTTTGACTACTGGGCTATGACCCTGGAGACCAGGGTTGAATACCCTGCTCAGCCATGGTAACCCAGTGGGTGACCTTGAACCCGTCACACATACTCAGCCTCCAGAAAACCCCATAACAGGTTTGCCTTAGGGCTGCCGTAAGTCAGAAATTACTTGAAGGCACACAACAGCAACAATAACAACAGAGAAGTGCAAGATTCAAACCAGGGACTTCCCAATCCATAGGTCAATTTTTTTATTATTATTCACTATGCTGTACCATCTTACTTTTACTTCAACACGCAAAGACACGCCTCAGGGAAACAAATTAGGACAAGTTAGGAACACCCTTCTCATCTGGTCTTCAGCTTATCCATCTCAGCTGGACGTTAAAAGACTATTTGTTGCCCAACAGCCTGAAAGCCACAAGAGATAAAATGGCAAGTAGGATAAATTTCAGATACACAGGATCAAATATATTTGAAACACAGTAGTATGGAGGGTGGGGTGGAGAGGCTTAATTGCTGCTATATGGAAACATGCACGTGTTTTTAAAAGCCTCCCTGGAGTTTCATAGAAAACACACACATAGAGAGTGTGTTGAGAAATGCTCACAGGATGATGCACTTAAAATAATATCTGTTTACAATTTCAAGTTACTGCATGGTGGAAAACTTGATTTCTCTAACATGTCCTCAAGATACAATCAAATGCTAAAATGTATCCTGCGGTAGGTCGAACTTTCCAATTACTAGAAGCAAGCACACAAGAGATATAATTACTTATGACACTGGG
Organism: Iguana delicatissima; assembly: GCA_948472985.1. Taxonomy (NCBI): domain Eukaryota; kingdom Metazoa; phylum Chordata; class Lepidosauria; order Squamata; family Iguanidae; genus Iguana; species Iguana delicatissima. Next base: position 123,988 of record CAOKZL010001792.1, read on the forward strand.
ACAGGCATGCATGTTTCAACACACACAGTACTCTGAACAACGCTTTTTGGCAGTATATGACAGAATACTTTAAATGGAACTTTCAAAGACAAGGTATGCTGTGTTGTAAAAATATACGAAGTTTAGAAGTTTCTTTTTTCATCCTACCAAATGATTTTAAAAGTATGAGCATATTATGTTTAAATATCTCTTTAAAGCCTCAGGAAAGAAAAATATTTCCCTACAGCAGTAAATACAAGCTACATGACAGATTACAGAGGGGGAATATGAGAAATAACTTTGAGCAGTTTCTTTTCCTTAAGTGAAAGGATATAATTTTCTCTTTTAAGATAGCATTATTTATGTCAAAGAACTTTCAGTTCAGGAGATTTTGTTTAATGAATTTGGGATTGGATACTTACTACAGAATTATATCACTCTCAAACTAAATGTTTAGCAATTAGGGGAGAATGCAAAAGTATGAGCATCTTGTACTCAATGCTGTTGACAAGAAGCTATTTAAAACTAAAGATCCAACTCACACAAACAATGAACTTGTGCCCCAAAATTTATATATGGCATGGTATGCATGTATTCTGTATTCAGCAACAGTATGTTCAGCTACTCATATGCATACACACAATACAGCACAAAGACTATAACTGATCCTCCAGACTCTGGACAAAAGATACATAGATTCATGAATTCAATTTTGGGAGAATAAATGTGGGTAACAAACCTATATAAATAAATCTATATGCATCACAAATAAAATCATACAATACATTTTATAATCAAACTATGGCCCTTTCCACACGGGGTAAAAAAAACGGCTTAGGGCGACCTCATCCGGAGGTTGTCCACACCGTGGGTTATGCTAGGGTGGTTTGAAAAGTGGAGGTTCCACACCTCAAACCGCCCTAGCGTGGCTGCAAGGGGTGGTGCGGCACGTTTTTTAAAAACCACATTTCATGTGGTTTTTAAAAAACGCGAGCGCGCTAACCCGTTGCAGCACCCCGTTTGAAACTGCAGGGACGCACTAGTGCGTCCCTGCAGAGCTGCTCAGGGGTGGGCTTCCGGCTGGCGCGCTGTCCTGATTGGAGGAGCGCCGCCGGAAGTCGCCGGCCGCCATTTTGGGCGCCGCCAAACGCCGCCGAAATTCGCCAGCGTGTGGAACGGCGAACGCGCGCTCCCCGCAGGGACGGAGCAACCCGTTTTCAGGTAAGATCTGTCCCTGCGTGTGCTGCAAATATACTTCACAGTAACAAATTTCAAGGGCAATGCTTATGGGAGTTTGGTTCCCTTTTTGGAGAAAAGATCACTATCTCAAGCATGTTTTTCTCTGTAATATTTGATTTACTTACAAATATACAGGCACAGGTGTAAGCAAAGAGCACAGGACTAGGACTCCTAGCATGAAGTAGTTCCACACCGAATTCTTGAAAGAAGATTCTATACCCATGGATGTGTCTGAAGATCACAACTAGTCCTTAAAATGGGAAATTTCTTTTACAAAGATATTTTTTATCTACTCCTACCCTCAGTACCTTGAGGAGGCTAGGGGTTTTGAAGGTATAGCTATGTCGCTGGAGCTCTTTTCTACTGAGAAAGTATCAGCCACTCATCCTCAGCCATTAACCAGTGATCTCCATAACAATTAGCCGCAACAAAAATGCATTCCCCAAATATCCTGGATCATCACCTGGGTCCTCACCAGGTAACATGCAATATAGTCAGGTTAACACTCACAACAACTAAACAGTGTAAGATCCCAATAGTTTAAGAAAGAGTAGAATATTTGAATGAAAGAGGTGGAAGAGTTATTTCTTTGGACTACACAATCTAAGATCCTCTATTCAATATACGGGGAAAACATTTTGAGAGAGTATTGGTAAATGTTTCTAGGAATAAGTCAGAGCTCAGAAAACTCTGCCCTGAGCTGGCTATCATATTCTGGGAGCTGTAAGATAGCCAATCCTAGAATTAAATTAAAATAAAGCCTAAAATTTCTCGGAATACTTCAACTTAAATGCCAGATGAATAAAAGGTGGTCTATCTCAGCTCTTTAAAAACAACGCACTACAAGCCTCCATCCCACCATTACTGGGCAACATGCTAAACCAGTCTGGCCCAACCTATTGCCTTCCAGATGTGTTGTAGTACAGTGTCCAGTATCCCCAGATAAAACTGAGGTTGAAGAAGGACTGTGCAGCAGACATCAACAATCAGGTCCACTTCCCACAATGATACAAATGATAAAGCTTTGTTTTGAGGGGAACAATAGCAAAAGAAACAGCATCTATCAATTTACAGAGTTCATATTTACAATAATAGCTTTGTTTGCAAAGATGTCTAAAGGGGTTTATATGTATGAGAATGAAATGACATATTAAATATTCAGCAGTGCCAAGAACACTTAATGCTGTGCAAGAATGCTGAGAAGGGAGGCTCCAAAGCACCATAAGTACAAAAGGAATGTGGGAGCAAGACTTCCATCACAGATCTCAAAAGGGAAAAGCTTAATACAGCAATACCCTTTTTTACTACCCATGAGATCAAGTCACCAAGATGTTATCCCAAGGGTAATAAATGAGTTGGTATGGTATTTGATTTTCCCAGTGCCTGTGCTCTTACTTTCAGATCTTGATAAAGCCACAAGACTGATCTCAGATCTTGATTCAGCACTTTAGAAAACTGTCTGATTTGCCTCTGAAGATCTGGAAGCTGTTAAGTTGGACCGAGATTCCAAGCCTGAAGCCTAAAAGCTTTATACCTCTCACTGAAGATATATCACTGGGAATCAAGGAATGGTTTGTAATACTTGGCCAGTTGTTATTTCAACTAAGATCCTTGCAAAGGCTGCACACCTTGACAGTGACCACTACTTAAACCACACCCAGAAGAAAGCAATATGTAAAGCAGAAGTAGCAGACAGCAGATGTTACAACAAGGATGGAATGTGTATCATTAACTAGGTGGTGAGCAGGCAGAGTCAGCCAGAGACCATACTGGGAAGAAAGGAAGTAGGTAGGTAGTATGCAGAGATAAGCACTATACTTGTTGGGTGCACAGTATCCCTGATGGTGAGAAGGCAGTTAACTACAAGTAAGCAACATTCTTACCAGGTAGGCACATGAACAGTCAGATAATGAATGGGAATGTTGTCCTGTGCTTCTGGATAGTGTACCTTCTACACCAAGACAAGGTAGCTTGGAGAATAGGAGGCAGGCAAGCAGAAGCAGCTTGCGTTCAAGGTTAGGACATTAAAGAGAAGGTAATGATGGATGCTTGCAGAAAGAGAAAGCAGCAACAAGTATCACATGACACTTTTAGGATGCCATAGAGCAGACCTGGGCATTGTACAGTCCCTGGGCCACATACGGCCCTTTGATTGGCTCTGACCAGCCCGTGTAAGGCTAATTGGAAATTACAAAATAAACATACTTTCTAGGGCCCTTTCCTCACGGAGGGGCCCGAAACGGGGCCGCGCAGGCAGGGGCAGAACTTACCCGCGAGCGGGTTGCTCCGTCCCTGCGGAGAGTGCAGATCCGCCGTTCCAAATGCTGCTGAATTTCGGCGGCGCTCAGCGGCGCCCAAAATGGCGGCCGGCGGCTTCTGGCAGCGCTCCGCCAATCAGGACATGCGGCCCCATGGAAAAAATAATTGCCCACCCCTGCCATAGAGTCATAGAATCATAGAGTTGGAAGTGAGCATAGGGGCCATCCAGTCCAACCCCCTGCCAAACAGGAACCCACATTAAAGCACTCCCGACAGATGACCATCCAGCCTCTGTTTAAAAAGAGATTGCCATTCACTGAAGGGAAAAAAGGCTTAGAATAGGGATGGAAGTTGTGAAGTTCTCCTGATGCTGTTGGACTACAACTTCAAGCAGACCTAGCCAACATAGCCAGCAGTGAAGAAGGCTGGGAATTGCAGTCCAGCAACATCTGGAAAGCCATAACCCATCCTTGGCCTAAAGTAAAAACAGCAAGAAGTTTTCAAAGGAACAGCCACATTAGCCTGAGACCAGGTGAGACTGCAGAAGATTAAAGCCAGTTAAAAGGCTGAGGACAGGCAGGGAGTGGGGCAAAATCCCCAGGGCTAGACTCCAGAGACCATGACACTGGAGAAACAAACAGTATCTTATAAAATACATTTGGTTACTTCAACAGACCACAGGGTAGGCATAATGTCCATTATTAAATGTCTGTATATCCAAACCTTCTGTAAGCACCAATATTCACTAATATGAGGCAGATTTGAAAAGTGAAACATAGGCCCTTTCCACACCCTACCTTTTAGCAGACTCCTCCAATAGGGATCCTGGCATCTACACTGCTGGGAGGGGAGCCAACAGGAGCACTCTGCTCCACGCTGACTGGCTCCTGTTGTGAAGGAAGCATGGTGGCCATGCCTCTTCCTTCTGCAGTGCAGTCAGCTACCTTCTCAGGCTGCATTGAGGCAGGAAGTGCAGCCATTGCGATTCCTGGGTTTCTGCAGGACAGGTAAGTCCAGGATGGTGGTACGATCATGGGTCATTGATGGGGAAAACCCATCAATGATTTAATCCATGATTGCACCACCTGGGGATGAGAGAAAGATGGAATCGTGACAACCTGATGCAGAACCGTTGTCACAGTCCCATCCTTTTCCTGTCCTCATGGCAGGTTGGGAGAGTGGTGCAGAAAGGGCCATATATTTTGACAAAAGAGCTATTAGTCCATAATAGTAAACATCAGTTCACAAGTCAGAGAATCACTGTGTCAGTTAACATTTGCTCAAAGGACTACCTGCTTTTTCTTAAAAAGATAATACTCCGTAACGGTAGATAAAGAAGCAGCTAATACACAGAAGTATGTGTCACCTTTTCTTATTTGAACTGTGACTAGAACACCTTGGAATACGTCTGGGTGTGTTTCAGAAATGTTTCAAGAAGAAGTTAACATTATGGTGTACAAACACAAATCTGGAGCACATAAAAGTGAGTAAAATATGGAAAAGCAAGCAAGGATCAAGAGTTTATTTATTATTAAATAGTTCACTGTGAAATTAATTTCTTTGTACAATTAGAACACCACCGGAAATTCTACCATTTCTTTCAGTTTTGTAATCAAATATGAAACAATTAATATTAGTGTATAGCACCTGCAGAAAAATTAATATTTTGGTTGTAGGAAGAGTAAGAGAGGGGGACCTGATCATTCATCTTTGACTAGGAACAGTGCCAGCTCTCAGCAGCCCTGCAGTTTAAAGCAAGCCACAGGCAACCACCAAACAAAGGCAACCTCCCAACTGCTCCCAGCTCTCTTTCTCCCCTTCTATACAGAGATCAAAAACACTAAGAAGGAAGTAATTTAACTGTAATAATCCCTGGCACAAGGAATGGTAATTGGACAGCCTTTAGTAAAATGTGCCCTTGAATCAGAAGATGGATCTGTAAGTCACTCAATCCAGACCCTCCCTCCCTCTTTTCCCATACTCTCAGTATCTTCCAGAAAGCAAATTTTAAAAGATGTTACTTCTAGAAAGAACAGGCCTGTGTTTACAAAGCACAGGGCTCTAGATAGGCTTTGTGTGGAGTCCAGCGTTGGTTGCTCACATTGGATAAAAGCCCACTTTGTCTCAGGAAGCACAACAATCAACCCAAAGGGTTCTGATTCAGCTTGGGCCTTTTCAAGCTTCATCTAACTGTGATGTATACTCCTAATTTCACATATATTTCAACACAATACTTTATTTTGTATTCAATTTAATATTAAGAGTTTTAGCCAAAGCATTTCTAAAGCAAGACTTCCCAAAAGAGAGATAAATTGTACTATAACTAAAACCCAGTAGAGATATTGAATACTTTCTGGGTCCTCTCCTCAATCTCTCTTCTGGTATTTTTGTAGCTACACTGTAACAGAAGCAAAAGCTGTGGTTTATCACAACAGTTTAAACATTGCTCCTGTTTTCAATCAAACAAAATGGCTAGATGGGTTTTATAAGAGGCAGAGGTGATGACCACCACACACTGAAATGTATAGTAATGAGCAGAGCAATCCTGTATGCTCACCTCTCAAAACCCATCGCCCTACATATGTACTAAACTGCTTGTAAAACATATCTGGACAGGTGTCAGATTGGGAAATACTGGAATACAGTTAGCCCTCCACATCTGAGGGTTTCACTCTTGCAGATTTGATTATTCATGGATTATTTGCTGCCACCTCTGCTGCCTCCCTGTGCCATTTTTAATAGGGACTGCAAGCTTCATGAGACTGAGAAACTGCGAATGAGGTTTGTAAGTCCTTATTAAAAATGGTGTAGGGCAGCAGTGGAAGTGGCAGTAAGCCCCACCAGCCATCCACTCTGCCTTGGGAAGGAACCCTGATGCCTCAAAGGAATCTATGGTGGGTTGAATGTGGTGATCATACTTTTTTATGTGTTAAATATGGTTTGGGAAGGCCTAGAGTTATTCTTTTTTTTTTCACTTTCACAGGGGTCCTGTGCCCCTAACACTAGCAAATGTGGAGGGATGACTGTACTTCAGTTACGCTGGGAAAGATATCCAGCACAACTATACTAATAGAAGAGTTGCTGTAATCTATATACATTCAGCACCATAAAAGAGAGGAAAGAAAATCACTCAGAAAATTCCAAGTTAGCATGACAACTGCAAGTAGACCCAGTAAGCCTACAAATATGCTGCATTGGAAGGGAAAGCGCCACATGAAGCCACAACCATGGAGACACACCACCCAGTAAATCCCTTGTACCATAACAAACACTCTAAGGCCAGATATCACATTCGTCTTCCATCTGCCCTTGAGTAAGCAAGAGCCCTTTCTGCTGCCATTTTCCAGTTTGGAGTTTTAATCCCTATAATGGGAAAGGGGTCCACACAAAGCAGCACTCAGACAACTTCCTGGGGAGGATGCCTTCAGAGAATACATAGCCCTCTGTGTGTGCGTGTGCCTTCAATTCACCTGTCTATTTAAGATGACCTCATACATTTCATCGGCCTTTCTTAATAAGGATAAGGGAAAGTTTCAAGATCTCCCTAGGAAGAGAGAGTTTATTGACAAACAAACAAAAGAGGTGGTCAGGACATATAGCAAGAGCAACTGCAGACAAACACACTGGCAACAGCAAGCTCCCATGACTTACTGAATTAAAAAAAAGGAGACTGGGAAGCAGGACATATGCATGGGGGTGGCAAGAAACATGTTCCATTAATCTTTTGCATATCCAGCAAAGAAAGCCATTTTTTAAAAGGTAGCTCCCAAAATGCAAACTCACCTTAAGAACACCACAGATCCTTCCCCTAATCACTCAGCTACAGAAAAAGACAAGAGTCAGACTCATCCCGAAGAATTCATCTCCCTGCACCTAGTCCCAAGACACCATTCTATATGCCAGGTATACAGAAAGTATCAGTGAAGCCCCACATGACTAGTAAGTATTTCTCTCATGAGGGGTTCCAAGTTTAAATACAAGCTACTAGCACTAAGGAAAGTAGCCTCTCAAAGGCAACAGCACGGCTCCAGCATGGACCAACCAGCTCTTCTGGCTCACTCCCATTCTAGCAATGTTTATAACTACTACTCACCTCTGTATAGCCCAACAAGTCTACAGTACCAGGTAGTGAGTGTCCAGCATTCTTTACTAATCTTCTTCTTCTTCTTCATACCTTCCATCTACTCTAACCAAATGATTGCCTCATACACTCTGCAAGCAGCACCCACCCCAATTATGCACCCCAAGAGACACACACTGAGATACTTGCACCCCAAATTCAAGGAAACATGAGTGAATACAGGACAGGGCAGATGAATGTTGGTTGAGCCCTTCAGGCTCCCAACTCTCTCATTCTCATTTTCAACAACAATTTGTTGCCCTAGCTATGAAGACACAAGACAAATTGTATGAGCGTAGGGTTTACTGAACGGTATTTGAAATTGAGGAGTGTGACAAAGAGAAGTGTTGTGGATGTTGTACTCCTTTTTGAATCAGCTCCTTGTTTGGAATATTTTTCTTTGCTCTGTGCATCTGGGCCGTGACCCTCTAAACTGTGTTTGATCACTGGTCATTAGTGGACATTAGTGCTTATCCTGCTATGACAGTGGTTGATATGAAGTGCCAGCCCAAAACTTACCTGTGTGTGGAGACAGATGTTTGCCCTTTGTGTAGGAATCCCCAAGCCTGATTACTAGGGAAGAAAGATTGTTAGAGCGCTATACTTTACAATGGCAGAGACATCCAAGAGATAGTTGTTATACTTTATAGAATGGTTGTTCCCATCTGCTGCTTATATCCGTGTTATACACCTGAATCCTGCTACTGGTATTCATTTCCGGAAAACCATGTTGAAGTACCTGTTAGGGTACTAGCAGAGAGGTTTCACAGATGTGCTCGGAGTGCTATGGAAACATTCTGCGGCCAATCTTTCTTCTATTAAATACATTCAAACAATACACTGAAAGCAGAAAATCTAAAGAAAGTATAACAAAGCAACAACTGTATCCATGACAGGACTGATGAGAGAAAAAATTTTGGGGAAATCAAGAAGACATTAAAATGAGATCAGGTTGAACTCAGGCATGCCTTCTTGGAGAGGGAATTCTACAGTCAAGGTTCCATGACTTAGAAAATCCTTTATTTGGTAGTTATCTGCCACAATGGGAACATCACTCAGTGAGAATTTAACGTGGACAAGTACGTTTGGGATGCGTACTTATTGAAGATATGACAAAGTTTAAAGATGAAATTAAGCCAAATGGGCCTGTAGTTGCACAGCGATGGGGGGGCGATGGGGGTGGTTCGCCCCCAGAGTCAATGTTTTTGGAGTATCCCAGCTCATAGCCACACCCCCACGTATCGCAGCCACGCTCCCACGCACTGTGGCCATGCCCCACACACTCTGACCATGCCCCCATGCTCTGTGGCCATGCTTCGTGGCCACACCCTCTCCCATCCCCTTCCCTACACTCCTAGCTCTGCTGCTGGGCCTGGCATCAAAACCAATGGCGTCAACAAAACACCAGTGAAATGTCATAGTATCACTCAGTGAGGGGCAGGGCGGCTCCATGGGCAGTGGAACTGTGAATCTACTTTGGATTTTAGCCAAGACTTTAATAGTGACATCTAAGGTGCTGGACCTATTTAACTAAAACACAGAACAGAATCACTGCTCCAATGACACTGAACCTAGCAGCTTCCTCAGCCACCCAATCACCATTAGCAACCTAACAGCTGTGTTGTAACTGCAATTTTGATTACTTTTCAAAGGCAGCCTCACATACAATACATTGCAGTTGTCTATTAAGGAAAAACGTATCCATACAAACTCTACATCATGAACGCTGTTGTAATTCTCATCTGAGGTTCCAACAGTTCCAATATTCAAGCATAAAATATATGTGAATTGCATCAGTTGCCACATGTAAGTTTTGTAGAGCAGGCTAATTATCACCCATCTCACTCCACAGCAGACCAGCACTTCCACTAGTTTTCTGAGGTAATCTGCAACCCCAACAAAGGGATGGGGAGGTGACTATGCACATGGCTTCTTCTACACATGGCTTCTAACCCGAGCAGAGATATGTCCATCAAGAACTGCTTCCACAAACATATTTGCTATTCACTGAACACAGATGGGAAACACTTATGGCCTGTTAAAATCATGGAATTAGAAATAACCCAATATCTACTTCACCCAACTGCTTATTTTAGGGTTTGCACCACTGGAACCACAGCTCCACTAACTCCAGGTCTATAGTCTGACTCAACATCACTTAGGCCTTTTCTGCACGACAACACTGTCCCATGTCATCCCGTCACAATCCCAGCAGCACTTCTGCTGGGATGGGAGCATGTCCCTAACGTTCCCCTTTGCAGGTGACTGGCTGCCTAAAAGGGAGCATGAGGACCACGCTCCTTCCTTCCAGACTACAGCTGGCCTTCTTCCCTTGCTGCAGTAGGGGAGGAAGTGCATAGATCGTGCTTCCGGCCATTCTGTATGGCCAGCTGCAAGGGAAGCCTCAAGCGATCAGGGGTGATACAGCCCACAATTGCACCAGCTGGTGATCCAAGAAAGGCAGGATCACAGCAACATCATGAGGAAGCATCGTCGCGGTTTTGCTTCTCTCACATCCCATGCCAGGACACTGTCATCATATGGAAAGGGCTTGAGTCTTCCTAAAATATCCCTCAGATGCCTCTGGTTCAGATGCTAGCACTATAGAAGCATGAATGACTCATCACAAGCCTAATGCTATATAGAAAGACCCCTTACGTATATTCTGACATAATCTCAAACACAGTATTTCTGTGGAACGATTTCACAACTTCAACTGCCACTTACTAAATGTTTACCAATGAACTTTTATAACCAAACTTTAATGATAAAAATTACAAAAAATAAATTGTTATATTACCTGGATTTATATTTGACAGACCAGATTTCCCCACATACAGGTACATGACACATACATGTTTATTCAACCACTGTAATTCTGTCTCCAGAGGATGTGAATTTAAGTGTATCAACCCTTTTTAAAGCCTCTAGAGATATCATAACTATGTGGGAGACTACTGTTTGAATTTTCACATGAATTACCATGGGAAAGGATAGTAATACATACAGTATTTCAGAAAAGACACTCCTCACCCAAACCCATGTTTGATTTCAGAGACTGCAAAATCCTGTCCTTACTTAATACTCCTCACAAGTCATTACTCCTGTTTTAGATAAGCTGACTTTCACATCCTTATAAGCATTTTTTAAATTACCCATTTCATTTACCTCAGAATATACAGGGGCAATTGTTATGACAAAAACAACATTAGGAAACTCACCAGGGCAATAATTAGGTAAATTATATTGTATTACTTGTTAAATATTTACAATATTGACAGGTTATAAAAGCCTAGCACGCAATATAGATCTAGTGTCTCTATACCACAATAAAATAACACAACTTTTCTGCAATAAAACTAGTTCAATGCCTTGAAAATTCAGTGCGGTTAAGTCATTGACAGTCTATCAAAAGGCAGCAATAAATATAGACTGTATTACCATAAATAAGAAATGGTAGACTTTTAAGAAAGTGAGAATTTTTCATAATTCAGCAGTGACATAAGTGAAGTCCTCTAACTTTGCACTGTCGCTTTAAAAAAGGGTCAAGCTGTGTGTACCCAGGCACAAGATCCAGTGTCGTGTAGTGGTTTCATTGCTGGACAAGGACTCCAGGGCCATTTCCGCACTAGCCTGTTATAGTGCTATTATTCCACTTTCAACATCCTATGGAATCTCGGAGTTTACAGTGCCTCCCTCCCTAAACTGCAAACTCCAAGATTCCATAGGATGTTGAAAGTGGAATAATAGCACTATAACAGCTAGTGCGGAAATTACCCCTGAGGCCATGATTTGAAATCCCTGCTTGGTCATGGTAACCCACTGGTTTACCCTGGGCAACTCACATTCTCTCAACCTCAGAGGAAGGCAATGACAAACTCCTTCTGAACAAATCTCTACAAGAAAATTCCCAAGACGAGATCACCTTAGGATCACCGTAAGTCAGGAACAATCTGAAGGCACACAACATCAGTAACAACAACACACACAGCTCTCCATGCCACATATTAATTATGTGACATATTCCATTCATTTAACACACACAACTATTTGGTCCAAGTAGCATTTTTGTCCCTGATCTAGAAATTATGGGGTAGACACCCCTGACTTAACCAAAGCTCATATCAGTGCAACGAGGATGAAATGTTTGCTGATGTTTACATTTTTATGTCTATTCTCACTTGTGCCTGAATTGCTAGTTGCTGCTGTTGTTGTTCTAATTTCAGGTTCTACTATTCATGCATTTATATGTGATTACCTAACACCATTTTGAACAATCACAAATTTATAATTTCTATAGCAAAGCCAGCTCTCCTTTTATGCATGAATAACTAAAGGATGTGCTTAAAAAAAAACCACACAAATAAACCAAAGCTTCCTTTGTGTGTCCTTATTCGACAGCCCTTGGCTAGACTAATTGTGTTTTGCTTGTCAATTTGCTGTTTTACCTTCTGAGGCATAGAACATTGTTTGAAGTACTTTTCCCTCTTTTTTTACAAAAGGACAGAAAGGAAACACAACAAAGTTTTCTGTTCATGAACTCATAGTTATTTATGGCAAGTAAAATAGTAAGGCATAAGGACAAAAACATAACATTGTAAACTTTATTCTAACCATCTGTATCTATCTGTACACGCACATTGCTAACAAACTCTATTTACATCATAAAATGCCCAACTGTAATCTTCCTACGCCAGCCTCAGATATGAAGACTTATTGGCATTATTTTATTTTGCGGTTCATATGTGATTATTAGAGATGGGCCAACCGAATCCTTGAATCCTCGAATCCTGGGCAAGGATTCGAGATTCCCAAATCCAAATCCCTGTGCCAAAATAGACAAGCCAAATCTTTCAAATCCACTAACCAAATAATTTGTTGGAGACTGGGACACCTGAAAACCTGGGAGACCAGACACACAAGGGGAGATGGCAAGTAGGAGAGTTTTTCCCTTGGGGTAATAACACCCTTTGCTAACAATTTCAGAAATTACATCTGGGGTTGTATTCTAAGATATTTAAATAGAAAATTTAATGTAAGTTCGGCACTTGACTGGAAGGTACAGGCTTGAGATTTCAAGGACAGCTGGAAGATTCCTTTGCATAGCTCCCTTGCAAACCTCTTTCATACACAATTCTGGGATTTCTAGTTTTACAAAGTATCACAGCCTTCTCTGCCAAAGTGTGCTGGTGCATCATCAAACTACAAACCCCAGGATGCCATAAGGACCTATGCAAAGAAAATCCAGTTTTGACCTGGATTATCTCTCTACTGTAGTGGTCCTGTTTACACAGGCAGGAAAATGTGAGATTAATCCACATTTTCCTGCCTGTGTATAAAGGGCCTTCTCATTTTCAATCTGGGGAGAACCTGAGGCAAAATTATGATAATTGTCCTGGCCAGATTTCTTCAGAGGGAGGTTTGCCTTTTTCTATGCTTTTGCTGAGGCTGAGAGAGTGTGTCTTGCCCAAGATTATCCTACTCTCCCTTGCTTTTTAAACCCTTTTTAAAAAAAGGATTCTAAAGATTTGAGATTTGTGAGATTCATGGATCCCTTTCAGGGATTCAGATCCAGATTCAGAAAATTCTGGATTTGTCCCATCCCTAGTGATTATCAGAACTAAACTATGATGGTCTTGACAGCTATTACAAGATCACATCAACAGGCCCCTCAAATCTATCTGGCAGCTTCTTTCTCATATTAACCAGATCTGGATTGTTTGTTTGTTTATTATATTCGTAAGCCATCTTTCTCCCGGAATGGAACCCAATTTACAAAATTTAAAATGACATACTATGGAAGGAGCACCAATGAGAAGACATGAATACACAATTACAAAGCAATAGACATTCTCAGGTTTTTATTCTCCTCCATGGTCAAGTCCTAAAAATCTGGTTCTGAACATCTGAAGCAGACGCCTGTGGTGAATAGCTCTTTTGGCCACTTGTCCTCCTTTTTATGTTTCCAAGATGTTTTGTATCTCGGAAGCAATACTGCATTGTATTTTAAACTCTCTCCTTTTAAAATAAGAGCATGGTAAATGAATTGATGGAGGCACAAATATTTACGTGGTACTTTAAAAAATAATTTTTTAAAGTACCATATGAACATCTGTGCTTCCACCAACATGCTTCTCTTTCTTTTTACATGTGAAGCTCATGCTGTTCTCAGAGCTCTTTCTTGTCACATCTGCTTTCAAACTTAATTACTTCCCTCTCTCCATCTTTCCTTCCTTCCTTCCTTCCTTCCTTCCTTCCAACTTTTGATCAGGTTCCTCAGGCATTGCATCTTCCTATTTCAGACACCTTGAATTTTCTCCTCAATCTAGAAATTTCTGTCTCCTACTACTAGTCATTTTGTAACAATGGCCATTTCCATACTAGACTGTTATAGTGCTAGTATTCCACTTTGAACATCCTATGGAATCCTTTGAGGTTCCTCCCTAAACTGCAAACCCCAGCATTCCATAGGTTGTTGAAAGTGTAATAATAGCACTGTAACAGTCTAGTGCAGAAACGGCCAATGTGTCTATAGAAGACTAAACCACTCAGGGTTATGGCAGGAACTTCTTGTTATGTACCTCCAAGTCATTTCTGACTTTGGAGATCCTAAGAGGAATCTATCATGGGGTAGACTGAGGTTCGGGGGCTGAGAATATATGACAACTCCAAGGTCACCCCATCAGTTTCAGTGTCCAAGCAGGAAATCAAACCCTGATTTCCAGGGTCATAGTCCACTGCTCAAGCCATTATACCACACTGGCTCTTCAGGTACTACATAGTAGCAAATTCAAAGAAAAGTTTTAATATTTAATTCAAAGAAAAGTTTCTACACAATATTTCCCTCTACCAAATTTTTACTAGGAACAGAAACACCAAAACACACAGATTCATTTGGAGATCATCAGACCTTTCATTTTATGAACTAAGACATCAGACTGGGAGAGTGGGTATATGGAATAAGTGACAGAAGCTTATAACATTTTGAATGAATTGGGGAAAACAGAACTTCTCCCTCTCTCACTTTATTTGTTGTTGTTGGGTCCCTTCAAGTCATTTCCAATTTATGGCAACCCTAAGGCAAATCTATCACAGGATTTTCAAGCTTCCTTGAATACCATCCTGGTAGAAAGGTGGAGTGTAAATTCAATAAATAAATAAATAAATAAATATCTTGACAACATTTGTTTGGGAGGTGTTGCTCTTGCATTTCTCTGAAGATGAGAGAGTGAGACTTGCCCAAGATAACCTACTGAGTTTCCATGGCTGAGCAGGGATTTGAAGCCTGGTGTCCGAAGTCATAGACCAACACTCAAACAACCACACCATGCTGGCTCAACCAATAAAAAAAATTAGGAGTAGTAGATTCAGGATAGAGTATTTCACATGAGAGAAAATAAACTGATGGGATTCACTGCCACAAGTTGCGACAATTACTGCTGGTGTTCAGGGCTTCCAAGAGTGAGTTTGCACTCTTATCAAAAACTCTCCTCCCTGGTTGTCAGGTTTTTAAAAATGACAGCCTTCTCTGTTGCCAGGCCAGCTCAAAACTGGCCGTTACACACAAGGCAGTCCTGTACAAATACACACACCTTCAAATATCATGAAGGTATTGTGAGAATTTTAGACTATCACAAGATTAGATATTTGGAACACTCACAAAAGAACCCCAAACAGAAGACTTGAGGCAGGCATTATATTGGCCTGTTCCATGTGCTACTCACCTTGGTTGCTTACTCCTATAAGCTGAGAGCTGGGAAAGTGAGCACCAGCTATGATAGCAACAGGCCTCTCCAGCTTTTGGTATGGAATTTAAGGCCATTTTGATATGCAACAAATGCTACAGGAACAGGCTTTTCTGAGTGCAGTTGGTGCCTGCTCTTACTACTCTCATTGCCTCAAAGAATGTGGGCTTTGGGACAGCTCTGACCCCAAACTCACAGCCCTCAATTTGCAAGACTTGTGATGTGGGGGCTCTTGGGAATGTCACCAAAAGTCAAACAACAGCACCAAAGACAGAAACCAATGCAATATAGCTGGGTCCCAGGCTCCCTTTTGGACTGCCAGCCTTGGAAATTTGTACATTGGCCCTGCTGATGTCATGGTGATATCCATAGGGTTAAATGGCTTTAAGGGGCATTAGAATAAAGTTTTCAATATTAAGTGCTGACAGCTCTGTCAGTGGTGAAGATACATTCAATGTCCAGATGTTGTGACTGTGCTAGCTGAGGGATTCTAGGTGTTATAGCCCCAAATGTAACTTTTCCAAAATCTGGAAACAGGATGCTGGCTTAGAGAAACCCATGCTCTGATTCAGAAGGACTTACACTCACCTCCTTTGCATCTGGATATTCCTATGTCCAGTCATAATTTTCTATTATTAGGGATCAAAAGACAACATGACAAAAACACTATAGCTCTCCTCCTCAGATCAACAGAATTAAGGCATAGATACCAGCTCTGAGCCAAACCAGCTTTTAAACCAAAAGTAAAAATGCAAAACCTTGCAAATAAATACACTCCTTAATTTTTATATAACTGCTGAATTTAATTACTTAGTGCCAACCATATTAATAATGCTATCAATAATTTAAATACAGAGTTTGTTGTTTTGATCCTTGACAAGAAATATTTTAGACAATTAGAAGAAATAGATTACATTTTAACTATTTCTCTAATAATAAATTATTATCACTACCCTTGCTGTTCCTTTCAGCAGTTGCAAAAAAAAATTCATTTTTCTCTCGTTTTTGTAACAGGCGCTTAAAATGAAAGTAACATGATTGACAAGCACCTCACAGGCAAACCCTGGCAACTTTTAATTCAACTCCATCTCTTCTGGTTCCTTAAGCAGAAATTTTTCTCAACTGTTTGTCTTCACAGTGACTCCCACAAAGCTCATTACTGCCAGCCTTGGTCTATTCCTCATGTTGTGCATTTATCCCTGGGATGCATTATCAACATGTAGCACATGTCCTTGACATGCACAGAAGAGTTGCACCCCAGGATAGCAGCATGCATGACAATAGTGTTGACTCTCACTCCATTATGGTTGCTGGGATGTAACGGAGAAATCTAATAACTGTGACAGTAGGCCTTTAGGTTCTGCCTTGCCTTTCGAGACAGTGAAGCTGCACAGACACTAATGAAAGGTTAAATGAATAGGAATAGCTGACAAGAGGTACAATGAAGAAGGGGCTTGGTAATATACAGACACTGAGCAGAGATCTTTGGCTCAAGCAGAGAAAGGACAGCACATCAGCAAGTCACAATATTTAAAACAGCTTGCTATACACAGAGGCTTTTGTGTCTGGGTACATGTCTGGCTCTGGAAGAAAAAAGATACTGAAAAGGAATTCCAGCATGGGGCACTTTGGTAAATGTAAGGTCACAATAAGGGAAAAATGTTTTCTGTGCGCTGTTACATCTTTGTACTGAATGTTAAAAAGCAGCTATTAAAAAGACACAGCAATCACACGTTTCAGGATAATAAAGCTTGCCTGACAAAAAATAGTTGCAACACTGTCATTCAGTAATATTCCAACTGAAAATAAAATGGGTCTTATGTATTTGTTTTAGAATCAAAAATGGAATTCACAATCCACACAACACCTAGTCCACACTTCGTTTGAAAACTGTCCACATCATCCACACGAACATGAACAACACTACCTGAAAAACACTTTAATATTTTGTATAAAAATAGCTACACTTTACAACTCTATGAAAAACTTTTGACTCAAGAATATATAAGTATAATATAAGCATATAAGTATGTCGGAGCAAACCTTCTGATATGATTTTTTGCTCCACTGATAATTCATGTCACAAAAATTGCCAAGTACCATGAGTTTAAGAAAAAGAACAGAGAAAGATGTTTGAATCAGTTAAAACTATTTTAAACAACAAAATCCTTTTAGAAAGCATTCACAAAGAGCCATCAAATCACAGGGTATGGCAGAATTAAGCTACATCACTCAAGATGATACAGAAAATAATTGGATGATAATATTAATTATGAATCTTAAGCATGCCTCCTGAGAAGTACATCCCACTGACTTCACTAAGGTTTATTCCACAGTATCAGGAAGACTACACCTGTGCTACCTGATCATATGTGTATTTAGTCAGAGGTAAGTCCTACTGAGTTAATCTCAGGTAAGTACGCAAACAAGATTGCAGCTGTAATCTTTTCTTCTAAACTTTAAAAACCTTATCCTACATATATTTGCTACAAGTGTAATTCTACACTTTTCAGTGGAATTTGCTTCCGCGCTAGGAGTGTGATGAAGCCTCTAAAAACAACAACTGAATCTAATGCTGCAATAATTACAGAAACATCGAGAAGCACATTGTGTTCAGATCACAAACAGGAATAGTTCTATTCTGTGCTGGTCAGACTCCAGCCAGAGTAGTGTATCCAGAATGCCACTGACAAAGAAAATGGTTAACAGGATTGTAGGGTGACCACAGGAAGGTGACCAGGATGTTAAGGGGCCTGGAAATCAATTACTATGATGAACAGTTGGAAGAGTTAGTTATATTTAGCTTGGAGAAGAGAAGATTAAGGGGAAATATGATAGCAGCCTTCAAATATTTAAGGGCTGTCATTTAAAAGATGGAGAAGCCTTGTTCTCTGATAATCTCAGGCAACAGGACTAGAATCAATGAGTAAAAGCTGCACAGTAGGCGAAACTTCCCAAATTTATGAGCTATATACAACAATGGACCAGAAACCTTTGGAGCTGGTATGCTCTTAGTTGTTGCGGGTATTTAAACAGAAGCTGAACTCATACCTATCAGGGAATACTCTAGTTATATCTTGCATTACAGAACCTGCAGCAAGTTAAGCTAGGTGACCTTCAGGGTCTTTTCCAAATCCACAGCACATATTGATGTTTATGGTTAATGTGTTCCTTCACATCATTTCTGATTTATGATGACCTATCATGGTGAACTTCTGACTTATGATGAACTAAGGTGAACCTATCATGGGGCAGGGGGTTGGTAAAATCTGTACAGAGGGGGTTAGCATTGCCTCCCTCTCAGGCTGAGAAAATGTGGCTTGCCCCTCCCTAAACTGCCAATCCCAGGATTCCACAGAATCTTCACAGGCAGCCAATCATATGCGGTCTTCTTGCCTGACACAGCCAATCATATGAGGTCTTCGCCTGCCTGACACAGAGAAACTCACAAACTTTGACTTTTATATAGTAGATGTAAGTGTGGCTATACTGCAATAAACTGAATGATTGTTGTGGCTGTATTACAGTAAAACTGAATTAATTAATTAATTAATGAACTAAGCTTCCCTATGGCTGGGGAGAGAGAGAGAGAGACAGTGTGGAATAATGGTTTGAGTACTGGACTACAACTCTGGAGACCAGGGTTTGAATCCCTGCTTGGCCATGGTAGCCCACTGGCTGCCCTTGGGCAAGTCACAACCTCTGAAGAAGGCAAAGGCAACCCCACCCCCCCAAAAAAATCTTGCCAAGAAAACCCCATCACAGGTTCATCTTAGAGTAGTCATAAATGAAAAACAGCTTGAAATCACACAACAACAACAACAACAATGGCTGGAAAACAAAGTTACACTCAGCTGTTGTTGTGCACTTGCTAAACCGGCCATATCCTACCACAAGATCTGAAAAAGTGCATTCAGGATTCTAGACGCATTATAACAAACACACACCATCATGTACATTCTAAAAGAATGTAGCTGTTTCTTACTCCGGAAGTACTGTAACTAGTTACAAATAACAGTTCAGTGCTGGTACAGATGAAGCAGTTGGAAAGCATATAACATACCATACAAGCAGCAATGGTTACATATTCGTTTTGAGGCACAATTTAAACTTCTGGCAATGACCTTTAAGGCCCTAAATGGTCTGGGATCTGGTTATTTACAGATCTGCCTACACTCGCAAAACCATGTCCACCTTGCTGTCATCAAATGTCCTGTTTGTAGGTTTCTCATTTAGATTATTAGACTGGTAGGTCCAAGAGATAAGACCTTTTCGGGAATGTCAAGGTTGCAGAATTCTATCCAGAAGTAGATTACATGCATCTTGCTCTACTAAATTTTTTAAAGAAACTGAAAATATTTTTTCTTTAAATTTCAATTTTTTGAACATGTTATTATCTACACTGTATTAGTTGCTACTGCTTTTATGCTGCAATGTTCTTATCACAGATTGCGGTTTTGCTGATATCTAAAATAATACATAGCTTTAACATAAACCATCTTGGGAAGGTTTTACTCTGAAAAGGCACTAAGGCACTTTTTTTTTGAAGTAAATACATAAAATGAGAACAATTTGAAAAGTCCTCGGTGTCCTACGAGTTCTAATAAGTACCAAATAAAGGCTAACACAATAATGACAACTGAGATTAGTTCTCACTAAGGTGATTAACCTGTGGTTGGGATGTAGCACTTCAGACTACAACTGAGGATCATGTGGTTGAATGCTGGTCTACATTAAAAGAAAAATCCCTGTACACAGAAAACTAGTATGTCAGAGACAAGATTACCCTAGATGCCTTTCCCTTCTTATGTCAGCTTTTCTGTGTGTGCAGCGATTTCTTTTTTCAATAAAGCGAAGCTGCGTTCAGTCAGATCCGTACCTTCTGTCTGAAGTTCTACACCCAGACACAAGAAATAAAGAAACAATTCTGGCATCTTCTATAATTATTTCTTTTTCAGGAGCGCAGGGTGTTTAAAATGATACTTAGAAAGTATAAAACAGTTTAGTAGTGACAACAATAAAAGGTGTTTGAATGTAAATGATTTATTTAAAACGGTTTCAATGACCAATTTGTCATTTACATCAATATGTAAACAAAGCTGTACTGACACTATGTACTGTAGGCGTAACTCAGCAAATGTTAATGTTGCATCTAAGTTAGCGATCCTAAAATCACTTACTTGGACACCTACAAATATTTGCCACTCTCGTTGCAATCGACGAGATCTAATTAGTCCCATTCCATTGCTTTCAATGGGAAGGCAAGGCAATTCAGAGTGAGGGCTAAGAGAAAAGCAAGACCAGTCTCTTGCCTCATCTCTAGCGCTGCTCACTTGTAATACTCACGGCAGAAGGCATAAAGTTCTTTAATTTTCAGTGAGGAGGTGAATGAGCTACTCTTTCTTGTTAGGGTTGGCATACGTGGCAAGCCCTACTCAGGCCCATCTGGAGAAAGATCCCTTCCTGCCCTCATAATGCCATGTTTCAGGTCATTCTGCTTCCTACCGCCAGCAACAGAATCTCCAGTGGCAGTTTTCCAGCCCACTCACCTTAGAGCTATGAGGGATCTCTACTTGAGAAAGATCATTCCCACCAGTTATGGTCCTTGGAAGCTAATCAACAAGCCATTCTAACCCCTTTCAGGTACCAAACGGTGTGTGTGCGCAGTGAATAGAACTGCACTCTTAGCCATTATCATCTGCTTTGTGCCACACGTTTTTTCTTTAAAATGAGCTAGACATACTTCTAGATGAACAGCCCCAGCACAACCAACCAACCAACAAGCATCCTGAATGAGGGGCAGAAGACCCCTATTAGACTGGGGGGTTGAACCCCTCCCCCTGAAATTATCCGGCCAAAATGAGCCATTTAGGTTCCTCCAAAGTAGTTGCAGTAGTTAAGTCCCCTAAGGAATTATCAATTGGAAATGTACTAAATAATTATTATTTTGCTATTTCTTCCAAGATAATCAGATTGTTTTATGATGATGATGATGATGATGATGATTGTTTTAAAATAACATAATTTCTTTTCATTGTTTTGTAAAAACGTACGCATGAGTAGTCAAAATAACAATTTGCCTGCCAATGTTGAGCCCCTCTCACCTTAAAAATTGTTCTGGGGCACTTGAAGAACATTACCAACTATTCTATCTTTTCCTCCCTAATAGGGTTTGTCAACTTGTTTATTTACGGAAAAAACAGAGAAACAACAGAGAGAAAACACAGGAGGATTACAAATGGAAGTTAAGGTTTTGTAAGAGGACCCATTGCCACCTAAAATTCCATGTTTGGAAGTATCCTCAGTAACAACAGTACCAATGGGTTCATCTCACTTACACATTTACTTATTTTCCAAGGGTGGGTATATATGCATATGTGTGTGTATATACAGACAAACATATATGTTGTTAATTGCTGTCAAATGAGCTTTGACTTATGATGAGTCTACCAATGAGAGACTTCCCAGAGACCTGGTTATCAATAGCTCTGCTCTGGTTATGCAGCTCAGAAGTGTAGCTTCCTTGAGTCTACCCACCTGTAACATGACCTCTTCCTTTTCAGACCACCACCCAATTTATCAAGCATTATTCTCTTTCCCAATGATTCTAATGACATGGCCAAAGTATAATAGCCTCAGTCTGCTATTTTTGGTTTCTAGGAGAGGCTCAGGTTTGATATGCTCTAGGACCCATTCATTTGTCTTTAAAGCAGTCCAGCGTTTCATTCTGGCAGATCACATCTGCTGTTGTTGTGCCTTCAAGCTGTTTCCAACTTATGGAGAACCTAAGGAGAATCTATCATGGGGTTTTCGGCGGGGGGGGGTGTTGACGGTATGTGGCACACATATATACACATATATAGGCATATGTACATATATGTATGCATTTCAACAGCACTGGTAAGGTACTTAAGAAAATAATGTTATTTTGATTTCAAGAATGGCAAATTAGTCACTGAAACTACTATAGAGAAATTAAGTTCTATCAGGGAAATTAGGATTCAGAGGTGCCTGGCTCTGCAGTCCAATAAAGAAAAGAGTTTCCCTGAGAAATTAAGGGATGATGTGGTAGAAGGAGGGAGACATTAAAAAAAACAACAACCTCTAGAATAGTTTTCTGATGATCAAAACAAAACATTCCACACATACAGCATAAATGCCACATTTAACATGTGGTATTTTCTTGTGGAAAAATTCAGAAAACACAAACTATTAGAAAAATTCAATTTATTAAAAGAAATATTCTAGTTCACAATAATATTTTTAAACTCAAAGTTTTTGGCACTGATAACAAAATTAGAATGCTCTTTCTAGCCCTTCAGGAAGAACTTTAAGGAATCATCTTTTACATATCTATAGGTGTTTATTTATACATACACATGCTAAGTGTCTTCTCTCCTAACTCAACAGCCTTTCCAGTACCAAAGCTACAGGTATGAGTGATAAATAGGAACATCTGCTGTAGTATGTAAAAGGTAAATATTACTTATTGTAAATTTTAAAACAAATCTCATTTAAACACTTTCAATTCACGCTTGACTTAAGAAAGCCTAGTCTGAAACCTTATATTGTGTAATTATTATACATTGGGAGGGGGGAGGCTGAAACTGCTTACTTTTCAAGAATTGGTACGAAAGCTTACTTAACTTGGAGATAAGTTTAACTGATATCAAAAACAGGACACATACTTGCAACTAAATGTGTTCAGAACCAGGATGTGCATGTAATAAAAACAGACCATATAAATAATGCACACGTTAGGAGTCATTTGATTTCAAACGTGCTCATAGAGAATTTTCATTTCTCTCTCTCTCTCTCTTTTTTTAAAACAGAAGGCTGGAAATGCTGATAGTAAATTTCTCACTCTGTTTTCACTAAAATAATATTTACACAAGAATATCTGCAAGGACTTTTTTCTTGTTTAATCTCTTATGTATTCAAGTACTGGATACACTGGAATTACAATTATTTAGCAGGCTATAAATAATGTATCTGGCATGCGCAATTGATATTTAGCATGTCTTACCAGAACTGTAAAAGGCTCATTATAGATCAGCAAATCATTTCTAACAAGCAACTTCAGCTGTGAAATACCAAAGGAAATCTCTACTGTACACTGCTGAGCTCTTTTTATGTGTGTGCGTGTTTGCCTATTTTTAAAGGATATATGGAAGAACTGATCCAGAATGATTTTTTTTTAAAAAAATTATCAACAAGACAAACAAAGAAACTTTAAATACTAGCACTTTGGAAACTTTAAAAAAATCAGTTTCAGTAACAAAATAATACACTGCTTTGGTCCCCTTTTGAATAGGGGCCACTGTCGACTTTCATATGTATGTGTGAGTGTTATGCGTTTTCTGAAGAGCAGTATTAACGAAGTTAAATTGTTCGGCTAATTTCTGTCTCAGAAGCACTAACATGGAAGCCATAAAAGAAAGCAAGCGAGAGAGAGAGAGAAAGAGAGAGAGAGAGAGAAATACATGAAAAGATCAATTTGCTGGGAAAGATCAAATGAGAAAACTGTGGGGACAGCACCAGGTCAAAGTGTGGAGAACCTGTTCTTCATTAACTTCAACCCTCTTGGGATGTCACACACTACCTGTCCATGAGCTTACTGAATTGCCTAACCTCCTCATCTCTCTACTATTCTACTGGGCCCCAAGTGAATCATATCCTGCTGCTGACAAGTTTAGCAGGGGACCGCGGCTGAAACATGAAAAGTGATTTTTTTTCCCTCTCCTTTTTCTTGTCTAAATCAGCCAGATTTCTGGAGGAAAGGCCAGGGTGGTGGGGGCAGGGAGGGGGGAAGACACAGCATTGACTCCTCGTGACATGGCAAGACGAAAGGATAGGTTTGGGCCAGTCTTAGAGTTTTGCAGATAAAAGTAATCAAATGACAATCCTGGAATGCAAATTGGCATTCTTGGACTGCAGGAATTGCGTAATCCATGAAACATCTCTGACAGCAAGGAAGAGGGACAAAATGTTATGTAAAAGGACTGAACAAAAAATTAACAAATAAAGGCTTGCTTGCACATTCAAACTGTTAACATGTACACATCGCAATACTGCAAGAGTCAGGCCTGCTTTTATCCAGCAATTTTACTGCTTTGTTTCATGTAACTGCATACCCCAGTATGTCAGATACACAGATCATGAGCTCCGTATACTTGTAAGAATGGAAAGCTTTCACTTCAGTGGAAATAAACATGTGTGCCTGCTACGTTTCTTACAATATAAATATTTTGTAAAGGAACTATTTTCTAAAACATTTTAAAATATGCCTTTGCTAGGTCTCAAGTCGGGTGTATATGGGCCAGTTCAAGAACCTGGGCTGAGCTTAAGCTCACCTTGAGTTAATACTAAATGTCCAATCCTGCAAATCAAATGAAATGCAGACTCTTTAACATAAAGTTTGAAAAAGTCTTTTGTTATCAGCGGACTTTAAAATTTAAAAGTGAAAAAAAAAACTTTTGTAAGTGTGTGTGCGGCACAGGGTCAGAAGTTAAAACTTCAGGAATGTTTTGAAACAAACAGCACCTTATCAGTGTACGTATGCCATTACTTCAGTCACAGACTGAAGGCTCCTCAAAATTTTAAGGATACACAAAGTTACATGCTTTCTAGCCATACACTGTTTCTTCAGAAAATCTGCTGATCAGCCACACTTATGAAATATTACTGGGTGAAAGACCTTAATTATTAAAATTCAAGTGCTTCCTCCACTCTCATTTTACCATGGAAAAGAGTCCTGCTTCCAAGAGTAATTGCTGGTTACAGAAGATAAGCAATGTTACAGATTGTGCAATAAAAGATTTTTTTTATGAAGGAGTGAAAATAAAAATATTCAAAGTCCATCCTTACTTATAAGACTTAATTTCCCATGTAAGGAAAACATGCTAGATTTTACAAAGAAGGTGACAGTATTCTGCTGTGACCTTAACACTTCTAGTCATTTCAGCTGTGGAGCATGCATTTCCCCCTCACAAAAAATAATTTTTCTCCTACATGTAGTGTCTACTTGGATTTTTACACGATGTCCTTTGAGCACCAATTTTACAACAATTTGACTCTAGGGTAAAAGAAAGGCACTATAAATTGCAGGCTGCTTTCAAAACCACTTTAATTTCTTGCCAGTGTGACTGTAACCACAGTTCTATGAGTGCACGATGCTTGTATCGACTTCTTTACCCACTCACCTCCCCTCTTTATTGTTGCCTTCCTTTGACAGTGACATCTCCTATACTCCAAAAGGGGCTTTGATCACTGGAACAAGACATGTCACTCTATGGAAGTTGTGGGGAGGGAGGGAGGGAGGGAGAATACTATTTTCTCTAAATACATTCTAATTACACAGAGAGAACAGGCAATCCCCAAGTGGGGGTACAATAGCAAAACACACAAGGGGTTAAACTATACTTAAAATGCAAAGCAATCATCCGGAAGGGGGGAATCATCCATACATTTATCCTATACTAAGAACGGCCAAAAATGTCATTTGCCCATTAGCTGGGCCAGTTGGATCTTTTCAGGTTGCTAGCCGAAGTTAATGTAAACAAATGTCGCCCCACTTCTCTCAATGTGTCTGTTATTAAGTAACTGTCCGCATCACACAACCCAGGCAAAAGGGCTGGAAGAAGATGAGATCCAAAGTCTCCTTGGCTTTTTTTTTTATACTTGCATAACCCTTTCTTAGTATTTCTCTCTCCCTCTCCCCCCCCCACACACACACAACATAGGGGAGAATTTGGGACGAGAGAAATCAGCATTTTGCGAATTCCTGACAAAAGCATCGTGCCCTCTTCCCTCTTGTTTGATTTACACACACATACAATTTTGGAACACAGCTGGGATCAGACACGCGCATTTCCTGATCTCGATAAAACTTACTTTCAAGTAAGTATGTTGAGCCTGGCAGCCCTGACGCTCTTTTAAAAAACACTTTCCCTCTCTCGTCTGTGTGTGTGTGTGTGTGCGCGTGTGTTTGCGTTAAAATCTCCCTTCCCGCTAGCCCGTACGGGACACGCACCTTCTACCGGACGACTTTTTGCTAAGAAACGCCGCCTGGAGAGGTGCAAAACTGCAAAGCACATGGCCCAAAACTTGCAAGCGGACGGCGGCTTTACACTTCCAGGGCTCTGAGCCCGAGGCGGTGTAGACCGTAGGAAACACGCGCGCGCCCGCCCGCGCTCACCCTCCCCACCGCCCCCTCTGCCTTCTCCCCACCGCCCCCCCCGGCCCCGATGCTGCTGCTTAAGGAGCCCCCTCGCTCTGTTTGCAGAGAGGAGCTCTCCACTTGGGTTTCCCCTTTTCAGTTCGGAACGGGGAGGGATCGCTTTCCTTTCTGCCTCCACCCTCCAACACTCTCTCTCACACACACACGCACATTTCGAGGAAAAAATCTCATTCATTTGCTCCTCCCGCTTCCTTTTTGGGGGGGGGGGTTTAAAAAAACCGGGTCTTCTCTCACCTTTGATGCAATGCAAAAAAAAAGAAGGAACGGGGGGCGGAGAAGCGAGCTCTCATCCAAGTCTTTCCCTCCCCACAAGGGAGAAGGCGATAAGGAAGCGGGGGGAGAAAGACCCAACAACTTTGTGCGAACTTTTGAGCCTTGAGTCACGACACCGCCCTGAATCCTTTTCCTCTCCCAAACCCACACCGGCGGCACCCGCTCTCCCCCTCGCCACCCCCCGCCAGCCTCTGCAGCCCAAGAATTTTGCCCAAGCGCTTGTTTGCTTCAGAGGTTTGTTATCCCCCCTCCCCTCACAAACACGCTTTGTTTGCATTCCGGCACACTTTAAGAAGAGGGGGAGGCAAAGGAAAGGGGGAGGCAGCGCGTTAAGGGGGGAAAAAAAAGAAGAAAGGAAATTAAAAAAAAAAGGACGTTGGAAAACTTCTTACCATTTCTGCATGCTGCTTGTCAAGTGCACCCCCTGGCTCGAACTCCTGGCGGCGGCGGCGGCGGCGGCAGGAGGAGTGCCCGCACCGGCCTTTCCTTCCTCCGGCTTTTCTTCAACCCCCCCGTCTCTCTTTCCCCCTTTAGTCTTTCCGAGAGCTCACCAGGTGATTTTCTCTCACATACACACATACAAACACGCGCGCGCGCGCCCCTCACGTCTTCAGGCCACAAAAACTTCAACGTGAACGGGGTTGGGGGGAGGTGTGGAAGAAGAGGAAAATAAAAGGTTTTGCCGAAGGGTCAAGAGGCGAGAGTCTGGTCCTTCCACACGTTTGGGTAACGGGGCTGGTGGGGTGGGGGGGGCGGAAAAGAGGTTGTTCCAAAACTGAAACAACACGACGGTGCTTCCCTTTTTTTCCCCTCCTCCTCCTCCTTCTCCCGCCGCTCGTGTACCTCCTCGGAGCCGCTTGTTATTGGTCCTGTGGAAAAGGGTGAGGGAGGTGGGGAGCCGAAATGGGAAAGTTTTTTTTTCCCTTTCCCTTTCCTTCTCCCTGGGCAAAGCCGGAAGATCCTCCAAGAGGGTCGCCTTGCGCCCAGCTGTCAAAAACAAAACAAAACCGCCCAAACCTAGACCGAGGGAACTTTTGTGATTGGGAACGAGGGCTAAGCGGCTCTCGGGACGCCCCGTGTGTGTGTGTGTGTGTGTGTGTGTCACGCTCGCTCTCTCTCTCTCTCACTGGCGCTCGCTCCGTCTTTTTTCCAGCCCTACCGCCGCACCCATCCCTGCGCTGGTTCTTTCTCCAAGCGGCGGCGGCACACGCTGCCCAGCCGCTTCTGCTCCTCTTTATCAGCTCGAGGCGTCCGGGAGCCGCTCCAGAGAAAGAGAGCGCGAGGAGAGGGGAAGGCGCGCGGGAGGCATTGGAGGAGCCCGCCGGGAACGGGAGAAAGTCTGAAGAGAAAACTGTGTGTGGGGGGGGGGGTGCGTTCGAGCGCCTTTCCAGAAAAGGAGAGCCAACTTGGGCAACCGGTGAGGGAGGTTTTTTTCCTCTCTCCCCTCACACAGCCCGTTCACTTGTGGTGCCGGTTTCCGGCTCTTCTGCCCCCCACCCCGTTCCCTGTTCCCTGAGTTTCTGCGGTTTTACCGCCCAAGTGCACGGCTCTGAGTGAGGGATTTTTGTCGTTGTACGTTTGCGTGGGTTATGTGTGTCAGCAGGAGGGTGGCTGAGCCGCCGCGGCCGCCACGGTTGTCCGTTTGGCTGCCGAAAGGCAAAAGAGGGGACGCTTGTCCTGCTAGCGGGACCGACGGGTGGACGGCCAACTCTGGCGCGCCGCCACTCCCCCGAATGCGCGGAAGACCCCAGAAGGCGCCTTCCCCTGTACGCGCGCCTCAAAGGTAGCTCCGAAAGACGGATAAATTGTGGCGGGGCGGGATAAAAATACAGAAATAAAACAAGCGGCGTATCCTGGCCTCCGGGGGAAGTTACCGGGCGAAAAGTTCCGTGCGCCTTTGAGGGCGCAAGCAAGACTTTCCGCTTCTCTAAAACCAGAACGAGAGAGAGCGCTTAGCCGGCCCGTAGACTTCGGTCTCGTCCTTAAAAAGTCTCTCTTCGCGAAGTTTTTGGTCGAGAGCCGCAATGCTAGCTGCAACTCTGCGGCTCCAAGCAGACATAAAATTCGAGCCGGCCAGAGGAGCGAAGCACTTTGAAGGGTGCGGGTGCTACCTACGCTTAGTGATGTTCCCTTTCCTCAGGGGTTTACTCTGAGGTAAACGTGGGTGGTATCGGGCCGGTGGAAGACCCGACGGTCTTCTTATGGGAGTATCTTCCAAAGTACCTTCGTAGTCTTCTGACTAGATTGGTATGCAATTGATTTGAACTGACTGGATTTGTGTAGAATTGCGCTGTTGCCTTCAAAGGGCTTTTTTGTATTGCATGATTCTTGTCCATCCTAAGTGGGATGACATTTTTTTGCTCAGGGAAAACCAATGACCTTTTGGGGTTTTTTAACTCATCAGTAGAACATGATCTTCAGTATTTTTTGCAAGAAAAAAGCCAAACCTGAAATGTTTTTTTAAAAAAACTAAATCTGCTACAAATAAAATTTGATTATATCAATCAATACCTGCACCGATCAATCCATCAAATAAATATTTGTGTTTTAATTTGCTAATTAGTTTGGCTCACAGTGTCTTAGTTGCCCTCTTACCTCTGTCTTTTTTTGCTTGACTGAACCCAACAAAACCCACAGGATGTAACTGTCTCTCGCTTTGCACCTTAATCCATATCCTTGCCTCCTACTGTTTGTTCAGGTTCCATACTACCACAGACCTTACTCCCATAACTTTGTTTTCTTCACAGCTACATAATTATAGTGCTATGGTTCCACTTTGCCATGGTTCCATCCTATGGAATTCTGTGGCCTGTGGTTTGGTGAGGCACGCTAGGGCCTTGTGACTGAAAATTCTAAATGCTGCTCCCCAACTACAGTTCCAGTATTCCGTAGGCCAGTGGTTCTCAACCTGTGGGCCCCCAGATGTTTTTGGACTTCAGCTCCCAGAAGCCCTAAGCATTGACCATAGTGGCTGGGGCTTCTGGGAGCTGAAGTCCACAGACATCTGGGGACCCACAGGTTGAGAACCACTGCCGTAGGCCATTAAAATGGAATCATAGTGCTATAACTGTGTGAAATGACTGGAGAAGCAGGCTTGGCCCTTTTCTGTTCTTCAGAAACAACAGATGCCCTTCTTCTGCTTCCCTATTGCCCCCTACCAAAAACCAGATCACTGCCACTGCTGCCGCCTCCCCTATAAAACATGCTCTCAGCAGGAGCACGACAAAGACATAAAGCATTCAGAAAAGGTAATGCGATGGGGAGAGATTACAATTGTTTGACACACTTTCTGAAAGTGAACTTGGATTTCCTAACTGGCTGATGGTCAGAGCCAGAGGAAATCACCCTTGCCCAGCCTATCTGACATGGCTGGTGTGAAGAAAATGGCTATTCTGAGCTCCAGAGAGAAAAGAACAAAGGTACACATTCACTTAATGTATGAAAGATTAAAACAGTTGCTAAACCAACCTCCTTCTTTGTCTGTAATCTTCATTCTTCTATGTATTAAAACATTATAGTGCAAAAGTTACTTTTTTAAGGGACTGCAGCTCCTTCAACCCAAGCTAGCATGACCACTGGCTTTGATGGCTGAGGAATTCTAGAAGTTTCAATTTTGAAAAATAACTTTTGCAAGATCTGATTGAAACACCTGCCACTACTAACAGTAAGAGTGTTGCCTGGGTTGTGTAGAAGACATATAAAGAAAGCAAACTTGCCTACTTTCTGTAAACTCTGCAGTTTCTCTGTGAGAATGTATTTTACATGGGGAAGTGAAAAGGAAATCCAGTAAGGTCTGAATATCCCACTGAGGTTTCATATAGTTGTGAACACTTCAACACACATTTCAGTCACAGAATATTGCAAGATTGAGATCTATAGGTGTCTCCACTATTAAAGTTAACGGAGGATGGAAAAAAGGGAGCAGGTTTTTTAATAACTAGCCACGTTAAAATCAATGCAGGATTTACTTCTAACCAAGACTGTGTGTTTAGGATTAGGCTGTTAAAATTATAACTCTGGGTTCTTATTCCAAATCAGTACCATTCAAATTAATTTTAAGAAAGAGAGGAGCCCACAATTAATCAAGATGACTTCCTATCAGTTTTACAGCCAACTAAGAAGGTAGTTTAGCATCAAATTAAGTCTAAGATATACAAGACTGAGAACATCCCATTTCTCTGTTCAGTAAAAGGATTTCCCTTTTTTTTTTTTTGCTTTCTACTCCAGAAGAAGATTAAGCGACAGATTTTGAAAAGCAAACATGACACTTCGGTGCCTGTTTAATGCTGACTTCTAATGGAATTTAAACGCCTCAGATAGCCTGAGCCTGATGAAGCATGAAACCAGCAAAGCACTTTGCAGAATCAAACTAAATAGTCATTTGGGCCTTTGGAAATGTGCCCCTACAGCAGTTAGTCTTAAGCTGTTGTCCTTTTCAACTGGCCTGTGACACAAGTCCCTTCTGTCTTTTGATGCGGCTGTGCTGAACCTGAGAAGTTCAGGCTTTGTTAGATTTGTGTATATGGTTAAAAAGATTGTCAGTCATTATGACAAAAGTCATTCCAACAGCAGTGTTTTAGTAGCACTCCTCTCTTCCCTTCTGCCTTATTTATTTCTCCTTCATGGTGCCACCTGAAGGCAATCACAGTAGACCAGGCATTATGCTGCCTTCATGGTCCACATTCCCATATGTGATTGGAATGCATAGTTCACCTGCACTGGTATTCAGAAGGAAGACGTTAGTTCAGCGAACATTCACGTATCTCCCTCTCCCCCCACTTCACAACACAGTTTGGAAGCCATTATATATCAGAGGTCAGAATCATAAGTTGTTGGACTGTGAGTCCCAGGTAACCCTAGCCAGAAATGTCAATAGTGAGGAACGCTGGATGTTGTCAACTAATAACTAATAGAGAACTGTATGATTCTTACATGATTATGTATGAAAACCTGATGATGCATTAAAGGAACAAAGAAGCCATAACAGTAATGTTCAATTCCACAAAGAACTCCAAGAAACACACATGAACCTGAATCCTACTAGGGAGTCTCAACCAAAGTAGACTCATTAAATCAAGGGGATTTATCCATGTGTTGGTTCACCATTCACCATTATGATTACATGGGTGTATTCTACTTGGGACTAACCAATAGATTCAGGCCGTAAGGTTATCCCATTCTATCCTCATAATAGGTCTGTGAGATAGGAGGGGGAAGAGGACTGCTCCAAGGCCACCCAGTAAGCTTCATTGCTACATGAACCTGGGGTCCTTGAGCCAACTCCAAGCCACACAGCCCTGGCTCCCATGAGTTACTTCCAGCATTGCTTTGATGTCAGCCATCTGAAGATGTGAATTCACCTTCAGGCCACAGCTGCAGATCTGTAATTGTTGTGCAAGTGGGAGGAAAGAGAGCATGACACAGCGTTCCTGTTTAGACATGAATGGCATCGTGCAAGGCACCCACATGTTGACACTCCCTCATGTTCCAGCTGTGTTGACAAGGAATCTGACCAGCACTAAATTCATTCCCAGAGCAACTGGGCATTGGTTAGGTACCATGCAGATTTCCTGCCTCTGGCTCATCAGAAATGCAGGTTCCCGTTTGTAAAGAGACTGCCTCAGGGCCAGTTTAAAAACACAACAGGTTCCAGTGATAAAGCTATTCCAAAGTGCATAATTTCAGACTGCAGATGTCTATACCCACCCTAGTGAGAAGAAGAAGGGGGTGGAAACCTCATCACTCACAGATGAAACAGAGCAGAACAGGGTTAGGCTGAATCTGTTTCCCAAAATGCTATTACTCTACATGGAGATTTTTTTTTTTTTTAAGAAATGGGAAAACACTGGACTGTGCAATCTACTCACCCATTCCTGGAGATTGGAAACATTTTTTTAAAAAAATTACAACTTCCAAAATTCCCAAGCCAGGTGGATTCTGGGAGTCCAAAAAAAAAAAAGTAAATTCCCAAGCTATGCCCCTTTTACAGATAGCACTGACAAAAATTTATAACTTGTTGGACATGCCAAATAGCCCTGTCACTCTCCCACTCTCCCGCATGGAAACCAGTAATAGAATTCTGCACGCACACACGCACACACACACACACACACACAGAGGCCTTTTTAATGCACAAGACCTAACAGAACTTCTTTCTTGCAAAGTCCAGATGGAAGCAGCTTGGCTGTAGTATGAAGCAAGTTCTAGTATCAGATGGTTCTTGTGAAAGGATGCTGTGTGAAATAAGGTACAAAATGCCATTACTGTCATAGGAAGAGATTCAACAAAAATATATATTCAGATAAATATTTTGAATTAGCATCTGATGTGCTTTCCAGTAAGGAGAGAGATGAGAAAAGTTTGTCACTCACTTGGCATTACACTTTCTTCTTACTCAGCTCTCTCTCACACATCCCTATTGCTTCATTTCCCTCTTGAAAAATCATAAGCTATACCAAGAGCTTACCAAAATATTGTGCCCGCTAAGCCCCCTAGTGGTGAGATGCAGCCATTAATCCCATATTCATCTATCTTCAGGGAAGATGTCTTTGGCCTTCATGAGTCAACATCAGTGCAAATTCAGTTGTATTAGCTGTGCAGAATGTGTAGGACTACTCTAAAGAGACCGATGAGGGTTGTCAGGGTCTATGAAAGGTTGTATCCTCCTCTAGGATCATGGCGCTCTGTCATACTAGGAGAATAGCTTCAGCATCTTCAGCAGGAGCAGCAGCAGCTGCAGCAAGTGATTAGTGAACTAGTCACAAGAGTACAGGCACTCCAGTCAAATATATTACAGAAGGATCCTTCATATTTGCCACCTAGGCTTTTTTGGCAGTTTTCCTAGATCCTGAATTTCCCTGGTCCAGTAAAGAGGCACAGTCTGTTGTAACACCCATTAAATGATATTTTGTACGCTTTATTTTTTAAAAAAAAAATTGAGCAAAATGCACAAAATTCTTGCACTGTTTGTTGATACTAACATACCATGTTTTAATGCCATTTCTTATGAAGCTAATTCATTTCATGCCACAAGCCTATCTTGGGCCCTCTCCCTCACACACTGCAGCAAATGAGAAGACCACTCCCTCTCCGCATACACGTGTATGTTTATGCACCTTCACGTCGCCTGCCGATTTATGGCCACAGTATTATTTTCATAGGGTTTTCTTAGGCAAGGGATACTCAGAAGTGGTTTTGCCAGTTCCTTCTTCTGAAATATAGCCTACAGCACCCAGTATTCATTGGCGGTCTCCCACCCAAGTACTAAACTGAGCTGACTCTCCTTACCTACCAAGATCAGTCGGGATCTCTTGCCTTTACAGTATTAGGCCAGTAGGTCTATATGGACATATGTTTAATTAAATCTGGGATTCTGATGGGCTGAATTGCAGCTGTTTTGCCTGGCTGTGCAGCCTTAAGATATGTTGTTGCCTGAATCAGTCTCAGTTTTCCCCTTCTCTCTGTTATTAGGGATATGCTTCAAAAAGTCTTGCAACTCCATTTGAGTATCATTTTCTGATGTCTTTTGTCACCTAAACGACACGATTTCAGTGTCACTTTCTGACTTTTGCTGTCACCTAAAGCACATTGTTTCACGCTGCAGGATGATATAGCCAACACTGGTGGCAGATCACTTTTTGTAAGTTGCACTCCTGCCATGCCCCGTTCCATTATATTATTCGTGGAGCTTGGGACTTCACTTTTAAAAAGTAATCCTCTCCCATTTAATGTTATTTTTCAAAGAAGTGATTTGTGGTTTTTTTATCCTTGCAATGTCAGAAAGGTAACTAATCCCAAAGCAAGTACTGCTCATTATGTTTTCACAATTTATCAATGAAAACTCTGAGGACTGATGAGAAAATGGCATAAAACTTTTAAAAAACATCCTGTCATAATGCCTAAAAATGCCATCAGAAACTTTAAAAAGTAACTAGAAAATGACTTATTACAATGAGCAAAGTGGCTACATTCTCACTTGGGGGTCCTTTTGAAATGTAGCTTCATCTCATCCTTTCCCTCAAAGTAACTTATTACAGGTATCTGTGTGGCTTGTAAACTAGAGATGAAGGGAATATTTGAAAATATTCAGAACATGATTGAAGAATGTGTTTTGCAAGTGTTGGGAAACCCTGAAGAGGAGAATCATAGATGGGAAAGAACCTTGGCAATGCAGGAATTTTTCTGTAAAAAAAAAAAATTGCATGAGGGGTTTTGTTCAGAAAATGGTACTGTCTGTCCAGAAAACAAGTTTCTTCCACAAAATATAGTATTTTCTGCAGAAAAAATGACAGTGTTATTCTCTGCACAGAAAAAGCTATCTTATGCACCCAAAAGCCGACATGCATTTTTTGCACAGAGTAAGTCCCAAACTGTGAATATTTATTTAAAAATGCACAGCTTTTAACAACTTTCTTGTGGCAAGGAGAAAAATGACAAAATGAATTGTTGTTGCCTGAAAGAATGAAATGTACAAAGATTCACACCCCTACTCCATTTTGGATTCATATGTGGGGGGTGGTTTTGTTTTTGTAGTACCACAGATTTGAGAAGTGTTTTGTTTATGCATTTCTAAAATCATAATTATACTGATGAATTCACATTGCTTGCTTCCATTTTTTTAAAAGCAGGTTTTTAATGTGTAAACAAGGGAGTTTCTTATTTGGGATGTGTGTTTTATTTTTATTTTTTTAAATTTTTGCATGTTTTTAAAATGATTTTATATTATTTAGTGTGATTTTTTTAACTGTTGTCAAAATTTTGTTGTTAAGGTTTCTAACTGGTTCTGTTTGGGAGCCATCTTGGATCCCACTCAGGGAGGCAAGCAGCTTCTTGTTGTTGTGGTTGTTGTTGTTACTTCTTAGTAGTAGTAGTAGTAGTAGTAGTAGTAATTTTTCTCCTAGCTGTTCTGCCTCCCATATTTTGCTGAGGCTCTTTTGGACCTCTAGTGTAACTTGAGCGGGTTGCAGTGTAAGTTTAATGCCAGGTATATTTTTGACCAATATTGTTGCCCCCATATTGCTGAGCAGCATCGTAGTTATAGCCATAACTGTTGTCTATCCTGATTGGGCTCTTGAGAGTTGGAGTCCAACAACTTTGGGACCAGGGCCAGCACAAAAAGTGGAGCAGTAAATGGATTCCTCCATTCCAGTCAAAGGCCCTTTCCGCAAGGTATTTTCCATGCGAAAGAACGCCTGGAGCGTTGCGCGATTGTGAGGAGCAATCTGCACGATGCACTCACAATCGCGCAATGCTCCAGGGTGGGGCAGGCGCCAATCGTGCACCTTTTCATTTTCCCCTAGAAGCCAAAAACGGTGTGCGATCGCGTATTGCTCCCGGGCCCCACGCGCACTTACCTGGAGTGCGGAGCTTCTGGAGCTGCGCCAGTCACACTTCCTGCCCCAGCGCAGCCTGGGAAACTCCCAGGCTGTGCTGCGGAGGGAAGAGGCGGGGCTCTCACGCAAGTAGGAAGCTTGTGTGGAGCCGAAGGACCCTGGACGCGAGAGCCTCTCGCCGAAGGCTGCTCATGCGATCCCCGCACCCCAGTGCCGGAAGAAGGCAAGGTGTGGAAAGGGCCAAAGTCTATATTATTCAAAACCAATCAACTTTATTTTGGCGTACAGAACAGAAAATTCAATGAGTACTTCTCCCTTTTCCTGACAGATGATGGTGATGATGATGATTGATCATTATTAAATTAGTAACATTGTGTTGCCCTTTTATGTTACACAAAATCGTGAAGTTCCTGCTTCATTGTTATTGTCATTGCATGCCTTCAAGTCATTTACAACTTATGGCGACCCTAAGGGGAACCTAGCACAGAGTTTTCTTGGCAAGATTTGTTTGCGAGGGGGGGGGTGCCTTTGCCTTCCTCTGATGATGAAAGAATGTGAGTTGCCCAGGGTCATCCAGCAGGTTTCCATGGCCAAGTGGAGATTCAAAACCTGGTCTTCAGAGTTATAGTCCAACATTCAAATGACTGCATGATGCTGGCTCTACTGCTTCATTTTACCTTAGAATAAAAGCATCTTGGAAGGATTGTCTTGGAAGGAGACAGATGACAGTATCAGATCAGGACTGTGGAGACATAGAGTCAAATCACCATTCAGACATGAAGCTCACAAGGTGCCCTTGAGCCAATCACTATCATTAAGCCAAACCAACCACACAGGGACGGTGTGTAGACCAAGCATGGTGGCCTAGAGACAGGTATGCTACGTTAAGCTCCATAAAGAAACAGTAAGATACAAATATATGAAAATAATAACAGTGCCTTTCAACTTCCAAGTTGGTGACAATCCTGCACATGTATTACTGATGTAATTTAAGTTGGAAACCATTTTAAAAAAGTTTATTTCACTCTTCTAGGGAGTATGCTATATGGTACCATTCCATTTCCTCCTACAAACTTGTGTGAAAAAGTAGCATCTGATCAGGGCCATCCCAATATTATCTATTGCCTGAGGCAGAACAGCAATTTGTACCATTTATTGATGGATTTGATTTATATTCTGCCTTTTCTCCCAATATGGGACCCATAGCAGCTCCTCCTAGTCACCAAAATCAAGATGGACAGCACCCCAAACTAGACAAGTTGTTTTGGCACAGGAAAAATAAAGTCACACAAGCACCTCTCCCCATCTCCAGTTTTTTTTTTAATCATTCATTGCATTGATTTGCTGCCCCTTCACCATTAAAATTTCATTACATGCAAAATCTTCTACCTGAGGCAGATCCCCCAGTCTGTCTAATATTTTTCTAGTCCGGAGCCTGATCACACCAAAGTTAAGCTCTTTTAAGTCCCCTTAATTTCAATAAGTCCTTCAGGTTCACAAACTCACATTTTAAAAATATAAAAATTTTCGTTCTCACAGCTCTGGTAAGATATCTGGCCTTTTACCTCCAGCTACCTATCAATTCAAATACTGGAGCAAATAATACCAGATATTATTGATGCTGGTACAGAGGAAAAATATGCATTTGTGTCCCACTGACACATTCCACTCTCCCTCCCATAAATTATATTCTACTAATGCATCCATCCTCATGCTTATTCCCCTGAGACAGTTATTTGTGTATGCAGCAATGCATGCTGTAGTTAGCATCAGTTGTGTACACACAGGAACTCGAAGGGATGTGGTAAGCATTTTAAACTCTTCTCTGTTAGCACATTCAGTTAGCCAGTGTGAAACAGAGG
This sequence comes from Iguana delicatissima, assembly GCA_948472985.1. Taxonomy (NCBI): domain Eukaryota; kingdom Metazoa; phylum Chordata; class Lepidosauria; order Squamata; family Iguanidae; genus Iguana; species Iguana delicatissima. The sequence continues at coordinate 162,036 of CAOKZL010001792.1, forward strand.
TGACATCTGAACTCTTTGGCTTATGGTGCCTTTTGGGTACATTAACGCACAAGATATATCAAGCAGTCATAAATCAGGATACTTCAAAATGCACGCTTTTCTTCTGCTCTGCAAGAGACTCCGTGTGCCCTTTTAGACAGAGCGCAATACATTTATATTGAACTGCTTATATTTTCCACCTACATAAGCTGTCCAGACAAGTATATGTGAGAGCTAATTAAAGAACTGTAGGAGTGGATATGTATTACTCACAGTGTTTCCCCCTTTATGAAATGTTGTTAAAATGAGATTTTGCTTCAGATCAAAAAGAAGAGGGAAGAGAAGAAAAGAAAAGAGTAAGATGGGAATAGACACAGCTAATATAAATACTATTCATATGATCTGGATGTCAATAGATTAAAATAGTACTTGAAGGATTAAAGGCACCATTGTGTCAGGTACTATACAAACTTACAGCATATAGATGAAGACTCTGTGGGAAGTAGTTATTTTTAGTTAGTCACCTTTGCAGGAGTTTGGAAGAATCAGCTAGCCTCTAGCATGCAATTCAGAGCCCTGTCAAAATCAGCAAAAGTTTTGTTTCAGACCTGAATAGTATGTGGATCGCGCAGATAATATAAAAGTCTATGCTTGTTTGTGAGTTTGTCTGTTTGTCTGCGTCAGGCAGGCAAAGACCTCATACGATTGGCTGAGTAAGGCGAGAAGACCTCATATGATTGGTTGGCTAAGATTCCCTGGAATCCTGGGGTTGGCAGTTTAGGGAGGGGCACTTAGAATTCTTAGCCAGAGAGCTCTTGGGCCTCAGGTCAGTTGCTATGGAAATGAAGCTTACCATCAATGAGGATGCCAGAAAACTTTTGGGAAGCATGTGTGAGAAAAATTAAAGTGACATAGACAACATAGTTACAAGATTTTCTTGCCTCACACAGTAGATTGTATGGGTTCTATATGTTAGGAATCTTAAAGTTGAAATTCAAAACAAAAAAAATGCTTCCAGAAAAATGTAAAGCCATTGCACAAATTCAACAGAAAGCAAAAAAATCAAAAGCCAGTACATTAACATCTCCAGACAACACAGACTGGATTGGGGACTATGGAGAAAAGTTACAGGTACTGGAATAGGCCGGGTGCTGTGGAGAGGATGCCTAGAGCAAGGAGGAGGACAGTGTACTCCCAACCTCTGTATGGCCCTTTCTACACCTTACCTTCTTCTGGTGCTGGGGTGCGGGGATTGCACGAGCAGCCTCTGGTGAGAGGCTCTCGCGTCTGGTATCCTTCGGCTCTGCATGAGCTGCCTGCTCATGCGAGAGCCCTGCCTCTTCCTTCCGCCATGCAGCCTGGGACTTTCCCAGGCTACGCTGGGGCAGGAAGCACGACCAGCATGACTCTGGAGGCTCTGCATGCCAGGTAAGTGCGTGCAGGACCCAGGAGCAATGTGTGATCGCGCACCATTTTCGGCTTCTAGGGGGAAATGAAAAGGTGCGTGATTGGCACCTGCCAGCCCCTGGAGTGTTGCATAATTGTGAGTGCGCCGTGCAGATCACTCCTCACAATTGTGCGACGCTCCAGGTGCCCTTTTGCATGGAAAATGCCATGCGGAAAGGGACTATGTTAACAACTACAAATACAGATTGGATTGGGGAACATAGGGAATAAGTTACAGGTACTGGAATAGGCTGGTTGCTATGGAGACGAGGCCTAGCAGCAAGGAGGAGGACAGTGTATTTCCTCAGGAACCCAAACTGTATATGTAAATAATTCTGAATACAGATTGGATTGGGGAGTATGGGGGGAAATTACAGGTACTGGAGAAGACATTTGGTGAGTTCTTAAGAGGAAAATAAAATCCCAGAAAAGTTATAGGTACTGAACAACACAGTTTGAGGAATTAGAGACACAGGATATCAAATCTGTGCATTGCAGCTGCATCTAACTCCTAAAGTAAGGTAAGGTAATTCCTAAAGTATTTCTAACAAGTGTTATTTATGAGAAAATAAAATCCCGGGCATTGGCAGGTAAATACGCTAGTATTTAATATACAAGCAGGTATTCAACAGGTGAAAACCAGTGTGATGTAGTGGTTTGAACGTGGGATTATAATCCAGGAGACCAGGGTTTGATTCCCTACTTGGCCATGGAAACCCACTGAGTGGCCTTGGGCATATCACATACCTTCAACCCCAGAAAACTCCATGATAGGTTCACCCTAGGGTCGCCATAAGTTGGAAACAACTTGAAGGCACACAACGATAAAGTCAATCGGTGTTCATTAACTATGTAAACACAGTTAATTAAATAAGACTAACAAGAGGGTTAATTATAACTATAATATAATGTTAAGGACACAATATATTTTTCTGTTCTGTTTGTCGGGACTGCTAAGGTATATAAAGTACCTCCACTAAACAAAAATAAAAATCTCTCATGACTTACTTTAATTAATCACATCCAGGACTGTAGCAATGGGTGGGGTAGGGGGTGGCAAAATAAGGCATTCATCTCCCAAATAAGAATTCTGCCCCCAGTGAAATTTTTCATCACATTGCAGTGTGCCAAAGTTCTAGGAGTGTGGCTATCTGAAAGCAGGTTGCTAGGCAACCAGAATAACACCTCAGGAAAGAAGCCCCAGCCCAGTACTGTGTGGGAAGGGCTTGTGGCTGAGGAAAAAAAGTTGTATAAAGAGGTAATCCCAAGTACTTGTGGGATATTTTGATTCCTTCAGTGAGAGCCTAGCATGGAGCTAGGGAGGAGAGTTCCTTAGTCAGTCAGAGAGTGTGGCTGTTTGGGGAGCTTTAGTTCTCAGTGGAAGCCAAGGGAGAAAAAGGAGAATAAAGCCCTAGAAGGATCTGGTCAGACAGTGTGACCTAGACTGGGAGTTAAGCCTTTGGTGGGAGTTCAGCCAAAATGCTGTTGTGTGATAATGGTGCCTTTTGTGAAAATCTAAAGATATAATTGAACTGTTTCTTAGCAGAGAGTTAACTGTTAATATTATCTGAAAAGTGCACTGAAGAAATGTACCAACATTGAACTGCACATGAACTCTAACACGCTCTCTTATTGTTATCTTAATAAATGTTACAGTTTATCTTTGTAAATACTGAGTCTGCTTGAGTTGTCCACAGTGATAAGTAACAGAAAACACACTACCATGAAATTATTACATGGTTCTAAATAAATATTGAAAATCCTTGCCCTTTTACACAAAGGTGGTGTTATAAGGTGGGAGGAGAAGGTTGCCTTATCGGTCTGGGAACTGCTTCACCAATCTCGGAGAAGTAAGGGCCTGTCACATGCAGTAACTTAAAACTTTAGTTAAGAAATAAAGTTTCAGCATCTTAACAAGAGGGACAGGCAAAGCAACCAAGGAAATGTGAACACAACAAATACCAGAGGTCTAGGTATGAACAATTTTCAGTGTCTCACTCTCTGCAATGCTAGATGTTTGGAAACTGAAAGAAAATTTCACTGGGAAGGCAGAATTCTACTTGCCTGCATTTTGCCTCATAGCTACAAGGCTGAATCTTCCCCCATTCAGCACTATCTAAAACAGCTTGCCCCAACTTGGTGCCCTTTGGGGTATTGGGCTGCAGTGCCCAGTATGCCTGATAACCCTGCTGGATGAGATGATGGGAGTTTTCATCCAGGACTCTTGAGGACACTATGTGGGCTACTTTATAGGGTTGTACAATTAGTGCTACCATCAAAGTTATTTCTATTTTATTTATACATTTATTTTATTTTAACCTGCCTTTCTGTTGACAGTTGTAAAATATTGAATTAAAATCAAATTAAAAATACAACCTAATAATAATAATAATAATAATAATAATAATGCTAACACCCATCTATTAAGCTTCCCCTCAATAACACACCACATGCTAAAGGCCTGCCTGAATTAAAATGTATTAGCCTGCTTCTGGAGGTACCAGTGCAGCCTTCTTCAGTTGTATGTTTCAGAATTTGGGAGCAGCCACGAAGAAAGCAGTTTAAAATCCCTGTCAAATAATAAAAACTCTTCCCCCCATGATATTGGAATTTCTTACATGCTTACATGGATCTTGTTGATATGTTATATAAATACACCAGACAGCTCAACAATATAGATGGAAGTTATCTGTATATTCAAGTGAGATGGAAAGAAGTTTTACAAGAGCAACTATTATGTCAAACCAGGTACAGTGGAGAATAGGTTGTCTCCAGGCTGCCCACATGAATATCTCCTAGCGGCACTGAGACATATTGAGCAGTACACAGTGGTTGTATATTTGAGACATTTTAAGCAGTACATGGAGGTAGCATAATCAAAAGCAAATAATCCTTTATCAACAGGTAGGCACAATTACAGCTTGCAGAATCTACCTTATTTTTCCCTAGAACCTCATGGCCATAGCATGTTGCAAAAAATGCACATTGTTGCTTTTTGTTTTACACAGACTTGAAATTAAAGCATTCGAAGCCCAAAAATTATTTTTCAAAAATGAAGGAATGTCATAGACTTCTCATATCTAAAACCACTCCTCATTATCTCTAAATGCCCTTCTTTCTTTCTTCATAATTTACATTGTGAATGGAGTCATATTTGTTGCTGCTCTTAAACAACTGGGAATGAAAAATCCTTGCTGATCTGTTGCAAGTTGCTCAGAAATCTACCAGGGGATCCAGGTCTAAGTTCTACCCTCTCTTATACACTGATTTCAATTAAGTTGCTTTTAACTTAGCATGCATGGAGTGAATATAAATGCCACTCAGGCTATGAACAATGTAAACAACAGCAGATTCCTGCATTGGCCCATTAGAAAATATTGCAACTGGAACAGTTAATATATTAAATATGCAGCGTATAGACTTGTCGAGTTCCGTGAGACTCTTCCTCAAGCTGTTTCTTTTTCTTTCTTTCTTTTTTTAAGTTAGCTTCCAAACAAAATTCAGCCCAAGGCAGTGTGCTTTTAATACAGAGATCCACACGATAGAATGAATATGACTTGAGCCCAGACATTCATGCTTTAACACGACTTTTAACAAAATTGTATGTGTCTGACTTACTTTGGATTATACGCCATGTATTGAATGGCTAGAGCTCTGTGGTTTTTATGGTGTAGGAAAAACACTAATCTAGACTACACTGATGGTGCCTCCCATAACATTATTGGTATTTCCTGTTTAACTCTGTATTTGATCATATAGGATAGGTTGGGGGTGGTTTGGGTTTAAAGAATGGTTGAAATATGGTCCAAGTCACATTTTTGTAAGGAAGTTGGAAAGGTAGTCACATTCTTCCAGCGGCTCATTTCTCTGTCTTCTTTGATGGCAAAAAAGTGATTACTCTGCTTTTTCCATATTGTACGTTGGAGTTCATATTTTAAACATCATTCATTCTTTAAAAGGTAGTACAATTATCAGAGAGAGGGAGAGAGAAGAGAGAGTCCACAAATGTTTTAGACCAAAAGCAACCACATTTAGTTCGGGCTATTAAAAATGGGTTCCTATGTGATTCTACTCCTCTCTTGTCCCAAACACCAACACATGCCACATTTTAGTAGAGGAAGGAGACAGAAATCTGACCTGGCATGTCTCGTTTCATGAAACATTTGCTGAGAAAGTATGTTTTAAAAGCAACATGCTGGACAGAGTTTTCCAAACTCCAAAGGACAACTCCATTCAACTGGAATAGCAGTGTGAAAAACAAGACAAAACATAATGCAAGACTACTGAGTCCTCACATGACTTTTGCCAAGCTTTTGAGGGCATTTAAAGCAGGGCTGTGGCCCTTCAGGTGTACTTGGATTCCCATCATCCTCAAGCAGCATGAAAATGGTTGAGAATTGCGAAAGATGTAGTCCAGCAACATCCAAGAGGCACAGTTTCCCTAACACCAGTTTGAAGACGTAGATAGCCCTTATTGTTGTCATTGCTGTGTGCCTTCAAGATGTTTCCAACTTTTGGAAACCCTAAGGTGAACCTATTGCAGGATTTTCTTGGCAAGATTTGTTCAGAGGGAGTTTGCCATTGGCTTCCTCTGAGGCTTGCCCAAGGTCCTCCAGTGAGTTTCCATAGCCAAGCAGGGATTCGAACCCTGGTTCCTAGAATACTAGTCCAAAACTCAAACACTCATTATACTATGCTGGTTCTGGTACACCACACTGGTAACCCTGCCTTCCAATAAAATAGATGTTTCATTATATCTTAACAGATTGATATGATGTAATCAAGAAATGGCAAACCCAGCATGACTGTGCTTAATAGTTTCTCCCAACATCAACTGCAGGGGCAGCATGGAAGACTTTGCTGAGTTTTGATCATAGTATTATTGCTGTAAAAGTATTCTTTGACAATGCCAAGGATACCTCCCCCTTCAAATAATATCTGGCTCTCAGCTGTAGACAGCAGTGTCTTGTTTAATGCCCTCTGATGATGGCTTCTCTAAGCCATGTCACACCATGTCATTCATGTTACATGCATCAGTTGGGAGGACCAGGTGATTTTTTTTTCCAGCTTGGACAAAAGAATGATAGAAAGATGTTCTGGAGTTTGATGGGAAAGGTGGATGAGGGTTTATCAGCACTTCACAGTTATAACATTTTAACAATACTGATGGCTGTAGTTCTATTCTGCGGAATCCTAGGATTTGTAGAGTGAGTGGATGACTAAGAATTTTTGAATTCTTGTCTGAGTTCCAGTGATAAAGCTGTATAGAAGAGAATCTTGACTACAGTGGCCTGTCCACATTCACAAAGGTTTGGGGTGCAGAACTCTTATGAAAGTGGAAAAAAGGCAAATAACTCCTCCCTCCCGTGATCTCCTTCCCATTCCCTTCTGGAGCTCCCCACTCCTATTCTTTTGCCTCTGGGTCCAATAAAGACAAGGTAAAGGGCTTACTGATACTTTACCCTCAGATGGAGAAGAGCAGAGTGCTGAGTTCTGGCATTCTAGATACTTCCTGTCACCATCTTGAGAAAGGAGATTTCTCCCAGAGGGTACAAGTAGGAGTAAAGAGAGCACCTGACCAATAAGTGGCCATTACACAGTAGAATGTGCAGTCACTTGGCAGAGAGGACATGCCTCCAGTAATCAAGGAGCTTTGCTCATCAACAGGAAAAAACAACAACATTCATTTTAAACACAAGCCTTGCAAACCTGAGATGAGGAATGCAAGGGAATGGGGAGAAGGAGAATGGGAGTGGGGAAGGCAACAACCTGCCTTGTGAATAACCAAATTCATGAAGGTCAAACTCATGAATATGGAGGGAGGACTGTAGTTCAAATCTCAGGAATCCACAAGATGAATCGTGCCAGGTGTTATTAAGTTGCTGTAACAGCATAGTATAGATATACCCTTGATTAAAATTAGCAGGTTGACTGGTCACAACTTGGTGCTTCATGGTCTTCTTCTCCAAAATTATTTGTGCGGGTATCTCCTACCCCCTGTGTCAAGCCAACCCAAAACATTATGCTCCTTAAGGGAAAGTATAGAAGTTTAATCCCTTCCATTCCATGCAGAAACTGACTGGTATGGCAGCTGCGGCCCAATAACATCTGGAGGGCTGTGTGATTCCCAATCTTGATTTAAATGGTACGGGAGAGGATGTGTGGAGGAGCAAAAGTAACAAAAAGGGAAGGTACTCAGGGTTAACTCTAATTTCTAGTCCCAACTAGATTAAGGATGCATGAGATTTGTTAAATGATCACTTACGTAAATCTTACTGATTCATTGAGTCTACTCTAATTAAACTAACAATTTGATTTAGCCCACAATATAGAAGAAAAGAAAAACTAAGACAAATCATTCTCAGAATGGTTCACTAGCTAGCCTACTGCATTTGAGTGTTGTGAGGACATGATCCTAACATCAGTGTCAAAATAAAATTGAGTCTTCAGTTCATTAGACTTTTGTGCATGGAGCAGAAGCAGACTTATTTGCCTCAGGCCAACAAAAAGCCTTGTGGCAGTGCTATTTTTACATTGATTTTACTGAGCATGTGTGTACGTGTGTGCATATTTAAATCAAATCAACTTAATATTTGAATTTAACCAGATAAACTTTAAAGAGCTCCCCTGTTATCGAGACCAATTCAAGAACATGATGTCTGCACCAGCAAAACCATAAGAACTTCTGGACCACGAGACCCCTCCATACAAACATTGGCAGTCTCCTAAGGCCTTACCCTCTAATGATACTCCAGCTGCAGCATGCCATGGTTAGCTGACCAACAGAACAAGACACACTTCAGTAGGTACTGCATATGTCCATGTAATATGATACTCTGCATTTGTGAATACCTTCAACATGTCTACATCCAGCTTTTGCTAGTTAAGAAAGGAGTGTAAGGTGCTTAGTGCTACAGGTTTGTGGAAAGAGACCCCCCGAAACACACACAAAAAGGGACTGGATTCCAAAACAATTTTTAAAAGTAGGAGAGAACTTTCTCTGTTCTAAAGCCCAGGGATGCAAAACAGGCTACATGGAAAAGGTTGCTTTGTACTCTTAATACTTTACTGCCTCTTGTACACTGACTCCGGCTGGTGCCTACATACACTGATGCCAACACAAACTCATGATGCAATGCAGCAGAGACATACCTGTGAGCATCATGTGAGTAAAGCAGTGCATGTGAACTGTTACCCTGTTTTCTGGGGGTCCCGGGAGGGACACTTCAATGTGCTCAAAATAGGGGGAATCAGGAATTAGCTCAGAGCACAGGCTGGCAATGAGAAAGGCAGGGTAACTTAGCAGGATCTTGGAACCCTGTGTATATGGGGTCGGGCCACATCAAGAACTAGGCAAGTTGTTCAATTTAAAAGATTTTATTAAACTTTCCTTAATTAAGCAAATAACAACACACACACTCACGCACTCATCCAAGAAATATGGAAGCAAAAAGTGAGGAAAATTGATAGGGGTTTCGAGAGAATTTCTGGGGTGATACTCCACCTGATCCTGCAGTCCAGGGGAAGAGAAGTAGAGTTCAAAGCTTGGGTTCGTGGCTTCCCAGCACGTGGAGGCTGAGGGGAGGTTTGCCAGACAGAGCGGCAGCAGTTCAGGATGCAAGGCACGAGCATTCCGACAAGGAGCTCAAACTTGGGGTTTTTATAGGGAAGGTTGTACCTGAAGGCTAGCCTTCTCCCGAGGAGAACAATAGGGATTTGAATGGAGACAAAGCTTCCAAAAGATCAAAATCAGAACTGATGAGATTCGGCCAGCATTGCCAATTGTTAGAACAGTATGTAGATGAGGAGCGCTTAGTGTTTGTATAGAGCAAGCAGTGCGGGGCTGAGAGCCCTTGCATTTGCTTAATGGTCGGCTGTGTCTGGAGGGCACTACTGACTGTGCGACAAAAGTTGTTTACTGGCCTAGACCTAGCTTGCATAATTAAGGCCATGCGGCCATGCCTGCCTACACAGGCTCTCCGTAACCCTTTCAAACACGTGGAGTTCATCTTATGGAGTGCCACGTGGAAATATTAACCGTAACCAATAGGAAATTGTAGACCTTGGGCTCATGCTAGACAATCGCAGTAACAAACATGCCATACCTGCAGTAGTGTGTTTGCTTAGCTGGTCAGGGACCTTTTTATGATATGGTCTGTGTTTTGAATGAAGACTATATATATATATTGCACCAGTCTGTTCATTGGGAAATGCTGTTAAGTGAGAATGCTGGCAGCTGTAGTCCAAAAACTAAAATGTTAAAGCTCTGGGAGTAAGGCTTAGAAGGTAGACCAAGGCAAACAGCACCACTGCCATGGGTGGCAGTGAGCTTAGGAATGAGTTATGAAGAATATTCACCTATTTTCTTAGCCTCTGTGAAAAAGGGGTGCATTGGCTGCGAGACTCTCTGCTAACAAGTAGTGAATGCAGTGAAATTCTTCACTGTACACAACTTTTTTCATACTGAATGAGCTTTTTTATTTTGCTTGACCATGTGATTTGTGTGTGTGTGTAAGTGTAGAAAATGCCATTCTCTGTTCACTAAATTTGTGTTTTACACAAACACACACACAAATCCTTTCCTGTGCAGGAAGCTTTTTGTGTGGAAAACTTGAATTTATGTGGAAAAATACCTTCTTCCTTCCTAGTTTGTTCCTTGTTTTCAGTGCTGACAAGAGCTGGTTAGAGGAAGCATATAACACTCTTGTTGACACAGCTTCACTAGATACTGGTTTGTTTCCAAGCAGAAGTCGAAGTGCTGGTTATAACTTATAAAGCTCTATACAGATTGAGTCCAGGCTATCTGAAAGACCATATCTCCCTATACAAGACTTCCCAACCCTTAGGATCCTCAGAGAAGGTGTTCTCTCAATCCTACAATTGTCACCAGCCCATCTGATGAAGACCTTGTCAGTGGCTGCTCTCATTCTGTGACATTCTCCTCCATAAAAGGCTAAGGGCCCTATCACACTACATTGTTACAGTGCTATTATTCCACTTTAATTTCCATGGCAATATCTCACAGAATCATGGGAATTGCAGTTTAGGGAGGGGTATTTAGAATTCTCAGGCTGAGACCTCTTTGGTCCCAGGAAACTACAAACCCCAGAATTCCACAGAATGATGTCATGGCAGTTAAAGTGGAATTAAAATGCTAGTTTTAAATGCTAGAATTAAAATGTGTAGTTTGATAGGGCCTTAGGTGGCCTCCTTTCAGCTTCAACTGGGAAGCAAAGACCTTGTTATTTAAAAAGGCAGCTGGTAATTATCTAGTGGCACAGAAGAGTCTTTTAAATGGGTTTGTGTGCTGTACTTCTATTATTTTACTTTTACTTTTATACTAATGAGTTTTTAATAAAACAGCTTATTTACTAGTTTTTATCATCAGGTTTTTAGCTGTACTTTGTTTTTAACCTATGCTGGAAGAAAGGTGGCATATAAATTAAACAATTAAAGTAAAAAAGAGGCAGTGAAGTATCAGTATAGAACGACTTCTGTGCAGCATGTTTTGCATCCCTGACCAAATGATGATGATCATCATGATCATTGTCATCGTCATCACCATGATATTTACATTTCCTGTGTTTGTTTTTGTTTCTTTGTTTTTGAACAAGTGCTCATTCAGAAATGTCCTGAACTGCAAATTGTCTTCAAAAAATCCTCTATATTGTTATTTTTCTCCTGCAACTTAGAAGTGTGGCAATTATTTATTACTGAATATTCATTATTCTATTTAGAGTTGAGGGAAAGCAGCTGTGGCTCCTGTCTTGACTTCCATCCTATATATGTAGTAAAGACAGCCTGCAGTCTTAACATCTTGGGTTCCCCACTCAGACTTTTCCTTAAGGCTTTCTAGGCTCAAATATCCCCCTTAAGAAAATACCTAAAAATTGTAAACATAATACTTTGGAATCATAGAAAAATTGGGATGAAGCTATGAGAAGATGCTAATCACTCACACTCACAAAGGCTGAAGTCTAATGAAAAATCTTGTGTTACCTCCAGTAATTTGTCTGGGAGCATCAATATTTTTTAAAATGTAGAAAGACAGAAAAGAAATACTTATGAATAAATTAATACACAACCCTTATTCTGAACTTCTAGATAATTTATTCTGGATACCTTGTATTCTGACTTTCTGTCTGCATAAATATGGGGACTGTGCTTGAGAAAACAAAGCCTTGATGTGTTTTTTTCACTGACAACCTGAATTTTAAACCTCACATCCTGAGAGTATATTATGAACCAAAATCTTATTATTGTATCTTCATATAACTTTAAAACTCGTTCTAGGCTTACATCCTTTGACATCACATATGCAAAAAGAATACACGCTGCCAGCTCAGCAGAGGAAAGCACAAATGGCAAATAAATTAAAAGGGCTCTTTTTGTTGGTGGCACCCCAAGATATGAGATGCCACCACCAGTGAGGCCAGCCTAAGCAATTACTTTTCATTGCTTGGATAAGACTTCATTAAAAATAATAGTTTTTCGACCTTTGCTTTTACCATCATTACATCAAAAGGGCAAATATATGTAGAACAAAATGAATAACAGAGAGACAGAGTATGGAATGATTTTACTCAATCAGCAGTAAGCAGGCATCCTTTTTATATCCCCAACTTGTTTGCTTGCTTGCTTATTTATTTATTTGATATCTGCACTTTTAACAAACCAAATTTTGTACTGGCTTTTGACTGTACTCTGTATCATCTTACCAATACTAGCAACATTATTTACTTACAATGAGCTGGATCCAGACTCTGTCATGCTTAGAGTGTACCCACTGAAATCAATAGGACTTTAGTTATGAATGCTATAATTCCCACTAATTTTAAGATATCTACTCATTCAAGATCATTTCTGTCACTCACTGCAGTCTTAATTGTTTCAGCCTGCATAAGCCTAGTGAATTGCCAGAATATCTCATAGCTGCCAGACAACAGCAAAATCAGTAGGATGCTGCCCTGGAGATTTCTTTCCTTAAAGGCTTATTTCATTCTAACTTCTCTTAAGGGCCTCAGACCGAGAAGCCAGTTACTTTACTGACATCTTGCATCTCTCCAAAGCAAAGAAATGAAACTTTTCCCTGGACCAAGGCAGCTTCACAACACAGGGGTCTCTAGACTAGTCCAAAGACGCGTGACTTCTCATGATACAGCTCTTTGGGTTTTGCGGTGTCATACTGACTTTACCACTTCTGTGTTCACTCATTCCATTCTTTGTGTGGGTGGTTTGTAGCTATAGCAATCTGCACTTCAGAACTACCCACAGGATGCTTCTGTTGGTCAGATGTCTGCATCACCTGAATCTGCTCTTAAAATCAGAAGATTCCCTCCCGCACACACATATACAAATTCCAGCAGAATGTATCTACACTCTACAGTTACAGATATAAGATACCATTTTAACTATTATGGTTTGTGGAATCCTGGGGTTTGTATTTGATGCACTATTAGAATTGTCCACTGGAAAGTTCTAATGCTGTAGTTCCAACTGAGTACACCAAAACTTTCCCGCAGACAACGTAAAGTACTTCACCAAATTACAATGCCCAGGATTTAGTAGGGCAGAACAACGAAGTTAAAGTGGTATCGTACTGTTGTAACTGTGAAGTGTGGGTACCCCCTTGTCATAGAATGATTGTCAAGTGGCTGCTAAACATATGATTGGACAATCAGCCACACTGTGTCCTATGTCAGTTTCTCTGAACTCTAGATTTCTGGGATAATTATGTGACTGCTTATCATTATTGTAGATACTTAAATCAGTTCCCTACTAGTGTCTACATTTTTAATGTCGTAGTTTTGTCAGTTTATTTTCTTATATGAAAACTGATGGCATGAACTTATATACTTTCACTCAGAATTTCCAATATGTGCAGTTTATCATGTGGGACAGTAACCTAAATTTCTTCTAAAAGGAGGAGCGCCTATTGGTAAGTGATCTTGATATCATGTGGTAGTGGCTGATGTCATTAGGATAACAAATCCAGGTTTTAATCCAAGTCTTAAAGGAGCTGACTTCAGGGTCCTGAATCTTATTCCTATACAATTTCAGCGCTATGGAGAGCTGCTTTAAACCCATCTAAAACCTGGAATGGATTCATTGCCACACTGACATGGGAGCTCCCATCCGACACTGATACCTTCTTGTAAGATGTGTATGTGAATCAACTCTGGCTGTCCTAATCTGTTTATTTAATATTTTGGAATGGCCTCTCGTAAACCTATGTCTAAGCAGCATATAGCAATAAAGCAATAATAACTTCTAATGGTAAGGAGCATGCAAGTTTTCAAGAAAGTCCACCAAATAATGTATCCCATGAAATAGTGGGGAAAGGTCATTGCCAAATTATTGTCAAGCATTCCCAGCCACAAGCTTCCCAGCTGACTTACAAAATCTTGTGACTCTGTAATAGAGAAGGCATTCTCTCAGTGAACAGTATGTAGTTCAGATTTAGTTGTTCAGATTTTCTTAATGATTAAATCCTCAGCCAGTGGCATAAATATCTTACATTACTATTATTGTGGGACAGTTTCCTAACATAATGAATGCTTCTAATTTCCAGTGATTTGCTCAGTTAAAAAAATCCGAATCAAGCTAGTGTTTGTATTTTTAAAAGAGTGTGTGTTTCATGCTATCCAAATACCCAGAGCCAGCATACATGTGTGAGGTGGAATTTAAAAACAACACAAACTTTACATTACTAACATCATGGGGCATTTTTCTACCCAACTGACTTCTATCAAATAAATGAAGGAAATGTTCCTTTAGTGAAATGCCATTGCCAAACTACTGACAACTCAAACACTTCTCTTCAGTTCTCCTCAAGATATGCGACTCTTTTCAAAGCCAATATATTACATTTGCCAGTAGCAAGAGAATCAATTAATTTGAAATGTGGTGCTTGAGGAAAGTTCTGTAGATACCCTGGACTGCCAAAAAAGACAAATAAATGGGTGCTAGAGCAAATCAAGCCTAGAAACCAAAATGACTAAACTGAGACTGTCATACTTTGGACATATTGTGAGAAAACATGACTTACTAGAAGAGACAATAATACTTAGTAAGGTAGAAAGCAGCAGGAAAAAAGGAAGACTGAATTACAGGTGGATAGACTTAATCAAGGAACCCATGGCCCTCAATTTGCAAGACTTGAGCAGAACTGTTGATAACAAGAGGACTTGGAAGTCTCTGATTCATAGGGCTGCCATAAGTCAAAGTCAACTTAACAGCAATTAACAACAATGTTAACTTTTGTGTTGTTATATGCCCTCAAGTCAATTCTGAAGTATGGCAACCCTCTTCTAAGGTTTTCTTGCCAAGACTTATTCAGAGGAGGGTTGGCGTTGCCTCCTTATACTGAGAAGTCTTAAGGCTGAGTGGGAATCTCAATCCTGGTCTCCAGGAGTCCCACTCCAGCATTCAAACCACTAAATCACACCAGCTATCAAAACGTACCACATTAGCGGGGGGGGGGGCAATTAGCAATACCAATATATTGGGATATGGTAGTTTGGGGTATTGAAAACATATATATATATGGAAAGAGAGAGAGAGAGATTGTGTCTCTGAAGCTAGCCCTAGTAGGGTTTATTGTTTGTCATTTATCAAAGGAAAACTGTAAATGAAAAGTGACTGAAATTTAGACGCATTGTTTGCTTTCGTTCAGAGGATAATGGACTAGAAGGCTTACACAGAAGGTCTACATTTGTGTACATTTTCCAACAAAAGTGCACTGGCAGGATGAATGTGTCCTACATTAGAATTTAGGAAGACCTTGAAGCAACAGCAACCAGCTCAGTAGAGCCAGTGCGGCAAAGAGTAAGGGTGGCCTTAATAGGGATTAATAGGAGTGTGCCTCACCCCAAAGTGACAGAGGAATTCACCCATCATCTTGCGCAGAGGCACAAACCCCTGAACACTGAAGGAGGCACCTCTGTGAGCCGCCAATGGGGAAAAGGCAGGGTCACTTAAAAGCAATGATAATAAAACAGAATCTCAGTGTCCACTCACTGGCATGGCTATAAAAAAAAGCCTCAGCCCTCAAGGACATTTTTCTAGAAGCAAATTAGAAATAGGATATTCAGGGGCAATTACAATCTGCCCCATAATGTACATTTTAAAACAAATTGCTTCTTTCTAGTCTAGTTGGATAAAAAGCAGGATTGCTATGTTGTTGTTGCTGCAGCTGGTGCAGCTGCTGTGCAGCTTCAAATTATTTCTGACTTTTGATGAGCCTAAGGTGAATCGATCATGGGTTTTCTTGCCAATCTCTGCTCAGAGCAGGTTTGCTCATTGACTTCACCTTAGATTGAGAGAGTGTGACTTGCTCAAAGTCCCACTAAGGCCATTTCTGCACTACACTGTTAAAGTGTTATTATTCCACTTTCAACATCCTATGGAATCCTGCAGCTTAGAGAGGAGCCTTTGGAATTCTCAGCCAGAGAGCTCTTTGGCCTCAGTAAACTACAAACCCCAGGATTCCACAGAATGTTGAAAGTGGAATAATAGCACTGTAACAGTGTAGTGTGGAAATGGCCTTTTCAGTTTTTTTTCTTCTGGAGTCCTAGGCCATTTCCACAGTAGACTGCTATAGTGCTATTGTTCCACTTTCAACATCCTATGGAATCTTGGGGTTTGCAGTTTAGAGAGGGGCCTTTGCAAACCAGTACATAATGCTGGTACCATAGCAAGGCTTAAAAGGCAAGACCATGAGAATAAAACAAAATCTCACCCCTCACCCCTAGCATGGTTGTTTAAAAAATCCCATGCCCAAAGACAGGAGCATCCACCAAACTGCACATACTCCTGTCATCTAATGCAATCCCATCTAGGCCAGATAAATTCCTCAGGTTCTGTGAATTATTCCCAATGTCTCTGTCTTCCCAGGACTGGTTTTGGTTAGCTACTGTATCCTGACCCTGATTTAGCACATGTGCAGCCATTCTTGATCCAAATGTAATATAGATGATGAATGTCATTCTAATAAATAAAATGCATTCACATGCAAAGCTTCCTTTATTGGTGCTTGTCTTTCTGTCCATCCTTCCTTCCTTAGCAGTGCAATCCTAAAGCACATTTAATTGTAAAAGATAAAACACAGGGACATCATAAATTCTGGAAACAAAGGAACACTCCTTATTGAATTAAAGACAATTGAATTCTTAGTTCACCTTTGATCAATTCAAAATGAAATTTATTGTTGAAAATGAAAGTTTCACAAAAAATCTTTCTAGTTCAGTTCTTTATCTTTTTAAGAGAAAACATTTGACCTGTCTGTAATCATCAAAGCAACCTTCATCAGTTGACATAAAACTAGATGACCACCAAAAGAGAGAACAGAGGCACTATACGACTTAAGTCTGCAGCCCAGTCCATATTTTCTCGGGAGTAAGCTCAAATAAACAGAGTCGACCTTCATTCCAAGCAAACAACAATAGGATTTTGCTGTTAGATTAAGGTAGAATATTTATTTATCACTTGACTTACATACTGACCTTCCTTTCAGAAAATTTAGGATTCTTCCAGCTTTGTCTAAAGAAGCATGATTTCTTGAGACATTTTGTCTTGAGTTTTGCTAAGTTTTGCCAGTTTTTGTTGCTTCCATGTTTACGCATTCCACTCTTTTCAGTGGCTGCATTGCTGGAAATGCAACAGTTCACAGAACTTAAAGAGTTAAATGTGTCTTAGAGAGTGCAGGAATTATAGGGATTTATTTATTTATTTGATTTATATCCTACCTTTCTCCCAAAAATGGGATTCAAAGCAGCTTACAGTATGTTTAAATAGCTAATACAATGTTGTGGTATAAACTTTGGGGTTTTTTTTAACAAAAAACCCAAAAACATTAAGCCACCAGTGCAATTAAAACATTACTTTTAAGAAATTAATCCCAAACAATTAAAAACTTATATTACATAACCAGAACACACATTTCACATCCTTCTACCCCAGTCAGTTAAAGCAGGAAGGCCTGTTTAAATATGAAGTTCTTGGCCTCCTGGCGCAAAGAGGTGCAAGGAGAGCAGAGGGGGAGCCAAAAGGCTTAAACAGCATTTCAGTGGCCTAAAGTCTCCCCATGCCTTACCCATCTATTTAATCTCTCTGAGGTATAGGCTGATATTCTTAGGGATTATTTCACTCTTCTCCCTGCCTCCTCTTTATTATCTCGCTTCTACAAAAGTGAAACTAGCTTAGTCCCAGCTTCTCCTCTCCCTGCTCAGCCTAGCTTGGCACTCTTAGAGAGCTTTCCTGGCTCTGATGGAATGCCTATAATTAGGATTGCCAGAGTGAAAACTGGAGCTGGCTCCTGTACCTTTAGTGGTTACGTAGAAGAGGGAATTTCAGCAATGTTGCTTGTTATCTGGGTGTCTGACAAGCAACACCTGTGGAAATTCCTCTTCTGCGCAGCCGCTAAAGGTACAGGAGCTATCTACAGTTTTGAGCCTGCCGACCCTACTTTTAATTTGTTTTCTAAAGCCATTGGTGTCATTGCTCCTTAATCATAATAGCTAGCTGATGCACAGACAACTGTCATTTCTAGCTGTTTCTTGGATTTATACCAATACCGTTCCAATGACTTAAAAAAAAATAATACATGGCTTGCTCATATGGGGCTCCTCCAGACAGGGCAAATGTGTTGTGAGCTAGAAATATTTTTTGTGGTATTTGTTTCTTCGTTTTCATCTTCCTCTCTTCTCCTTCTAAATCTGAACAAGATTATTGTTGTCCCAGGCTATTTTCTGGCAATTTCCAGCACCAGCTGCAACATTTTGTTCTCATTCTCAAGTGGGCTTCTCTTAAATTCCAAGACATATCAGAACAAAAAAGTATCTTTTTCTTCTCTTTACTTCTCTCTTTTTAATTTTTTAAAAAATTAAAGTTAGAGTGCTCTATTGCAGCGCTTCCTAAGCTATCATATCTGGGGGATCCACAGTCCCCTCCCACCGTGTGCCAGTACCATATTTGTGCCTACAACTGTGTATTTCTTTCCTGGAAAGTCACCAGGGACCAGCAGCCAATGGCTCCTGGGCCAGTACCAGCCCAGGGACTACCTCTTTGAGTAGTACTGCTATAATGTATCAGGACATCCATTTACTAAGTGTTTAATAAAATAAATATTTTATGGCATCTGGTGGTTGTACCAAATACAATTTGGCTCTCAGGCCCTGCACTACTATTTAGAATCATAGAATCATAGACTCATACAGTTGGAAGAGACCACAGGGGCCATCCAGTCCAACCCCCTGCCATGCAGGAACCCACATCAAAGCACTCCCAACAGACGGCCTTCAAGAATACAGAAATCCTGTATTTTGTCTGGAATGTATGCAGTTTATGCATGAAAAAGGCATTATGCTTCCTTTATTTGATTATGACAGGAATTTCTTCTCTAACTCTGTGGGTGGTAGGCAGCTCCCAAATTTTCAGCCAGGTAATACAATTTCTCATATTTTTAAGATAGCACTTCTTTGGTTCAGAATTTCCAGGGTATTGAGTGGCAGTGCCAGCATCCATTGGGACAGCAGGACATTTAGGTATAAAATGAATGTTACTTCGTACTATTCAAATATAGATGAAGCATATGCAGGTTGGCATGGTAGCCTGTATACACCATTGCGCTCTCTATTGGGCCTTTTTGCTAAACCTCAACCTGCATTAAAATTACCGGTCACACTCCTGACTTACTTTAGAGACTCCACAACAGAGAATACAAATTTAGCTTGGCTATCAAGTTTTTGTAGCATGCATAGCAGTCACACCCAATGATGACCAGTAATGACTGAGCTGTCGTGCTAAATGCAAAGCTGTCTGTGTGAATTGAATTAATTGATTTATTAGGAGCAAAGTAGCCAGGTGGGCCAGACTAATTAAGAATCTTATTGCTAATTGATTGCACAGGGGATAAAAAAAATATAAGCAATTGAAAAAGTAACAGGCAAACAGACTAAGGTGTGTGCAACAACTCACGTAGTGCTAAGCAGTTCAGGTGAAGTAACAGGTGGAAGGGGTCCTTATAGTGTATTGGATCTGTGAAACTCATGGGTGCTGCCTCTTTCTGGGGGATGCTGGTGGGGTGACATTCCCTTTCAGAGCTCCAGAGGGTTTTTTAGATTTTCCCTATAGATTTATAGTACATAGCTTAGTAAGTTATGCTGATTTTGTACTTTATGTGTCTCCTAGTCCAAGAACAAATGTGGTCAAAGTAAGATGGAGGGACGGTTTGAAGGACTGGACATGATGTCCATTGCACTGGGGTTCTTCAGGCAGCACCCCTCACTCCCAGGCCTCCTAGACTCAGTTCCTGCTTCAGCCTTTCTTCCTACCGAAAGGCCTTTCCTGAACGTTGGTGTCCTTTGGAAAGGTTCTCCAGAAAAGTGCAATGGACTGCATTCACAATGGAAAATTGGCTGCCATAGAATATGCTCATGGTTAACTTTCAATTATAGCCACAGATACCAATCTTTAACTTAAACAAAGAAGATTAAGTATGTTGTATGCCTTCAAGTCGTTTCTGACTTATGGTGATCCTAAGGCAAACCTGTCACGGGGTTTTCTTGGCAATTTTTTTTCCAGAAGGGGTTTGCCCTTGCCTTCCTCTGTGACTTGCCCAAGCTCACCTAGTGGGCTTCCATGGCTGAATAGGGATTTGAACCCTGGCCTCCAGAGTCACAGTCCAATGATCAGACCACTACACCATGCTGGTATAGAAGTTTGCAGATATAGAAGTTTAGCTGGGGAGAGGCAAAATGGGGACATTGCCCCCCAAATAAGAATTCAGCCCCCAATATGAAATTCTCATTTAGTCCCCATATTTCTACCATGGCAGAAAGTAGGAAAGTGAAAATTGTTCTGCTTGTTGTGTTTGTATTCTCCTGTTAGCTTTGTCTGCCCCTTTCCTTTGGATGCCTAAACTATATTTCTAAATGCTCAACTAAAGTTTTAATGGTGGGACCAAGGACAATTTTAATGAGAGGAGAGAACCCTTGGGGGAGAAATGCTCTTGTTTTGCCTCTCTTGTAGCTACATCTCTGCCACTGATGGAAAGCAGATTCGGGAAGAGGCAATTTTCTACACACACACACACATCATGCACCTTCAATATTTGCTGCAAAGGGCTGGGAAATCCTCCAGAGAAGAGTGTCAGGTGGCATAGAGAATGGGCTAGGGACAGGAAAAGGAAGAGAAGGAGCACGTCTTGTTGCAAGCTCTGTGTAGGGAGGGGAACAACTTCTTCCTAAATCTGCTGATGGAGCTTATTTCACCTAGCTTAAGTGCCCAATTGGATCCTGGCCTGTGTGTATTACTGTTCTGTCCAACATAATATTCAGTTGGCTTTTATTATGTACTGCCAAATTATTGTACTTTCAAATCTGCATCACATTCCGATACCTGTGTTTATAGTACAGGGATAAGCATTGTGCAGCTGTCCAGATGTTGTTGAACTGCAACTACCATCATTCCTCAACATTGGTTTGTGCTGGCTTGAGGCTGCTGGCAGGTGTTGTTCAACAACATCAGTAGGACTGCACAATTCCCTCCCTTGTTATACAGCAAGGGAAGAGAATGTGTGGTCATCCAAAAATTACTAGATTGAAACTGCTATAACTCCTCAGCAATGGCTATGCTAGCTATGGCAAAAGCCCAACAACATCTGGAAAATCATGTATCTCCCAAATAATCTAGACCTAATACATATCTCTCCCTGATACTCTGTGAATCACATGATGGCACATATGGATTGCACAGGTGAACTCCCGTACAATTACTGTCCAGCAGCTGACCTGTTTAAACAAAGTTAATGTGTGATGTACCTTCAGACCATGGGTATGACCAAGATCCGAATAATGTGTGAAGAACTTTCAGACCAAATCATGACTTAGAGATACCTATAGCAGATCGGTCCAAGCAGTAGAACTAAAGTACATCATGACTTACTCTGTCATTGATTTCAGTGGGTTTATTTATTTATTGCTATTTATTAACTTTTTTTCTCTTCCATTTTCGGTAAAATAGTACTCAGACTAGCTAACAAACTTGATTAAAAATAAATTAAGCAATAAAACTGTTAAAAATCACTCCAATGAAAAGAGGTTAAAATCATTAAAACAATCAATAGACATTCAAACAGTTTAAAAGAGATGCAGCAATGATGGGAATCAATCACAGCTCTTGAGGTGAGTGCATTTCACAATTTCAAAGCAATTCATGAGAACCCCTCTATTATAGGTGTTCCATGGTCACTTGTCCAGTGAGCTTCCATTGCTGATGCTGCTCTGAAGAGGAACTTTCCTGAAGATCTCAACATCCAAATAGGTCTATATAGAGACAGGCAGGCCCTTAGCAGCAGTGCACCCAAGTTATTTAGGGCTTTAATAGTTAAAAACCAACTCTTAACTGGACCTGGAAAACAGCTGACAACCAGTAGAAGTGTTTTGGTAATATGATCTCAAAACTATGCATCTCTTAGCAGCTTAGCTCTTGGGTTTTGCACCAAATGAAGCTCTTGGATACTCTTCACAGATAGCACCATGTAAGGTGAATTTTAGTAGTTAAGATGTGATATCTAACTAAGGCATATGGGATTGTTGCCATAGCAGGAATCTTGAGAAAAGTCATAACTGATGCACTAAAAAACTGCCCCTAGCCACTATCACCAACCTGATCTTTCATTAGGAGCACCAGAATAGACTGAATCAACATAGATAATCTGTAGCTTTTTACTGTGGAAGTTAAACTGTGAAATTCAATTCTTGTACATATGGACAGGAGACTAGTTTGGTACAATATATACAAAATTGGGCTTACAGATGGAGTCATATCCTAAAAACTCGTGAGGCTGAAAACATTTCATGTCTTCAATGATTTAACCTTTCAGTTTTAGCTTATAATGATGGAACTAAAGTCTGCTCAGGGAAAAGGCTGTAGCCCAGTGACAGAACACATGTGCTGTATGTAAACAGTCTTCATTAGAGTTCCTGGTAGGGCCAGAAAAGATTTCCATCTGAAACCCTTGAGATCCACTGCCAGTCTATGCAATGAATGAAATGAACTGAAGGTTTGATGGTTTCCGTGTTTCTGAAATCAGTCATTACACATGTTTATTTCTCATAACTGATCTATTATGTAGTAGCTATAGTGTACCAAATGTGGCCTAGGTTCGTACCTAATATCTCAAAAAGGATTCATGGGGATTTCTGTTTTCCCTCTTCCTTCCTTCCTTCCTTCCTTCCTTCCTTCCTTTCCTTTCTTTCTTTCTTTCTTTCTTTCTTTCTTTCTTTCTTTCAACTCAGAGAGACCTTTCATATTTCCCTTCCTCCCTTTCAACCTCAGCAGTCTTAACAGTAGTGTCTTAGCCCTTTCCTGATTTTTTTTTCTGACTCGGGAATGTTTATACTAGTGCTGCAGAAGCCCTCATTATATATTCTAAACTTATTTGTACCAGTATTGCCTATGCCTGCACCTAATGCCCTCAAAGAGGTCCATGCATACTCCTTTTCCCTTTTTACCCAACCTTTTGTTTAACCTCAGGAATCTTATCACAAGTACTGGAGAGAACCCTCTTTTGTTTTCCTCCCTTAAAGAAAAAAACCGTCAGAGATATTAGTGAAGGTGTCTTAGCCTTCCCCTGAGTTCCTCTTATTTTCCCTCCCTCAAGAATCTTAGCACTGGTGTCCCAGAGAGCCGCCTTCTATTTCCTAGCCCTTAAAACTTTTCTTTGTGAACTATGGCATGTCCCCTGTTTTGTTTCTAGGAAGCCTCCGTTGCAAAATTCCACCTTGATACTGGTCACTGAAACTTGGGTGGCAACCAAAAACACTCTTGTCAAATTCTGAGGCATGTAGCACACCCACCTGAAAAAAAATTGTGGCTGCCACTGAGGGAGAGATACACAGATATTAACTTTATATAGATGTAACAGCAGCTTTTCTTGTTAGCTTAAAACAGATCAAATGATCAGCACTCTTGGTATCTGTAAAATACCATGGCATTCCCATTGGAAAGTTGCTACATAAGCACAATGTGCATTGCATGCATAAGTAAACGATGCTGACTTATTTCTCCATAGGGAAGAATGTATTGTTTTTTAATTGTTGATTTTAATGGATTAGAGTAAAATATTGTTTTCTTTTATTTGATCTTTTCCCTGAGTGCTGCTTCTTTTTCTTTCTACTCATCAGTGTGACAGTTTCCTCTTCACACTTTTAATTATCTCTTCAAGGACCCCTCATATTATCAGTGGTCCTGGCAGTTTTATCACTCCACTGAGGGTTGACTCTGTTGTTATTCCCACTTCTCCCTTCATTTCCCCCAGCAGGATGGTGCAGCACATACTGCAATTTGTCTGTCCCTTAAAATCTGTCGAAGTCTGGGAGCTGGGAAGCCTGGTGCACAAGTTTCATGAAATAATCAAAATGACTCCAATTCACTTCTTGGCAGGGGGCTACACAAGATGCCATGTTGCACAGCACTGGAAGAAAATCAACATACTTATTTAAATGATCTAATGTTACATTATTAACAGTTTCTCATTAAGAATAACCTCCACTAACAATTGTTACAGAGTTTCTGCAGGCAAGAAAAGAAACACAGGCCATGAATGCACAGTCGTCTTAAGCAGGAGGCATTCATTAAAGACAACAGTTGCTAACTACAGAGAAAAACAGCCATCTACGCTGCTTGCAGTCTGGGCTTGTTTACCTGGGCCATGGCCTTTCTGGGTATGTTTTTTCTTCCATCTCACTGTGACCCCTGCTGGCTCTATTAAGTATTGAAAGCTGCTATGTAGTTGCAGAAAAAGGATCCAACTTTCAAACTTTTGATAAGGCCCCAGCACTTAGAGGGAACGTTTAGATGATATGAACTCTTGGTATGGCTCCTTTTCTTTCCAGCTCGTGTTAAATTAATCAGAACAACGCTCTTCCACAGAATGGCATGCATATCAAGTGCTTTGTCAGGATTGGCAGAGCGGTAAACAGGCCTGAGTTCTGGACAGTCTACAAAGATATGGACTTGGTTCTGCCTAGTCTACAAATGTATGGGCTAGTCCCATGCAAGGTCCTCCAGGCAGCTGAACTAATTTTTCCTCAGCTAATTTTGGTAAATGAAGGCTGTAGTCCTTTGGCATTGTTTCATAGTAATCCTCATTGAGCTTAGCGGGCTTATTTCTAAGTAGACAGGATTAGTAGCAAGCTATAGTCTTTAAACAGAAGCTTGTGCAGTACTTGATTCAGCTCACTTTGGGGTGCTTCCAGATGTGGATTTTATTCTGCAACCACCTTGCTTTATTCGTGAAAGTATAAAAAGTGATCCACACAACTGGAACTTCAATTTGTAACCTTCCCATAGATTCCCCTTGCTTTTCCTTCCTTCCTTTAACCAAAAGGCAACCATTAATGTGGAAAGACAAGAGTATAATGCCTCTTAGCCTTAAGAACTATCTATCTGCAAGTATGTGCAGATTATCACCCTATTTTTGTAGTGATTATTATATGAAATCTTAGTTGCTATTGAAGACCCTCTTCTGTGTACATAGAATGTCCAATCAAAGCTTTTTTTTTGGGCCACAGCATCCAAAATTCTTTAGCCAGCATAGCTAGCGGCTCTGACTTCTGAGAAAGTCTGTAAGTTCCAATTGAAAAAGCAACATGTCATCAAAAACCTCTGTTCCACAATATAGCACAGCGAAATAGACCATTTTTGATCTTTTGTCTTGCACTGTATAAAGAGTGACATACTTTTTACTTTGTGCTCAAAAATGTTCTTGCTGTCATTTCAATGTCCTATTTCTTCCCCTCCAAGTCTCCCTACTGTATTTCCCATCTGATGAAGCTTTCATCTGAACAAATAACATATGTGCATATAAATCCCCATGTCAAAAACTGACGCACAGAGCAAACATGTGCCATCACACCTAGCTTGGGTTTGATGGGATGACAAGGTAAAGAGCACTTTGAATGGAAACTTGGTATGAAAAAATTGCCTGCGTGTCCTCTTTGAAATGGCATGCTGTGCCTGGAAAGAATGATCCTTTGGAAGAGACAGTGCCACCACTCACGAACTGCCTGATAAGAGAAGTAATTACTGGGAAGGTACAGTCAACTTGATTTTATTCTACAATGATGACAGATGGCTACAAAAAGTATCCCTGTCTGCTCTTATTGAACACGCAGATTGGATGTCACCATAGGCACAATTTTCTCAGTCTCTCAGTTTCTTTTTACTTTCTATTGAACCAAGATGTTCAGATGCAAAGCTTTGTCCTTCTGCGTAGCGACTGGATACATACACCTGATTCAAGTATTTGACTGTTTCTGCACGGCACTGTTATAGTGGTATTATTCCACTTTCAACATCCTATGGAATTCTGGGGTTAGTAGTTTACTGAGGTCAAAGAGCTCTCCAGCTGAGAATTCTAAATTCTCTAAACTGCAAACCCCAGGATTCCATAGGATGTTGAAATTGGAATAATAGCACTAGAACAGTGTAGTGTGGAAATAACCTTAATCTTTCTGCCTCCGTCCTTTCAGACTGTACAGCTGGCCCTCCATATCCATGGGTTCTGCATCCATGGATTCAATCAATCATGCCTCAAAAATATTTTGGAAAAAACAATCCAAAATGCAAAGTTTGATTTTGCCACATGCTGAGCACTATGCTGATGTGTACACATAGTATCTTCCTGCCACTTCAAAGATCTTCAGGCTCTCTCTAACATTCCTCTGAGTTGCTTGCCATTTTATGTAAGGCGCACCATTTTATTATGCCGTTGTATATCATGGGAATTGAGCATCCACAGAGTCTGCTATTCACTGGTGGTTCTGATACCAAACCCCAGTGGCTATGGAGGGCCCACTGTAGTTAGCTCTCAAACATAGGAAATCTTTGCCCTGCTGATCTTTCGATACTCCCATCAGCCCCAGCCAAGATGGCTAATGGTAAGAGATCACAGAAACTGTTGACTAAAATATATGAAAACTCAAATTTTTCCCATCCTGCCAGCTTTGTTGTCAAAGTACCTGGGTAAAAACTGATTTCTTCCTGCATCTTTCTGAAAGCCTCTAGCTCAAAATGTTTCCTATTTATGGAACATCTTTGATATGCCTCCTCCAGTTCCTCAGATTTTAAATGAATTATTTTAATTTCCACTTTTAGCCATTTCAGCTCAGTTCAACTTTGACACCTATTTGGCATGCACAATTTGCCATTGTCGTATGAAGTGATTCATTGCACAGGTGATAAAGGTGTGGCCTGTGGGCCACATGCATTTCAAGACCATTTTTGGAGCTCCCAAGCCTTCAAGATTCCCCCAGCTCTGATAAATTATTTGGTCTAAAAATGGCCACTCATACTTCATACTCCCCCACATTTCACAGATGAAAACCAGGAGCAAGCGACATTAGAATGTGGTCAAGATGGCAAACGTTATTAACGGGGAACAACAGACAGGATATGAGGGGCGGGAGTAGTTTGCTTCTGCCTAAGCCTGCTGGGAAGTGTAAGGTTCTGCTTCCTCCTCCCTCCTTGAGTTAATTGAGTGCAAACTACTTTTGCACTTTGAACTCAATTTGTAGCAATTGCAGTAAGCCTAGGAAAAGGGGAAGAGTGGGAGGAAGAGAGGAAAAACTAGGACATTTTAAAAGAAGCAATCGAAATGATGGAAAATTAATTGAGACTATCCCTCCAAATCAGGACAGTTGGAGGACATGATAAGTCCAGAAACCTTTAGGGCAGAGGGTGAGCAATTTCCAGGGGCTGTGAGCCATAGTGGTCCTCTATTCAACCTTGTGGGCCACCCTCCTTTGCCACACATCTTCATGCCTAGCCCTAAATTTGCTTTTACTTTTTAATTAAAAATGTTGGAGGCCCAAATGGCCAACTTTACCATGGTTTTGCCATTTTAGGCTCAGGAAAACTCCTTCTTGAAACAGAAAATTCCAGTTGACTTCTTGTTTCAAAAACAAGCAAGCAAACAAACAGTTTTTTAAAAGGTGGGGGAAGTTCTGAGAGACACCAGAGTCCTTAAAAGGCTTTTGGGGCCACATAGATCTCATGAGTGGAGTTAGGGACACAGGACTCCCGCAAAAGTGGAAAAACTGCAAATATCAAAACATGTGTGTTTGTGGGAAGGGGCCAAGGCATGTTGGGGAGAGTGGGCACCCATGGTCCAACCCAGATCAGAGAAAGGAGGGGGAAAGGGTAAGGGTCAGCATGCTGGCCCTATACTTTCTTTCTCTTACCCGTATCCTTCCTTGGGTGGGTGGGTGGGGGCATTGGGTAAGAGTCTGTGGCTGTGAGAAATTGGGCTGCGAATTGTCCTTGGCTGGCCAGGCAGTGGCTGGTGGAGGAGGAAGAGGACTAGAGGCAGGTTTTTGAAAGGCTGCATGGCCTTATTGAAGCCATCAAGAGAGGAGGTTCCCCCAGAAAAGACATGCCTTAGGTGGAGTGGTCAGAGGTTGGAGAAACGCACAAATGATCAAATCTGTGAAAACGAAACCCACAAATGTGGAGGGTTGACTGTAAATCAGTTGCAAAGCAAAACAGCAGCACCATCATGAAAGATCTCCAGGTGGTAACTAACAATTTCAAAAGTTACTTTTGAAGATGTCATGAATGTTCTCTTTTTTTTAAGCTCTCTTCACTTTTAAGACTTTGTTTCCATTGTACAAACCCTACAGATGAGAAAAACAGCATTGTACTCTGTGTGTGGCCTGACAATGAACTGTTATTGTCCAGCTTTTGCTCTCTCTTTTTTTCCCCCCTGATTGGTCTGGGAGTGTGTACTTCTGCTTTGTTTTGGCTTGGTTTCTGTTGTATAAATAAATGTGCTTTTGTTCTTCAGCATGGAATATCTTTGAGAAGTGGTGACTAACCCTCTAGCCCTAAGGGTACAGTGTCATGATAGAAGGGATGGCAGGTCCAGGAGCAGTACCAAATTGGATGACACTTTGCAATTTTACTAAACACTTCCCCCCAAAAAAACCGGAACATTGCAATAGTGTTACTGTTTTATATTTAAAGAGCATACCAGTTTCTTTTAACTAAGAAAATATAACAATAATTAATTCTTGGAAAGCAATTCACATGCCATCTCAAAACTCTTTACATAATGCTGTCAACAGAATAACCTTTTCGTAAGGGGTCAGAGTGGATAAAATTTCACATGTTAAAAAATTGTAGTTTGTGCCTGATAGTTTAAAGTATAACAACATGGCACACACTCCAGTAAAACACTTATGTGCCCCAATGCTCAAGCATGTACTGATACGCAGTCCTCCCTCCACATTTGCAGATTTGACCTTTGCAAATTTGATTACTTGTGAGGCATGTGCTTGCCTTTCTGCCCCATTCCCTTGCATTCTTCAGGCTTGTGTTTAAAATGAAATTTTTCTCCTTTTGGGTGAGCAAAGTCCCCCACACTGCTGGAGGCACATCCTCTCTGCCACATGACTGCACATTCTGCTGTGTAATGGCCACTGACTGGTCAGGTGCTCTCTTTAATCCTACCACTACCCTCTGGGAGGAATCTCCTTTCTCAGGATGGTGACAGGAAGTAGCTAAAATGGCAGAATTCAGCGCTCCACTCTTCTCCATCTGAGGGGAAAGTACTGGTAAGCCCTTTACCTTGCCTCTTCCACCTAGGAGTGCTGGGGCAAGAGGCAAAAGAATGGGAGTGGAATTATTCACAGATTTTCCACTTTTGTGAAGGTTCTTCACCCCAAACCCTTGTGAATGTGGAGGGTCCACTGTACTACATATATAGCTAATTATTCTTCAGAAGGAAAGGAATCAGAGCAGAAAAACAGGAATGTAGTAGCACCTTTCAAGAATAATTTTTATTTTAGCATTAGCTTTTGTGGACATAAACCCACTTCTTCAGATACAATAGAGTGATATCCAGACCAAAAGACATATAGCAGTTACACAGTTTTGGGAGTGGGAGTGGAATGGAATGCAACAGGATCCAGAAAGATGTACATCATGATTCTTGCCTTACATTTTCACCAGGGCTGTGCATGCCTATTTCTTCAAAAACATTATTCAGAAGGGCTCCAAGGGGTATGAACCTATTCCATATTTTCCTTCATCACAAGCCTGTGAGACAGGATAATCTGAAGTGGAAGGTGGCTCTCACAAAGTCACAGAGCACGCTGTGTGGATCAGTGGATCTGATCTAGGCCCAGCATAGTAACTGCAATCAGACCATGTCTTTAAATAGGAAAGTTGACTACATGGAACAGATGTTAAACTTAATTGCTTTTAGTAGAACTTTCTTTTAAGCAAGTAATCCTTGGAACTGCATTTGTAAATCCTTTCAGGTAGAGTGTACATGTGAATTTTGCAGATGCAAACAGATTTTATCTTCCATTGCTCCTAACTAGTGTAGGCAATGGCGAAGAATGATGGAGCTGCAGATGAATGACATGAGCAGGATCTTAAGTGTTAAACATTAGTAGTGGTTGATCTGTACATTTCAAGATCAATCTAAGAAACATTAAAGAAGTCTTGCTGACTGGTTTCTTATGTATAGAACTACATATCATTGTTCTGTGGGGACACAATACTCACCACCACTTAAAATGATTTGCAAAATGATTAAGAGATGGATATTGGTATAGAATTTCATTTCATTTCCAACCAAATGCTGAGGATTAGCTTTGATAAACAAGACCTTTCAATGCTGCAGTTACTCTTTCTGTTAGGTATGCTTCATTGTTTTCATTTCTACTTCCAGGAATGTGAGAGAGTTGGAGAAAGTAATTACATAAACTATGTGCACCGTGCTTATTTTGTAACAAATGGGGAAGAGAAGTCCACAAGTGTATTCTTTAAACAAATACAAGAAATATGTACATTGCTTCCCAGTTGTTTCTGTGAGAGGGATAGGTTATATAAATGACCAGGCCAGGCATTTTCCAGTGCATATCCTTAGCAGTCCTCTCATACATAGAAGAGAATGGGAAGCCATAAGATGTGTGAGATTCTGTGACCACAAACAGCTGCTTGAGTACGGACATTACATGGAAGTAAATCCTACTGAAATCCATGGGATTAAAATTGTACTACCATAGAGTAGGTACAAATGAACTCAATGAAACTTACATCTGAGATGACTAGGACTAGGCATACTCCAGAACTTAGGGGGTTGCTCCACCCAATTTTCCGTTCCTCTGAAAGCCTTAACACTTTACTGCATTCATTTTGAGCAACTAGGAGTCATTCTCAGTTGTCTTTCAGAACTTAATCTGTCTGTGTATTTCAGAGTGGGTCCCCAAAGAAGGCTTCCAAAGTTGGAGGGGGGGGTTGACTGAAATTTTTTTTTTAAGCTGCAAATTAATTTTATATATATGTAGGGGCTTTTGTAGGGATGAATGAGATCCAAAGAGCTGCACTGGATTCCACAGGCTGTAGAATTTCAATCCACAAAGTAGATTAAGAATGAAGAATTTATTCAGTCATAAATAGAAAAAAAAAGTGAAGAAGTTCTCAGGAATCACATTTCAGTGGGACGTGGAGCCAATGGACCCCCCCCCATGCCAATGTTTTTTATTTCAAAGCTCTTACTACTAGTAATGAAGCCTTAGGCAAAGCATTTCATCCGTTCAGAAAGGAGAATACCATGCAAGAAAAAAAAGTGTGGGGGAGTACCAAATGCTAGTATTATGAGGAAGGATTCATGACCATCACTAGAATGACAGAAAGATGGACTCAACACTGTGGGCTGAAGTTTCCTACTTGTAGGATCTACTCTGGTAGAATTGGCCTGTTATCTCTCTACTTTGGGATTAAAATGTTAGTGAATGAATGTTCTCTTTCAGTATGAGTAGAAGAATTAAGATAGTTTTTGCTTGTATAAGTAGATATGCCTTGGTTCTGTTTCCTCAACATGAGGTTTTATAGGACAGATATGGATGAGAAGAGCTAATTCTTCAGGTAACCTCCCCCCTATGCTATATCCTGGCAGGAAATTGGTATTTACTATCATGATATGAGTAGAGGAGTCAGTCCTGTAAGTAATATTATTCCATTTGGACTAACTGGAGTTTCTACCTTTTTTTAAAAGGCAGCCTACATATAGGGCTAAATCCTGTTGTTAGTCCTGATTATAGTAGACCCATTTTGATCAATGGAATTTATGTATGTTTTGACTTGCCCTTCAACAATAGATTGAATAGGTCAACTCTAGTTGGGCCTAACCAACAGGATGCCAACCATAATGTTTTGCGCTAGACTGAGAAGGGAAATATGTGGCCCTCCAGATATTGTAGAACTGCAACTCCCAGCATTCCTTGGCATTGGCTATGCTGGTTGGGGCTGATGGGAACTAAAGTCCTATGTTACTGAAGTTTAGACCTCTGTGGGGACACCCCTAGATATCATTTTGATATCAAACCATTTGGCTTTCTTCCACCACCCCACTCCACGTGTTTGCGAGGCCACCGGACAAGCACGCAAACAGGCACGGCTGATAATTGCTGGACATTCCATTCTCCACTCGGGCAGCCCACACACAGCCGGTTCATCGCTTCATGGACCTCTCTGGCAAACACCTTATTACATATGCATGATACTAACAAATGCTTCCTGCCCTGAGCAGGCTACTGGACAAAGGTTGTGCCATCCACTGGTAAGCACTGCGCATTTGCATACTGGCCACACTATTGTTAATTCGGCTTTGGCTCCATCATGCAAAGTTGTGACCTTTCCGAGACATTGTCTCACTCCCAAAACTCATTGTTGTTCCCCGAGTAAGGCATAGCCTGCAGTCACAATTCACCCTATAAAAACCCCTGATTCCGAGACCTTCCTCGGATTGCTCGACCTGCTCGAGAGTTCCATCTCGCCTTGCTGCCGTTTCGAGCTCCCCCCAGCTAATCGAGCTGAGCTTCTTCTCCACATCCCCGGCTTCTCTCCTAAAGTCCAGGACTACGAGACAGGTGTCGTATCACCCATTTCCCTCTGAAAATCCCTCTCTCTAACTCAGTCTCTGATTCCTTAGTTATCTGTGTGGCTGTGGTGTCTTTAACATTTGTCTGTATTCAATAAAACATCATTTTTATTACTTTAAACCCATCTGGCTGCTTGGCTGACCTGACCCCATAGACGCTGGGTTGCAAGATCCTGCGAAGTTACCCTGCCTCTCGCTAGCTTAAGTGAGTGCTCCAGCTAATTTTCCCCAAGGTTGTGTTATTTACGTGTCCCTCCCGGGACCCCCAGAGAACAGGATAACACCTACAACAACAGTAAGGTTACATGATTTCTATCCCTACAGATAATCAGTTGTGAGCTTATCAGAACATGGGCAAGTGATAACTGTAGCAAGACAACCTTTATCTACCTAGGGCAGCAGTTGGTATATTGGCTTAAGCTGATAAAAGGCATTCTGTGCCAGTGAAACCACCTTTGCCTCTAGTTCTGATGATGAATTTGGGAGCCCCTCTTCGTTTAAGGAAAATGTAACCCTTTCTAGAATAGTTTGAGAGCTCCTCATCAGGGCAGATGAACCAGATACCATTTTTTATTTAGAATATTTTTTCTATTGTTCCTTGTGCTGGAACTCCTATACAGATTGGCCCTGCAGTTCCAACCCCTGGTCTCTAGTCACTTACCTTGGCCTTTTACCTTTAGGGCCCTCCCTGGAACTGGTACTCCAGTTTCAAGGTGACTCCTCTTCTGGCTGTGTTGCAAAGTTCAGTGTAGCAAAGTGTGATCAGTTTTCCTTTCAGAAAATAAAGCTAGTAACGATTGTATAATAAATAAGATAAACATCTAGCCTTGTACCAGTTCCACACATAATGCACAGTAAAACCTCAGTCTCAAAGTAACACTTATCCCTGAACTACTTCTACATTCTCAGCTCCCTAAAACCCAGTTCAGACCATCTCCATTCTCCTTGTCCTAAACAGCCTTCTCTCTGTTACTGACTACTTTTATCTAACTCTTTTCCAGACGAGCCTCAGACTTATGTCCTCCCCACCTACAGACTTCCCAACTTCATTAGCATTCCATGCATTGCCATTGGTTGTTTTTTCCCAGGCTTGTTCAGCTTCTCACTTCACACTCCTCCATTAATGAACACTCAAGGAAGTATACATATACCAATAAAATAAAATATATCGTTGTTCCTGTTATATTTATTCATATCTCACCTTTCTCCCCAAAGTGGAAACAGGTGAACTACAAAACACTAAACCACATTTTGTACAATAAAAGAAAGGATTAGTGTGTAGGGAGGAGCTGGGAAAGCGTGGTTGGTGCCAGCCAATCAGAGCGTGGGGAATATCGCAAAGGAGAACTTGTGGGAAGAAAGGATACAAAACTGAGGCTTGTCTCTGAGAAGGAGAGAAGGGAAAGATAGAATAGAGATAGGATGGAAGGGAAATGTGGAAAGATGGCCTAGAAACAGGGAAAAGCTGTAATAGGACAGTCTGCTGGGTTGAAGAACTGAATAGATTTTAGGGGAGCTGTGAATGATTAAATAGTTCAGAGGTTAATGGGTGATCTAAATGTGTCTTCATAAACTTCTACTTGTTTATTCTTTTCCATAACTGTGTCTGGCTATTCCTGCTAAATTTCAAAGAAAGGTTTAGTCACACTTACCACAGTGAATCCACTGAATAAGGCATTCCCTAATCCATATAGGGATCAACTTGAGGCCCAAGTAGCCAATCCAGGGAGGGATTTTGAGGGTAGAGGGGGCAAAGTGAGTGACAGGAGCCCAAGAGCTGGAACTGTGGGGCCAGCCTGGAGAGGGGATCCATCACAATTAGTAATAAACAAAGGACAGTGGTATTGCCTACTAGAAGTTTGATGGAACTTTATCAGAACCATATAGAATACAAACAATATAATTCTATCTTATCTGGATTGAGTTTATTTATTAGGTCTAATTCAATCTATCACCATGTCCAGGTAGTGATTCATAACATTTACTGCCTCACTTGGATTAGATGAATAGCAGAGTTGGCTGCCATCTTATCTTGACTGCATCTGAATCCAAACCCATGGGTGACCGTGGATGATCAGATTGCAATGTGAGGATGCTCCTAGATGACCACTGTCTCTGGAGGCACACATGGCCATAATAGCAGAACACTTCTTTCTTTAGAATCTGTGTTTATTTAAAACAAATAGAAGCTGTTCTTTATTTAGAATGGAGCAATTCTGTGGAGCAATCCTTTTACCTAATATCTTGATACAGCAAACAAACAAACAAACAAGACTTATTTAATACATCTTTTTGTTTATTTGCTGTACCAAGATAATAGGTAAAAGAAATTGCCTCATGTTTATGAATGTCTTCATTACTTCTTTCACTTGAGTATATTCCAAATAGTTTAGAGAACAAGAACAGCAACAGAACAGGAAAACATGTAAAGGCGTTACTATAATGAATAGCTTAGTATTAAATCAGTTCAAAACATAAGATAGCAATCCAAATGCAATTCATTTCAATTATACTAACATTATTGGATGGTAAATTACCAAAAGAAAAAAAAAGGATAGTTTAAATCACTAGGACACAGTAACAACTGTAATCATTTATCAGCTGTTAAATTATATCAACCACACTCAGATACAACAAAGCTTTCAAGTGTATTCAGATTTAAATTATATAAGCAGCAATCAGTTCCTCAAAAGTGCCAAATATATGGAATAGCAGCCAAATTTCTTACAAATGTCAGTATAAAATATGCCAGAATTATAAGCATTAAATGCAATCTAACTGATGTAGCATTCAAAGATATAGCCATGTTAGCCTTTATAATCATACAAAGGAGTCTTGTAGCACCTTTGAAACTTATTGGGAGAAAGAAATTAATAGCACAAGCTTTTGTAGGCTCAGTGTACCTTCATTTAACCAAACTGGTGCCCCCCCTCTCATCTGTGTATTCTTTCTTTCTTTCTTTCTTTCTTTCTTTCTTTCTTCTTTCTTTCCTCAAAGACATAACATTGCCCACTTAACTCCATATCAAAGTAGAAATATATACAAAATACATAGAAATATATAACAAAGTCCTCTCCCTACTCTCCCTGGCTTCTAAGAAGATCTATTTCAGTCTCCAGGAGCTCATCTGATATTGATATCTCCATTTTCAAATAGGCAATATTGTGATTAAATAGAAATGTTAAAAAGATTTTCCCCCTTCTGTGTGGGATCAGATCAGAAAATGCCTGAGCCATTTCCACACTAGACTATTATAGCGCTATGATTCCACTTTCAACATCCTATGGACCTGGGGTTTGCAGTTTCGGGAGGGGGCAGCTGGCCCCTCCCGAAACAGCAAACCCCAGGATTCCATAGGATGTTGAAAGTGGAATCATAGCGCTATAACAGTCTAGTGCGGAAATGGCCCTGTATACAAGGCAAAAGCCACCATTTATGGGTAAGGACTTTCTTTAACCACTATGTGCTTCAGGGATGAAAATGGCCCTGTATAGACTGTCTCACAAGACAATCCACATCCACACTATAATGGGCGGGGAAGGGACATGTGAAATGACCATGCAATAGTGCAGGTATGAGTAAAACAGACAACACCCTTTGTTGGATAAAGTTCATTGGGTTTGGTGTAGCATAGGGAAAGAAAACAGACCTTGGTTACCTGTTGGCAAATTATTCACCATCTACCAGCCTATATGCTGAGGAATTTGGTGTGTGTATGTGTGCAAGATTTGCCTGTCCCCCCAAGGAATGCACCAGTCATGTGGACCCACTATTACCTGGGTATGAGACAGGTGAGATGGCTCTTGTGCTAAGCCACTTCTGAGTCACCACTCACCCAGCATCCCTCGGAGGACCCTCTCTTTGGGGAGCAGAGTGTCCCATACCCAGTCCACCTTAAAATGGATCTTGCCCAGTAGCTGCTATACTTTTCCATGGATGTGGCATCTCTAATAAAAGAGCATAACTCACCAAAACTTTCCAATCAAAGCTGGAAAGAATATTTTTTGGATGTCATTGCAAGTTGTGATGCCAAGCTTCAATTCAAAAATTCCAATTTTTTGTGGGGAGGTGTTTTTTGGGAGCTAAAACAAATGGGCAAGGATACATTCAGACAGATTGAAAAGCCCCAGATTTTGTTCCTGTTCTTTCAGATTTTATACTGGAGTAAAATAAAGTGACCTGGGCAGCTGGTATAAAAAATCTCTGATCATACTGGGAGCTGACACAAAATATTCTAGGATAAAAAAATCCCCATATGGCTCTCCAATAATAAAATTGGAAAGAACATGAACCTTGTTAATGAGGTAGAAGTGGTTGGATCTTTAGGGGGGAGTGACCATGCCCTATTGGAATTTGGCATTCAGTGGGAAGGAGAAGATAAGGGTAGCCAAACACTCATCTTAGATTTTAAAAAAGCGGACTTCAGTAAACTTAGGGACCTGCTGGCTGGAATTCCGTGGTCAAGAATAGTGAAAGGGAAAGGAGTTCAGGAGGCATGGGAGTTCCTTAAAAGGGAGATACTGAAGGCACAGTCTAAAACTGTGCCAATAAGGAGGAAAAATGGAAGGCATCTGAGGAAACCAGAATGGTTGACTAAAGAACTCTCAGCTGAGCTAAGAAACATGTATAGGAAATGGAAGAAGGGGGAAACCACCAAAGAAGAATTTAAGCAAGTGGCCCGGAGATGTAGGGAGGAGGTCAGAAAGGCTAAAGCACAGAACGAACTTAGGCTGGCCAGAGACATTAAAAACAATAAAAAGGGCTTTTTTAAATACGTCCTCAGCAAAAGGAAAAAGAAGGAGACGATAGGGTCGCTGCGCAGAGAAGATGGAGAATTACTCACAGGGGGAAGGGAAACGGCAGAACTACTTAACACCTTCTTTGTCTCAGTTTTTTCCCAGAAGGATACAAGCACTCAGCCTGGCGGTAGGGGAGCAGGTGAGGAAGCAGGGGAAATGAGGCACGTAATAGGTAGAGGGGTGGTATAGGAATACCTGGCCACACTGGATGAATTCAAGTCTCCAGGGCCAGATGAATTGCATCCTAGGATATTAAAAGAGCTGGCAGAGGTCATTTTGGAACCACTTGCTATAATCTTTGAGAAATCTTGGAGGACAGGAGAAGTTCCAGCAGACTGGAAGAGAGCAAATGTTGTCCCCATCTTCAAGAAGCGGAAAAAGAGGACGCAAATAATTATCGCCCAGTCAGCCTGACATCAGTACCTGGAAAGATCCTGGAGCAGATCGTTAAGCAGTCAGTTTCTAATCACTTAGAAAGCAAGGCGATAATCACGAGAAGTCAACATGGATTTCTCAAAAATAAGTCATGCCAGACTAATCTTATCTCTTTTTATGATAGAGTTACTAGCTTGATAGATGAAGGGAATGCTGTGGATGTAGCATACCTCGATTTCAGTAAGGCCTTTGACAAAGTTCCCCATGACATTCTTGCAAAGAAACTAGTAAAATGCGGGCTGGACAGGGCTACTGTTAGTTGGATTTGTAATTGGTTGACCGACCGAACCCAAAGAGTGATCACGAATGGCTGCATCTCATCCTGGAGAGAAGTGACTAGCGGGGTGCCACAGGGTTCTGTCCTGGGCCCGGTGCTGTTCAATATCTTCATCAACGACTTGGATGAAGGAATAGAGGGCATGCTCATCAAATTTGCAGATGACACCAAATTGGGAGGGGTTGCTAATACGCCAGAGGACAGGATCAAAATTCAAAATGACCTGGATAGATTGGAGAGCTGGGCCAAGGCTAACAAAATGAAATTCAACAGAGAGAAGCGTAAGGTTCTACACTTAGGTAGAAAAAATGGAATACAGAAATATAGGATGGGGGACAAGTGGCTGGATAGCAGTACATGTGAAAGGGATCTAGGAGTCTTAATAGACCACAAGCTGAACATGAGTCAGCAGTGTGATGCGGCAGCCAAGAAAGCCAATGCAATTCTCGGCTGCATCAATAGGAGTATGGTGTCTAGATCGAGGGAGGTACTGGTACCACTCTACTCTGCTTTGGTTAGACCTCATCTTGAATACTGTGTCCAGTTCTGGGCACCCCAATTCAAGAAGGACATGGTCAAGCTGGACAAGTCCAGAGAAGGGCGACCAAAATGGTGAGAGGCCTGGAAGACACGCCCTATGAGGATAGACTTAGAGAGCTGGGTATGTTTAGTCTGCAGAAGAGAAGGTTAAGAGGGGACATGATAGCTATGTTTAAATATCTGAAGGGATGCCATGCAGAGGAAGGAGAGGGCTTGTTTTCTGCTGCTCCAGAGACCAGGACAAGGAGCAATGGATTCAAGCTGCAGGAAAGGAGATTCCACTTGAACCTCAGGAAGAACTTCCTGACGGTCAGGGCTGTCCGGCAGTGGAATATGCTGCCTCGGAGTGTAGTGGAGTCTCCTTCCTTGGAGGTTTTTAAGCAGAGGCTAGATGGCCATCTGTCGGGAATGCTTTGAGGGTGTTCCTGCATAGCAGGGGGTTGGACTGGATGGCCTGTGTGGTCTCTTCCAACTCTACATTTCTATGATTCTATGAACACAACTTGAGACTTTCTGGTCTTCTTAATCAGTCTGGATGTGCCCTGAAGAAATCATGGTAGGTGTAGCAAAATTTTACAACTGCTTCTGGCAGTTCCCAGTTTCAAGCAAAAAAGCTGAATTGTGGGTGTGTGGGACAGCTTCTTAGAACCAAACAAACCAAAACCAAAATCAGGGCTTATCAGCATCAGGACACTGGAGTAAACACCTCAAGATTTGACAGTGTTTTGGATTGTCCCCCGAGTTGCAGTGGCCAGCTTCAAATCAACATTCCAAACAGGGGGCTCACTAGAAACTAAAAGGAAGGGGCTTCCCCAACTCCATGGCAAACCATTTTTTAAAGGACTGAAAAACAGAGAGGTCTCTTTGGGGCACTTCTGTTGAAATTCCTGAGATTTAAAAAGATGGAAAAGCAAGAGACGACTTTCCAAATATCTCTCCTATGATTCCTTAGGGAAGAAATGGGGGAGTGGGAAAACCAGAGGCCCTATGGATAATGCAGTAGTGTTGGCGTACATTAGCTAGTAGAGAATAAAGGAATTATTGCAACAACTGTAATGCGCAATCTACAAAACCAAACCAGTAAGTATATGAGGAAAGCAAAACTCCCACCATTCAAGGTCAATCAACTGATGGGTAGAATTCCTTCCTGACCCCATCAGCTGGCAGCCAACTGTCATCCACAAATGGTAGATAATGCAGGAGGAATAGAAGGTGGTATGGAAGCTGGCTTAAACTGAATTTTACCCTTTCTGGTTTAGTCCCCTTGATTCTAACTGACAAATTTCGTTCTACCTGGTTGAAGTATATTCATGAAACGCTGCAGAAATACGGTTTTACTTTCTTAGCCCTATTGTGCTCAGGATTCTCCAGGGCTAAGGAGACAATTAAAGAATGGATCTGAGATGTATCTCTGGAGGATGACAGAGACAGAATCCAACGTTATCCTGTAGTAGGCA
The DNA here is from genome assembly GCA_948472985.1 of Iguana delicatissima. Taxonomy (NCBI): domain Eukaryota; kingdom Metazoa; phylum Chordata; class Lepidosauria; order Squamata; family Iguanidae; genus Iguana; species Iguana delicatissima. The sequence continues at coordinate 201,924 of CAOKZL010001792.1, forward strand.
ACCACAGCAAGAATTTTGTTCTAGCTGACCACCTTTACACTCTCAATATTCCTAAATATCTCAGAGCCTTTACTCTGGCCCATTTTAACATCCTGCCATCTGCTCTATTGGAAGGGAGATACCTACAAATCTCCTATGTACTGCATATCTGCCCTTGCCAGTCAGGCATGGTCAGAATAGTGGCCCACGTTCTGCTATATTGCCTGTATTATAAGGACATTTGTTCCCAGTTGATATACCCAACTTTGAAGCAGTTCTCCAGCAGGCCTGATTGTTTTCACATCTCACTTCTTCTCTCAGATTCTTCCAAAGGATCCATTCTGAAGCTTGCCAAGTTTTGTAAATTAGCATGTTCTACTAGAGTAAGCTGACCAAACCCCATTGTGGGTACTGTATTGCCACTGACACACACACACACACACACACACACACACACACACAGAGAGAGAGAGAGAGAGAGAGAGAGGATTTTTTTTTTGTACTTGTGAGCTGTCTTTTCTTTTTATTGATTTCTTATTGCCTTGCAACCATCTGGCTTGTGTCTGATCTGTGATCATAATAATAAATTATGTAGGGAACCTGGTGAGGACCAGACTGGCCAAAGCCACAAGGTTGGCATTCTTATATCCTTGGGATGCAGAGACAAGACAAAGTCTCAGGATGTTGAAAAAGATGATTTTATTCTTGAAAACTGCCCAATACATTTCAGGCTAGAAATATTTAATGGCCTTCTTCAGGGGCTGTTAAAAGATAAAAGAAAGAATATCTTACATCATTGCCAGGTAGACTGAACATGAAATTTCACTTCCCAGCAACACTTTTGGCAGCAGCAAAGGCGTGTACACCAGGAACAATTGTATACTCTCCAACTGTACCAGTTTGGCTGAGACAGTCCCAATTAATCTTCCGTTGACCCACTTTTTTCAAGTGCTTAAAAATTTTCCCTTTCTCTCTCTTCCTTCCACTTCCCCCTTTTGCCTTCAGCTTATGTCAGCTATCTAAATTGAGTTCAAAATGCAAAAGTAGTTTACACACAATTGACTTAGCAGGGGGAGAGGAGAAGAGGGGGAGGAATCTTGCCCTTCCCAGTAGGCTAAAGCAAAAGCAAACTGCTGCAGCCCTTCCTAGCTTGTGTGTTCTTCCTCATAAACTTTTGCCATCTTGACCATATTCTGATGATGCTTGGGCACACGTGTCCAGTTTTCATCTACGAAGTGTTGGAGGGAATGTAGTTGGCCTTTCCAAGTCTCCTGCACCTACAGGGTTTCTGGGCAGTATCTCAAAGCACACTGAAAGTTGGTAGCCATTCTACATGAAGTTAAGCCCATAGCCTCTCCTTCCCCTTGCCTTTGGTGTAAATAGGGCATCAGGATGTACATACATTGTTTTTAATGAAATCTCCTTTTTAATGTTGGATCACATGAAGAAGTAGTACTGCTATTTTAATGGGCAAAGCTGTGAAAAACATGTGCATGAAAACAAGACAGAAAACAGGTAGGCGTGTCCAGGAACAATTGTATACTCTTATGTAGAAAAGAGAACTTGCATGAAAAAATAATACTGGTTTTCAAACTACTGTCTGACTGATGTTTATGAAATGAGAAAGGAGCAAAGATCCCTGCTGTTGTGGAGGGCTTTTTCCATTAGTTCTTGGCACCGAGCTAAGTACTCCAGCTGGGCCATGTGACTGGACCTTGTGTCCCAGCATGCCAGTCTAGGGTGTTGCTGTTTACCCACTGGGGAAGAGAAAGTGTTTAATCCTTAATTCTCCATGGTAGTTATGCAACTTGCTCTTGCAAATGATACTTTTCACTAGTCTGTATTCAGTCCCACATTCCGGTGGCAGATGTTCTGGTCAGAGAAATGTGTGGCCTTGAGAGCTTTGTAGATACAGCAAAGTTTGGAATAATAGTGTTTACAATGTCCTGGAAGACGATATTTGTTTTGTGTTATAGTAGGTGTTTTGCAAATGTAGAAACTGATCCTCAGTTACTTGTTCCTTGTATGCAAAGGACTTCAGAACTAACCTCCTATTTAATTCTAAATGGAGCAAAAATCTTTCAGGACTCTTCTAGACTGGTTTAGAGATGTATGAGTCCCCAAAATACAGCTCCTTGCCTCTTGCTTCTGCATCTACTTGTTCCATTCTTTGGGGGGGGGGTGTTCATAGAAATTTCTTGGATCTCTACTACAGCACTTCCAAAAGGTTTGTTTCTTTTTTAATGGGGTTTGGTTTGCTGAGGTGGACCTATGGTTTGAACGGAAAATGTAATTTTTTTATAGCTATAATGTAAAAGTGCAATTGCACTAGTACACTACAATTCTTAAAGGGAAAAAAGGGGATAAGACAAGGGAATACGTTCTGATATGTCTCAGAATTTTAAAAGAGACTCACTCAGCAGTGGGAATAAAATGTTGCAGCCGATAACAGGATTTGTCAGAAAATACTGAAATCACTTGGATTTTTTTTTTAAAAAGAATGCCTAGAACTGTAGCAACAAATATTGCAACCTCCACCCACATTTGTGTCATCTGGTGGAGCCCTTATTAAGATACAACTGGGGAGCATGACATATTTGTGGATGGCTGTTTTTTGGGGCCCAAGTGCATGTACAAAACTTGGAAGTTGCATAAGTGGGCTGAAACTCCAAAAATTCCCGTCAGCATGGCCAACAGCTATACCACCTGGGGAATTCTGGGGGGAGGAGTTTTTTCTGAAAAAAAAAAAGCATGCATATATGAACACAGAGCATTGCATTGTCCATAAACCAATTACATCCATGCTTTAGATGTCCTCTGTGGGCAGAGACAGGAGATAGAGCTATAATTTCGTTCTCCTGTGTGCAAAAGTGTGTGGTCCTGGCTGGGCCATGACAATTTTAAAATGGTAAGAAACACATTTAGGGCTTCAGTTTTTGGCTGAAATGTTAACTTCACAGAGATGTCCAAGATTTTAGCCTACGCCTTCTCACAGGATGATTTAAGCCAGAGCTCTGGCTCATGCTTTGTTTTCAGTGCTGTAGCTTAGACTTGAAACATGTAGACAACTCTTGTACATTTAGAGTTTCTTCTTCTGTCTGCCTTGGCTAGGCAGATGAAAACAGTGGAAAGGTAGTTCCTCCCAAGCTACATTCTTAAATCCTAATGTCAAGAGCGGCCCAAAACTAATTATATAACACATATGTCTACACTATGAATATAAAGCATCTGTTTGATTCAGATGAATTAGACATATGTCTGTACAGGGACCTTGTCTGCACGTAAAAATCATTCTAGACTTTCTCAGAGCAATATCTGCTGCACTTCTATACTCCATCAACAAAGACATGGGTTGAAAAAGTGACCTGGGTTGCAGTATTATTTTATAGCATTAGTGACACAATATTTTGCAATTACCTGTTATGTGTTCATTTTATTTATTCAGTGGTTTATAGTCTGCCTTCCTCCCAAAAATGGGATGTGGGGCAGCTCACAACAGAGTGCAATTGAGTACAGATAATAAAAAATATGTGAAATGTTATGTTAACTATAATATTAAAACACAGACAATGAACAGAAAGGTAATAGCACATCATTAAAAAAAGTACAGTATCCATCCTAATGCTTGCCTCCCCTTGTACCCTATGAAATGTACTTAATTTTTTTAGAGAGGAGAGGAAAAGCCTTGGTACAGAACTTGGAAAGTATTCCTATGCAACTAATGCATCCCATCATTGACAAATAATGGCAATCCAGGTAGAGGAGGAGGGAGTTGATCAGTTTTGAAAATGTGTACTTGTTGATCTTGAAAAACACTTCCTCATGGCTTTTCATCTGGAAAAATGGAGTATCCTCCCTCTCTTCCCCACTGGCTGTCAACTTGGTAGCAATTAATTTACTGAAAAGTACATTATATGAAGGGGTGCCAAAATCACTCCAAATCAGGTGAAAAATGTCTGAGGTTTTCCGTCTGGAGGGAATCTGCTGCTTTGCAGTCACAAGGCATCTGCATAGTTTTTGGCTGACTTGCTAATTGTTTTGGGGAATGTTCTGCTAAAACTTTTCTTCTGAAAATCGCAGTTCAAAATAAACCTGAATGCTGGGGTATGCACTGCAGAAAGCCATACAGAGCCATTAGCAATAGATAGGAGAGGTCCTAAACCCAATACATCGTGCCATCATTCCATCAGTGGTCTATCTGCACATAAATAATATAGACATTTTGCTGATGATCCACATAGCAGCTTGGTTTTCCAATGAACTGACTATTGACAATTTCCAGCAGTTTCAAGGGAGTTGTTGGTGTCTGTAACTTTTTAACTTAATCCAGTTTATATCTGTATGATACTTCTCCATGACAGCAAACATTTGACGCAGCTCAGCCTACAGAAAAAGTTGATCTGATCTTAAAGAATATGTGACAAAGAAATGATACAAAATAATGAATAATCCACTAATGGATATGTTTGTATTCCTTTATATTGAGTTTACATGCAAGTAATTGAAGGCACAAATATGTTTAACTACTTTAGGTTGGGAGGCTGTTTCCTAAATTAACAGAGAGCAAAAAAACATCAAAAACTTTCCTGTCTTTCAGTGCTGATAAGTATGTGTGTGTGTGTGTTAAATCAGACCTATTCTGCTCTTGTTTGGAAGATCTAATATCCAACACTAGTAACAGAAAAAACAAACTGTGAGGGTACATTTCATAACTTCCATTCACTTTGTTCCCTTAGCTGTCCAAACAAAATGCATTCCACTGAGAAGTGGAATGACAGCATTTTTTGTTATGGCATCATTTTACAGCTGTTACACAAATGATATAACAGTTAGAAAGCAGTAAAATTGTCTTATGGATATCAATCAGGGCTTGATTTGTGCCAGGGCTTAGTGCTGGCATCTGTTTTCCATGTGAAAACATAACTTTGGAACATTACAAAGTAAGACTGAGTGAAATCACTTTTGATCAAGAGCAGTGGGCATTTCCTTCACCATTTAATACCTACAGAGAATCCCCATACAACAGGGCCTGGGGAAAAACCTTTCCAATGAGATAGTTTGCCACAGGTGTCTAGGCAAGGCAGATTCTTGTTGGGAGAGACAGAAACATTTTGGCAGGTTGTCTTTATGGTTTGTATACATCTGTCCTTCCTTCCTTGCACTTCTCTGCTACTGCAAGAGGTACGTGAAGATAAAATGACATGAAAGGCCAGGGAACGTTCTAGATGTCAGAAGTAGAGTTGGGAATGTTATGTCAAAAATAGTTTCACTATTAGTTACTGGTAGTTACATTTTAAAAGAACCTATTTATATTTCTCATTTCCTGAATATAAGTAAAACAGTTACTTTGGTAGAGGAACCCACACATCTGAATCCTACAAGTTGCTGGCCTGTGGCACAGAATACACCCTCTTCCTGTCCACCTTGTTGATGGCCATTTCTGCACTAGCCTGTTATAGCGTGATGATTCCACTTTCAACATCCCCTGGAATCCTGGGGTTTGCAGTTTTGGTAGGGGCCAGGCGGCCCCTCCCGTAACTGCAAACCCCAGGATTCCAGAGGATGCTGAAAGTGGAATCATCATGCTGTAACAGGCTAGTGCGGAAATGGCCGATGCCTCAACACCCACAACAGAACACAGTCAAGTAGCACTTAGCATGGCAGAAGCCAGCCTCTACCATGTGATATTTCTCTTCCACCACAAGTGAGGCCGTGCTACATAACTATAAAACTAAACATAATTCCTTAGAATTAACTAAAACATCTCCATCATCAACTTCCCATCATATTGTAATCCATTTATACTTTTATTATTGGAAAGAAGAATTACTTACCTGTAGCTAGAACCAGCATACTGTACAGGTTTGAGTGTTGGACTGCAGCTCCAAGGCAGGTCACATACTCTCAGCCTCAGAGGAAAGCAAAAAGAATTTTGCCAAAAAAATTTGCCAAGAAAACCCTGTTAATAACCTTAGAGTCTCCATAAGTAGAAAATGACTTGAAGGCACACAACAACAACAATCACAACCCTATAGCTAGTTATTTGTAATTGTTACCCTCAAATATCCCCCTCTCTCCAATGTTATCTGAAGAAACAGACCCATGAGAAAATCCATAGAGAGAAGTTTGAGTTGTCAGGAATTGTCAGATAAAGTATAAGCTGTTTTATAAAACTGTACCTCTGTCTTCTCTGGAAAATAACCTCTCTGTCTGAGCTGCTAGAATAAGCACAAAGCTATATTGTCATATTTTATGACTACTTGGCAGCCATTCCTTTTCTCAGATAGATTACTGATTTAATGGGGTGTTTTTGCAAGTGATTGGGAAATAGTGGGAGATCCCTTTTGGATATCCAAATAGGAGTTTTCAGAAGTGGGAAGGTAGGAAACATTTCCCTTCCACCCATGACCAATATATGGAGAGAAGTGAATTATGCTACAGATTTGCTATACAATTCTCTCTTGTGGGGATAAAAGTAATGGATAATAATGAAAGGTTGTTTCAGCTACCCAGCTTCAGCCCAGCCCCAATTTTGCAATAAGAGTCTAATACCTCTGGAGAGCACAGAAATGTTGTTGGAATCCACTCATATCCTGAACTGAGGTATTCTACTACAGCACAGAGCTGTTATTTTCTCCTAACCCCAATAGTCTCCATAAGTCTGAAAATACATGGTTAGCTTCCCTGCTACTTTTTGGTTGAGTGGTTGTAGGGTATACACAATGGTGCACAATCCTAGCTATATAAACATATTGGATTTATTCAAGACTTACTTCAGTGGGAAGTACTTCCAAGTAGGAACAGGTCCATACGTGGGTTTCACTTTGCCATTGCTCTGCCTCGTTCATTGGGGTTTCGGATGATGTCATCACCCACTATTAAATCCCCATTGCTTTCCCACTGTCTCTTGTCTGTCTTTATGGTGGTGGTGGTGATGGGACATCTCTTAAAGAAAAAAAAAAAGCTTAGCTGCATAATGTCTTCTAACTACTAGCGTAAGTAGCCCTCTAACTCAAAATGTTGTAGGATTGCAACTGTGTAGCCTGACCTTTCACATGGTTACTCAGAATGAATGAAATCAAGTTGAATGGGATTTAGTCCTATGTAAATGTATGCAGAGTCCCAATCTTAGCTATAGTATGAAGATATCATCATGATCATCATCATCATCATCATCATCATCACCATCACAATATTTTGTGGCTTACCTGAATCTGGAGATATTCATGATGCCCAATATTAATTAATAAATTTCAACATCAATTAGCAGATGTTCTTACTTCTTTGAAATAACAACTGTGTTTGGATTAAGGGTGGAAGAGAAGACAGGATGGCCTCCTTGCTATTTTCAGCAACCCTTTAGTTACTGTCTTCATATGACTACACAAAGGCCATGGTTTGGCTAATAGTAGAAAGCATTAATGGTGAGTTTTATGGATTTAATTAAAAGATTTAATTCCCCTTCCACATATTTTAAGCACAGATTTTTTTTAATGACTGAGCTGTGTGCATTTTTGTTAGTCTGCACTGTACTGTTGTTGTTGTCGTTGTATGATTTCAAGTCGTTTCTGACTTATGGTCACCCTAAGGCAAACTTATCATGGGGGTTTCAGAGGCTGAGAGTGTGTGATGAGCCCAATGACATCCAGTAGGTTTCCATGGCTGCTTGGGGAATTGAACCCCGGTCTCCAGGGTCATAGTCCAGTGCTCAAACCACTACATCATACTGGTTTCTCTATATACTATAGTCTGGTGTAATGTGAAGATCAGAGTTATGCAGCCCAGTCCTATCTATATTTATTTAGATGCAAGCCTGCTAAGTTCAGTGGAACTCATTTTCGATAAAGCATGCATAGAGTTGTAGTCTTATAAATAAGGTGAGAACTAAACAGCTGCTGAATTATTAACCTCTCCATAATATTAAAATTACTCTGGATTTGGAGAATTCATTCCCATCTATGCAACAAAATAAAATTAAATTGCTTGTGTAGCTTTAAAATTTCAGTTCTAACACGATGAATTTCTATTTCTTCTCATCCAAATGTTATGTACACTGTCATTCTGAATATTGAGCACAGAAACTGTGTTTAAGTTATGTGAAGAGTCTTGATTTAAAGCAACAAAGGCCAATCCATTTAGGGTTTATGTTGACAGTCTATCCTTCTTAACTCATACAAATTGTGTCAAACATATATAATGGCATGAGTTATATCACTCTTAAAATGTACTGTTCCAAGACTGCATTTGAATTTCCTCCTCTCTGACAGTTTACCATCTCTCCCTAAGTATGTTTAAATATAGCTTTAAGATATACTTGGGCTCCTGTTTAAAAGAGGAAAAATTACAGTGTTTCCCTAGGAATATTATTTTGCTCAGCAATGCTTCATTTAGATCCTATTCTAATACATTTTATATGTGTAATATGAGATCTTGTTTTAAAAAAATATCTATTTACTAGGAAGTAAGTTCACCCATGTTCAGTGAGACTCACTCCCAGGTACTGAATAGGCTTGCAGCCTTCAGTAATTTATAAACTTTATATTTCATCTTTGAGCAATCAGGCTTCTTCTGTGGTATCAGGCTCACAATTTGGTCTGGAACAGTGGTTCTCAACCTGTGGGTCCCCAGATGTTTGTGGACTTCAGCTCCCAGAAGCCCTGAGCATTGACCATAGTGGCTGAGGCTTCTGGGAGCTGAAGTCCACGAACATCTGGGGACCCACAGGTTGAGAACCACTGGTCTGGAACTAGAATGGAGAATGTACAAACTTTGTATTGATTTAATGGTTATCTGTAGCACTTCTGTTTGTACAGTGAGGTGTCCGTGGGCAACAGTCTGAACTGAAACAGATATAAAGAATTCTGGGACAAGACACTATTCTGGACTGAAGAACAACTGAAAACCAGAAGACAAACCATGTAGCAGATGACTGAGGACATGTAAAGAATACCAGAAAATGCCAGAGTTCAGAAAGATCTTGTTACTCAAATGAGATTCATCTGGAACAGGAAGCCACCTTATTGCTGCCTTCTGCCCAATGGCCAGCCTGGGCACGAGGAGGGTATAGTCAGTCCATGACTGAAAGACTGCCAGCGAGAAGCTGCTATGTGTGGCTACCCACAAAGCCCACTAGCTCCTCACACTATTACTCTAAAAGGTGGAGGACCTTGAGGTCCCCCAGCAGTGCCAGTGTCTCCTTAGGATTTGGGGAATTATTAATTCAAAGGAGGTCTGCAAGACGAGGGTAATGGCAGGATCTTTTCATCTGTGTATACCAGTACTATCTATAGAGAGGATTCCATTTAAAAGTTAAAAGAGTATTTTATTGGAAATCAATAGACATACACAAGAAATCAAGCAACCTCATGAACAATACAAGCCTATTGAAGGGAAAGGGGTGAACAGTTGGGTAGCGAGAGGTTTTGGGTGGAAGTGGTGATATTTACTAGTCCTGAAGCAGAAGATGGAAAAAGACTGTCTGAAACAAGAGTTTGAGGGAACATGGAGAAATGGGAGTCTGGGGTATAGTGTGACACTCAACATGCTATCAAATTACCTAGGCTAGAACTGAGTTTTTTATACCCTATTTCACACCCTGAAGGGATGTATGCTAATCGCTTTCTGGCAAAGAGATCTGGAATGGGCGGGTTGCCTTAATTTTAGGTAACAAAGCATTGATGGAAGTCATGACAGTCTCTTAGTGTTTTGGTTAGGTAAAGTGAACAGGGAAGGTCTCTGTAGGATATGCTCACAGCAGGAGTGCTTGACTGCTTCAGCTGGGCAGTTTTGTCTTCTATTGGATTTGGAGGTCTGGTTGTTGACACGATTATCCCAAAACCCGTTAATGTCAGGGGTTTCCATCTAATACTCTTGAACTAATGCTCTGGAGTTGGTGAGGTCATCCTGTCTTAGCACACACTTGCAGCCAGTGTCCTTCTACCACATGTTTTTCAGCCAAGTGTCCAGTATTATAAGAAAATGGTATGTCTCACCAATTTTGCTTTCCAGCAGGATGGGGTGTGTGTATAAGGTGTGATAACAACACGGCCTGTTTCTTCTTTTCTATCCTGCAGTGACTCACAGCTAAAGATTCCTTTTGGATATTCTGCACTATGCTTCTTTACTTTCCAGTGGTCTGCTCTGAAGCACACTGGTTAACAGAACCTAAAAAGGTTCTTTATGAAGGAACAAAAGGTAAAACAATTATCAGAGTATGCTTGTACCCATTATAGGACAAGCACCTTTTTATCATGCACTAGCAAGAGTATGCAAATTTGCAGAGATTGGAATAGCCTTTAGTTTTATCCACCAAATGCTTCAGGGAAAGGTAAGCAACTGTAGGCATTACACATTCTGTGTCAGCTGTGCCTGAGTAAAGTTAGACCCCCGTGGACCCTCTTCCCCAGCATTCTCATTGCCATGGTGTACCATTCCATTCTTCTGAAGAAGGGATGTGCTCACCCAGGAATGTAGCTATGGGTGGTTGGGGGAATGGGAGCATTGCCGCATAAATAAGAATCCTGCCCCCATGAAATTTTCTTTCAGTCCCTAAATTTCTACCATCCTAGAGACTGAGACATTCAAAATTGTTCACACTTAGAATATTTGTTGTGTTCACATTCCTTTAGTAACTTTGCCTGTCCCTTTTCTTTGGATGCCTGAATTGTTTTTCTAAATGCTCAATTAAAATCTGCTGGAAATGTAAAAAATAAATTGGATCATTCTTCCTTTGCCCCCTTGGTAAACCCTATCCCAGGTTCTACAACTCTGATATAAAAGTTAATCTAACCCACCAGAGAGGTCACGCGGATGAGCACCTAGGCAATAACGGTTGTACGATCTAACGAACCAGGTCAGGCCAGTAAACTCTCCAGTCACGTAGCCACAGGAGACCTCAAGCTGTGCTAACCCACGGTGGACAGAAGGTCATCAACCTTTAAGGAGCCAACTTGAAGAGAGTAAGAGTTTTCCCATAAAGTTGGGCACTGGAAGCAATAAAATCTTATCAGGCCAAATCTGTCTCCAGAAACTCACAACGCAGCCTCAAAGTGGCAGAAGATCCTGATAGTTGAATAACACCTTGTTGTCTTCCAGTATCAAAGCAGGTGCCGGTGTGAAGTTGTTTTCCGTGCTGTCCCCTTTGTTCTCCCCGGGGGAGGATTTGCCCTCAAGGTAAATTTTTCCTAAAATAGTCCCCGTTTTTGGACTAGGGGAGAAGGATGCCTCCCAGTCATAACAACTGACTGGTCCTCCCTCTCGATAGCCGTGTGATTTCCTCAGCGTCTCTTTGCTGAGTTCCATTTCTTTTGCTGCTTTCTGGACCAAGGACTTCAGGAAAAGGTGCAGTATCGCCCAAACTACAAATCCTTCAACAATCCCTCTATCTTATTTCCACTCTTTATTTTTTTAGCCCTTGGATGCGTGTGTGTGTGTTTGCGTTGATAAGAGTTGTTACTGTTCAATAAAGTCATTCATTGGACCTTTTTGTGTGATTTCTGACTGAGCCTGACTCCGTAAAAACTGGGTAAAAGATCTTGCTAGGTTACCCTGCCTCTTGCATTGCTCTTGCTTGTGCTCTGTTGAGCTTACTTTCCCCATCATTTGGAGCATATTGAGGTGTCCCTCGGGGATCCCCAGATTTTCAGGGTAACATTCCACATGTGATGGAAGTAAAAAAAAAGGCATGGAAATATTGGCTCAAAATTAGTAAATGGATGAAAAAGATTTGGGGAGTTAAATTATCCCTGAGACCTGAATTATATTTATTAAATATGATAAACTAAAGGCCTTTCTGTACTACACTGTTGTAATACTATTGTTCCACTTTCAACATCCTATGGAATTCTGGGATCCGTAGTTTACTGAGGCCAAAGAGCTCTCTGGCTGAGAACTCTAAATGCCCCTCTCTAAACTGCAAAGCCCAGGTTTCCACAGGATGTTGAAAGTGGAATAATAGCACTATAACAATGTAGTGCGGAAAAGCCCTTAGAGGATAAAACGGAAAGAGAATATAGAGTTTTGATAAGTCATATGGTAATAGCTGCAAGATTGGCATATGCAAGATATTAAAAGACAAGTAAAATACTGATTTGCACAGGATGGATGGGGAAAATGATGGGTTTGGTGCATTTAGACAAGTTAACTCATTTAGTAAAAAAGAGTAGTTCTAATGAGATGATAAACTTTCATACATTTTGTTAACCAACAAAGAGGATACTAGTAGGATAAGATTCAAAGTCTAGGAAGTAAAGTTTAAGTAAAATGAATAAATATAAAATAATGATGATAAATTTGATTAGAAGAAGTAAGAGATAACAGTAAGTATAAAAGGAGAAAATAGTTTGAGCAATTAGACTACAGTTAGAGAAAATCCAGAAGTCATTTGTTGTTTGTTGTTGTCTCTTATGTGCTTATGTTTGTATATATATATTTGTAAATGTATTATATATGTATATGTATGCGTCAACATCAATTAAAATAAAATTGTTTTAAAATTTTTAAAAATTAAATGCTCAACTGAAGTTTTAAGGTACTGCAATGATAGAAATGTCGGCACTAAAGGAAAATGTCATTGGGGGGCAAAATTCTTATTGAGCGGAAATGCCTTCATTTCCCTTTCCCCCATAGCTACATACGTGTGCCCATGACTGCAAGACGGATGGCATGTGGCAAGGGGAAGAGGATAGCCATATATCTGTCTCTTGACCATTTTTCCAGACTTCAGACTATATCAGGGGTTTTAATTTTTCCCCTCTCACTCGATAGTTTAACATCAGGACGGCTTCCATGAAATTGTGAAGAAAGACTAGAGTTGGGGGTCACTGGCATACTGCTGGAACCAAATCTCTGTACAACCTGTCCAAGCAGCCCCTTTGCTCTTGCTTTACCCACTCATCCAGCCCCTCCTGGCTGCTTTTATGAGCTTAGAAGGGCACAGAATAAGACACATGTGGTTGTTCTAATTTCTCCAGAGATCCTGTCTATATCCTGAGTCTGTGTGCAGGTCGGTAAGTCTGCCACCTTGAGACCGAAGATGACACTGCATGCCTCAAACACATGGCAACATTTGAATTAATGCGTTAACAAGAACAAAACCAGGCACCTAATCCTACTATGTCCTTAGTAGGCATAACAAGTTTCATACGGTTGGGTTATTATGGGAGTGGCAACGGGAAGTAGCATGGGCATTTTGTTTCCATGAAGGAAACTGGTACTACTCAAAGTAGTGGCCCATGGACTAGTGCCATTCTGCAGGATGTCAGCTACCAATCCATAGTCGGTTTCCAGGAAGAAAAGAAACAGCTGTAGCCAATGGGCACAAAAATGATGACAGTCCCTGGCACTTTGGGGAAAAAAAATCCTTGCTGGTCTCCCGCATCAGATAACTTAAGAAGCCCTACACTAGACTACAAGAGAATCTACTCTGTTCCATAGCTAAGCACCTATAGGAGATTATTCTCAGTGCACATCTATGCACATTGAATCAAACTTTTTAAAAGCCTTCTTGTATAATCTGAAAGGCAGCATGCACACAATGATTTTCCATGGAGAAGTTCCAGAACACACAGGCTTCCTAGCACATGGGAAACAAATATTCATACTGTGCATCACCATCTACTTTTAGTCATCGTATTGGCCAAAAGACTGCTGAAATAAAAATGTCTTTACCAGTGGAATGTCCCATGAGTTCTGGAGCCTGGTAACATCCATCAAGAAGACCTTTTCTCAAGTTCCAAGCAACCGTGTTTCAGAAGTTGGTGAGCCAGAAATAAGCACCTTCGTTGAAGGTAATATAAATCTTCAAGAGCGAATGACATTTTAGATAAACTGTATCCCAAGCCATATAGTCATTTGTAAGGGCTTTCTACCTGAAACCATCTAGTTGCTAGTGAGTACATTGTGTGGGGCACATGCTCCTTGTCTGGCTGTAGCATTTTTAACCAACTGAGTCATGAGAAGCACAGACTAGGAAGTCCCTTTCTAAAAACCAGTTCTTATTTCCAAAGGGGTCTATGCACTGCTACGATGACAATGGCTTTTATCAGCTACTTCAATACAGTCTTCGTATTTGCACTAGGTGCAGCTCTAGTCAGTCTTCCTGTGTTATCTTGTGATAGAGCTGACCCTATTTTGTCTACAATACAGACTTATAGGCTACAAGCAGAGGGGTTTAGCAACACCATTTGCATCATGGGCTAAAAAAATAACAAGAAAAGATATCAGGCTATCCAGTTGAGCTTGCAAAAATATTAATAAAATTGTTGTTTTGATATTCTACAATGTTACATAATTTATCATTAGCTCAAATAACATTTTTCATACATTCATATAAACTATTCTTTGCCCATCATACAGCACAGATGCTAAAAGCAAATCTATTCTTACAGTTGTTTACCACATAATTTATTCACTGTCTTATTTGGGAATCATTCTATACAACTCTACAAACAGAACAAAATATCGACTGTTTAAGAGAAAGATTAAAATTTAAAATCTGAAACCCTGTAGAAAATGCTCCAAACCCTTTATGGGGTCTAGAAGGCATTTCCTCCAGATTTTGAGGAACATGGCCCTCTCCAACAGTCAAATAAATTTTTTGCAAAATTTTTCATATTTTTTGCCCCCCAAAAAACTCAGGAAAGGTCTTTCTGAAACAGGAAATGAACAGGAAGTAACTTCTGCTTACTTCCTGTTGTTAAAGACCTCATGGGCCTAAAAAAGGCCCCAAAACATGGTGAAATGCACCCATGTCACTACAGAGCATTTTGAAGCAAACATTTTTTATATTATTGTTGTTGTTGTTGTTATTGGAGTGGGTACAAGAGGCAAAGTGCAGCAATCCAAGGTTTCTTGCGGGCTAATGAGGCCCCCCTATCATTCCATAGTTACCTACCCCTGTTTTAAAGATTGGGACGATAGAAAGCCAAAATTCATTCTCCTCATCCTCCAGTCATGCATTCAACTTGAACTCTAGTGTGGTGAGTCTGAGAAAGTCATGTGTGAGCCCATGTTTACATGTATTTTTGTGTGATTGGACTTTAAATATTCCTTTTGAAGTGTTAACACCCTAATAAGTACATATATAACACATACTGTGATTTAGAAGCAGTCCAGAGAGTAGCTTAAACACTTGAATCAACAGTTATATGGCTCACACTTTGTTAACTCTAACTAAGCTCAGCCACAGTAGGACAGGAAAGTTGAAATGTTTCTGCTTTAGACTGGTGCCAATAAAAACGAGCCCTACCTCACTGGGTTGTGTCATGTAAATCCCACTGTGATGATGGAGTTCGGGCTGCACATAAAGAGTTCAAGTTGGACTGACTGTGCAGTACCACCCTGGAATGCAGTGCACAGTATCTCTTTTGTATATTCCCCTGAGCAGAAGATTTATAATAAACACTCTGTTCTTTTGGGGGAGGGACTGTGTTAGCAGCTGAGAAACAGCATTATAAAGTAGCTTCTCAGTAACTCTTAGCTACTGGTTGCACAATACCAGCAAAACTAAAATAGCATTGTGCTGGCTCATCTCTGCCACATTTAAACTGCTCAGATTTAATTAAAAGGATCACATCAAATATACTATGGAAGGCACCATAGAAACAATGCAGGTACAAAATTTCTGCTATGTGTAAAACACACAGCGATCTGAATCCAATGCTGGACTTTGATTGGTGCATGAACCAAATCTAGCATGGAGTAAGAGTTGCCAAGCAATTCCTTCAACCTGGCGCAGCACGCTCCAGTAACCCTTGTCCAAAGGAAATTCTCTGTAGCATATCTGTGCTGACCGAGAGACTGAACCTAAAGATGCTGAAAACGCTTACACTGCTGTGAGCATCCCATTGGATTCAAGCTAGTAATTGTAACTGAAATTATATTTAAGTAAAAAAAGTAAAATTTAAGAGAAACAAAGAAATCAATACTGTGTCCACTCCCCACCCCCACCCCAAATTCAAATTGTTTAAATAGAGACCATCTTTATATGAATAACAATCTGACAAATATGCTATGGCCAATTGTTGACCCATTCTTCAGGTCCAAATCTATTTTGGATCAACCAGGGCCAGCATTTTTCACTTTTCTCTTACAATATATGAAGTGCAATCTCACTCACGATGAGGCGTGCATGCCTGGAATCTTTTCGGTAATGTTGATTTCCCATAACGAAATGTACATGTTCTCCATCAGCTGAACCAGAGGAAGAAGAAGAAAGGCTGACTTGGGGTTCTCCTTTTTGTGCCTTTCACCAAAATCTTTGGACCAACTTTGAAAAGTGATCCCTGATTACTATGATTATCTATTGCTCCATTCTCCATTCTTGGTATGTCAGCCTTCCTTTATGGACAGTTCTATTAGTGTATTAAGTTGTTATCTCTGTTGATTTTAGTAGCTGATTCTCACAGATTCTCCGATGTAACCTAGATTAGAGATTGCCAATTATTCCCTAGCAGCTCTGCCTTGAATTAATGTTTAGTAAAGAGTCCGACTGTGCCTGCTCATAAAGAAAATAAAAGCAATCCCAAGCCACAAGATATATTCCACACAGTTCTGTATCTTGGTCTTTGAATATGCAACTGAATGTATTTGTTATCTAATATTTCAAACCAGGCATGACATATGATAGATTTGTGGATCTCCCACAGCTAACAGAGCTTTTGGGAATTATTTAGATTGGGAAAACAATCCAGAGGAAAAAGATTAAATATCCTCAGTGTTCTGCTTCAGGCAGTATGGTGATAAAATAGCTACAAAAAACAAGTATAACTATTGGACTCCCAGGCAGCAGGCCATTCAAAATCCCAATAAAGAAGTGGGTGGGGAATCAAGCAACCATACATATCTCAAAGTGAATATAATAATATTATCCCAATATACTAGGTTTTAGTATACTGAAAGCTTTTAATCCTGAACCTTCAGAACCCTCTCCCAAAGTGCAGTTGCAGACTGTCAGTGGGACCAGCAGAAGTGCCCAAATCATAAAGAGCCTCCTACTACAGTATATCCCCTTATATAAGGAATCTCTGTTCCCCTGGAATCACCATTTATGTTTGAATGCCAACCAAGGATGTGCTCCTTGGGAGTAATTGGCTGGTTAACATCTTCCTCCAAATCAGACAGAAGACTATCTGCACTTGAGAACTGATATTTCCCCAGAGGGGTTCAGATCCCCCATCTGATTAAGGTATCTTGAGATAGTCTGCTCCTCCATGATAGTTGACTTGGTGTGTTCCAGGTGCTCTATTAAGGGTGTATCCAGTGAAGGCATGATATCCTGCTCCATCCATTCACACTGCACAATTATAGTGTTATTACGCTACTCTAACTGCCATGGTTTCATCCTATGGAATCCCCCAGTTTGCAGTCTGGTGAGGCACTTGAGTACTCTGGCTGCGAATTCTAAAAGCTCTTCCCTAAAGTGCCAGTCCAAGGATTACATAGGACTGAACTACAGCAGTTAAAGTAAGATAATAGCACTGTAATTCTGAATGTGGATAGGCCCTTGGACTGTGCTGTAGTGAGCCAGGACTCACAGGGTCAAAACTCTGAACTGTTTTGATTAACAGGGATGAAGCCATCATCTGTCACGTGTTTGAACTTTGCAGTGTACACAAAAGTCTTCATAACACCCCACTTCATCACTAAATGTGTGAACTACTGCCTACTTCATCAACTGGCAGATGGGTGGTTGGTGAACTGTAAACACTAGGATCAGAATAAAGCGAAATGTAAAAGTACACAACAATAAATAAGCTCAACAGTACAAGAATATCCATATTACCACCCAACTACTGCTTGCTAATAGCCCTTGTTAAGGTAAAGATAACCATTTGTACTTTTTATACAACAACTCCCTCTGGCCCCACTGATTACAATCTCCCACTCACGTATATGTGCATAGTAATCTCCCAACTGAGGCCATAATACATGCATCTGGTGAGATAGGCTACAGTCCAGAAGTCTTTAAGGTGTTATAAGACTCTTTGTTATAAACATCTTGAGGGACTGTGTACCTCTGTGGACTGTGTGTTGCGAATTATCTGTGCTAGCCCTTCCAGAAGGGGATAGGAAGGGCGTGATGTGTGGGTGTGCATTCTCAGCTGCCATCCCAAAGGACAGGGGGAGGGGAATGCACTGATGTCCTCTGGACAATGCAAGAAACCTGGGTGGCCAGTGACTTAGCTGTCCCTTCCAAGTACACACCCTTGGTTAAGAAGATCATTGTTCTTTTGGGTGGCCACGTACTTTTCACTCCCTTGGAGAACAGTAATCTAATTTGTTCCATTTTCTAACCAATCCCTTTCCTAGCAGGTAGCTTTCTTATTTTTGTGTGTGACTGCCTACACATCCTGTGCAGGGTCAAACCTCACCCTCTTTTCACTGTATGAATCTCAAAAGAAAGAAAACAAACATCTCAAACTCTGTCCTGCTCTTTCCCTCGGTTTATTTAAACACAAGTACTTTTGCCAGGACAGTCCAGTTCTGATACATTTCTTCCACTTAATTGCCTCCAGCTGATCATCTCCCTCCAGGCTTGGCATTAATGACAAGTATGTGGGGTGGGGAGGTCCCATCACACTTTGATCAAGAAGTGACCATTAACAACTTATCTTCCTCTCTCGTTGCTGTTCAACTGCCTGGCATGGTTTATTGACCATTCCATGACAGATTCATTTGTAACCATTTCTTCCTGTTCCAAAGTCTGAAATGGAGGACAATAACCACTGAATGTTACACAGACTCGCTGTCTCTTCAGAACTGTATGCTGGATCAAGACTTTGCAGACTACTTTAAGGATTGTAAAGCCTTGCCAAGTATCAAGGCTGTAACTTGAAACATCCTTCTGCCTGTGGAGCTTTACTGAAATGTATTTCAGGTTGCAGGCACTATGAAACAGCCTCCTATTATCAAACATAATAGTAGTCTTGTCTAAATTTAACTTCATTTTCTGAATTCTGGCATACGCCAAGGGCGTGCAATTAAATTTCATGAAGGTCCATAAAAAAATCACAACAGCAGTAGTGGTGGGTGTATGTCTGGAATCTGGTTGCCTTCTCCTGCAGGCAAGAGCACTTTCTCTTTTATATTCCAGCTGGATGGGTGGTCCATAAAAATGGAGTGGAGGTACAGATAGGGACCTCAAACCACCAATTGTTCAATCCACCTCTGGTCTAAACCTTCTAGTATTCTAAACCACCAAGCTACCAAAACTGTTCTCTGCCTTGAAAAATGATTCTTGCATCCCTGTTTATGTCCCAGTTTTGAAATAAACATAAAGTAAATGCTGTGCAAACACCAACTCAAGCCAACATTTTCTAGGAGACAGAATCGAGTCCCTGGAGAACCTGTGAAATTCCTGTTATGTGTCCCTGAAGTGGTGAGGTGGTCTAGGCTAAGCCACTCGCTTACAAGTTGTCCACCTGTAACATTTGCACATTTATGTCCTATTTTGCTTTCCCTGTGTTTGTAAGGTTCAATCTTACAAGTTTAGCGCAATCCTGTGCAACACATAAATAAATTCTCCTGGGTTGAATGGGACTTATTCCCACCCAAGATGCATAGATATATGCCTTATAAAATGACCAGAGCAATTAGCTTTAAATTGCATGGTTTTTCTACTTCATAGAAGTTGCTGGAACATACTTCATACCTAATGCCAATTTGAATTTACTTAGCTAATAAAGCATTGCCTACCTTGTTCAGGACATGCATCTCTTACACCTTAGCCACCTCTTTGATACTTAAAAAAAATGTGTCAGGACAGAATTTATTAAAAGCTATATTTTTCCTGTTTGTGTACAAGGTATCTCTTTAAATAAGGAGTAGGCAGAGCACAGGCATCAGACCATTTTTGCCCCCACGGACCTGCAACGAGCTGCAGGACCCAAAAGATTTTGGATTATTAAGAAATGGGGGCAGCAGGGGCAATGTCAGAAGGAAAACCAGCACTCTTGCAGGATTCCAGCAGCATACTCTCCAGCTGTCTTGGTTTGGCAGAGGTCATTGCAGAACCTCTTGCTATAATCTTTGAAAACTCTTGGTGGACAGAAGTTCCGGCAGACTAGAGAAGGGCAAATGTTGTCCCCATCTTCAAGAAGGGAAAAAAAAGGACCCAAATAATTATCGCCCAGTCAGCCTGACATCAGTACCTGGAAAGATCCTGGAGCAGATCATCAAACAGTCAGTTTCTAATCACTTAGAAAACAATGCCGTAATTACGAAAAGTCAACATGGATTTCTCAAAAATAAGTCATGCCAGACTAATCTTATCTCTTTTTATGATAGAGTTACTTGCTTGATAGATGAAGGGAATGCCGTAGACATAGTATATCTTGATTTCAGTAAGGTCTTTGACAAAGTACCCCATGACATTCTTGCAAAGAAGCTAGTAAGATGTGGGCTGGACAGGGCTACTGTCAGGTGGATTTGTAACTGGTTGACTGACCGTACCCAAAGGGTGGTCACCAATGGCAGATTCTCATCCCGGAGAGAAGTGACTAGCGGGGTGCCACAGGGTTCTGTCCTGGGTCCGGTGCTGTTCAATATCTTCATTAATGACTTGGATGAAGGAATAGAGGGCACGCTGATCAAATTTGCAGATGACACCAAATTGGGAGGGGTTGCTAATACGCCTGATGACAGGATCAAAATTCAAAAGGACCTGGATAGATTGGAGAGCTGGGCCAAGGCTAACAAAATGAATTTCAACAGAGAGAAATGTAAGATCCTACACTTAGGCAGAAAAAATGGTATACAGAAATATAGGATGGGGGACACGTGGCTAGATAGCAGTACGTGTGAAAGGGATCTAGGAGTCTTCATAGACTACAAGCTGAACATGAGTCAGCAGTGTGATGCGGCAGCCAAGAAAGCCAATGCAATTCTTGGTTGCATCAATAGGAGTATGGTGTCTAGATCGAGGGAGGTATTGGTACCACTTTATTCTGCATTGGTTAGACCTCATCTTGAATACTGCGTCCAATTCTGGGCACCCCAATTCAAGAAGGATATGGATAAGCTGGAGCAGGTCCAGAGGAGGGCAACCAAAATGGTGAGGGGCCTGGAAGCCATGCCCTATGAGGACAGACTTAGAGAGCTGGGTATGTTTAGTCTGCAGAAGGGAAGGTTGAGAGGAGACATGATAGCCATGTTTAAATATTTGAAGGGATGTCATGTCGAGGAGGGAGTGGGCTTGTTTTCTCCTGCTCTTGAGACCAGGACAAGGAGCAATGGATACAAGCTGCAGGAGGGGAGATTCCATCTGAACCTCAGGAAGAACTTCCTGACGGTCAGGGCTGTCCGGCAGTGGAATGTGCTGCCACGGAGTGTGGTGGAGTCTCCTTCGTTGGAGGTTTTTAAGCGGAGGCTGGATGGCCACTTGTCGGGAGTGCTTTGAGGGTTTTCCTGCATGGCAGGGGGTTGGACTGGATGGCCCTTGTGGTCTCTTCCAACTCTACATTTCTATGATTCTATGAGACAATCCTGGTAGATTTTTTTTTCCAGCTGCTTTTCAAATGCCCTGGTTTTTCTCTCCCTCCTCCCACATTCTCCCTTTGTCCCTGGCTTACTTCAATTTCTGTGACTCAGCTCAGCATGGAAAAGTAGTTTGCATTCAGTTAATTCAATAGAGAGAGGAGAGAAGAGGAGGTAGAGATTTGGCCTTCTTTGTAGGCTCAGGCAGAAATAAATTGCTGGAGCTTGTTCTAGCTTTGGAATAAGACACCACATGCCCTATGACTTCAATTTGCTTCCTGAAATAAGCAAAAAGGAATAAACAAATCTTGTGAAAAGCAGGCAAAGGAGACAGCCCTTCTTGTTTAGAAGAGCTTTATTTGAGATCACCTTTGTATTAAGCACTCCAGAGCTGCATATCATATGTTATCTCAAACTCTGTTTGTGACAGACACGCGGACTCTCCCACACCTCTAGTCTACTATATAAAAGTCAAAGTTTGTCTGTTTGTCTGTGTCAGACAGGCGAAGACTTCATATGATTGGCTGTTCAGTGTTCATGGGATTAGTTTCACTTACTGGTGTGGACAAGATGCTTGAACCAGTTCTGCCCACCATGTATGCACTCAACTCTTTCTCATTTTGGCTGATAATATCTAGTAGGGTGGACTGGCTGGGTGTGTCTATGGCAGTGGTTCTCAACCTGTGGGTCCCCAGATGTTCGTGGACTTCAGCTCCCAGAAGCCCTGAGCATTGACCATAGTGGCTGGGGCTTCTGGGAGCTGAAGTCCACGAACATCTGGGGACCCACAGGTTGAGAACCACTGGTCTATGGGATGGTAAATGACTCAATATGGCCCGTTTTGTGCCTTACCTTTTCTCACTGCCATTGTGCGGGGATCATGCAAAAAGCCTCTTGCAGCAGGGAATCGCATCCCCTATGCTTCCCTCTGCACCAGCTCTGTGCTGGAAGGAAGGAAGCATGATAGCTCTGCCCCTTCCTTCTGCAGCGCAGCCAGATACTTTCCCAGGCTGCAATGGGGAGGAAGCACGGCCATCGCGCTTCCTGATGTTCTGCACGCCAGGTAAGTGCAGGAGGGGCGCAGGAGGAATGCACAATTGCAGGTCATTTTTGGCAAAGAGCCAAAAATTATATAATCCACGATCGCCGCGGGATCGCTAAAGGAGCATGGCGCGATCACAAGAATGTCATGCGGAACTGTCCTTACGCTCCTGTGGCCATTTCGCGTGGGAAATGGTGTGCAAAAAGGGCCTATATCAGGTAGAGGTGTCTGCTGCCTTGAAGGAAGCAGTGGTGTGTCCTCTCCTGAAGTGGATTTTCCTTGACCCAGTGGTACATGAGAACTACTGTACTATGTCTGGAAATATCCCCTTTTTGGGCAAGTTGCTTGAGTATGTGCTGGGTGGGCAGCTTGAGGTGTTTTTGTGGAGATGTGGGCAGCCTGAGGTTATCTTAACCCATTTTGGTCTGTTTTCAGGCCAGGATATGGTACTGAAACAGTCTTAGTTGCTTTAATTAATGATCTATTCCAGGGGAAAGACAGGAGCGCTGCCTTTTTGATCTGCCTGGATCCCTGAGCAGCTTTTGATACCATTGATCATGGTGACTGGCCCTGTGAGATGGGAGTAGGAGCCACTTGTCTGCAGTGGTTGCATTCCTATCTAGAGGGCCAGTTCCAGAGGATAGCATTGGGTGATTCCTGTTTAGCCTTGTGGCTATTAAGCTGTGGGGTGCCACAGGGTTCCATCTTATCCCCCATGCTGTTCAATATCTACATACAACCACTGGCAGAAGTAATAAGGGGGTTTGGAGTGGGGTGGTATCAGTATGCTGATGCTGTTCAGATGGTGGACCAGTGCCTGGAGGCTGCAGTGGGCTGGATAAGGGCCAATAAACTGAAACTGAATCCCAGTAAGATGGAGACTCTGTGGTTCTTGGGTCTGGGAACTGGACTGTCTGCCCTGGATGGGGTTGCACTCCCCCAGAAGGAGCAGGTATGTAGTTTGGGAATACTGCTAGATCCATCCTTGCCACTGGAGGCCCAAATGGACTCTGTGGCACAGAGTGCTTGGTGCTAGCTTTGATTGGTGAGCTAGCTACAGCCCTTCCGGGACAGAGATAACCTAACTACATTAGACCATTTGCAGGTAACCTCCCAGTTAGATTACTGTAATGTGTTCTATGTGGAGCTGCCCTTGAAGAAGAGATGGAACTTGCAGCTAGTGCAAAGTGCAGCATTTCTACTGCTGGCTGGAGTACCATATAGATAGCATATCATTTCAGTCTTAAAAGAATTGTACTGGATGTCTATCTATTTCCAGTCTGAATTCAAAGTGTTTGTGGTGACGACCAGAGGCATATTGAGAGTAGGGCAAGTAGGGTATGTGCTTTGGGTGCCAATGCCAGAGGAGCGCAAAAAGCTGTGCATGAAGGGTTGGGGTAGGAAGGTAGGGGACCAACTTCCACGCTTGCCCTAGGTGTTGTTTACACTAGTTACACCACTCGTGATGACCTTCAAAGCCCTAAACAGCTTGGGACTTCAATGCCTCTCCCCATATGTGCCTATCTGAGGCTTAAGATCTGCAGGGCCTCCATGTTCTACCATTGAGGGGTAATACATTGTGTTGGGACATGGCACAGGGCCTCCTCAGCTGTGCCACCCCAGTTGTGGAACGCTCTCTCCCAATAAATGTTTAAATCCAATTGTCCAGATTAGGTAAGGACAGTCTCAGTTAAGCCTGTCCTCCCACTTTCTCAGCTGTTTTTAAAAAACAGATGGCCCTTCACATTTGCGGGTTTGGCATTCACAGATTTGATTATCTGCGAGTTTCTCCAGCCCCTATTCCCCTCACCTCAGGCATTTCCATCCTGACAGCTCCAATCTTGGCTGGCTCCTCCACTGGCCACTGCCTGGCCAGCTAAGCTTGCAGCCCTATTTTTCAGTATCAGAAACCCTATCACAATGCCCCGCCACCCACCAAAGGAAAAAAGAGAGAGGAAGTACAGGGCCACTGTGCCGACCCACTCTCTTTCCCTGACCTGGTTGGGATCCCGAATGCCCACTTTCCCCACCATAGAATCATAGAAATGTAGAGTTGGAAGGGACTACATGGGCCATCCAGTCCAACCCCCTGCTATGCGGGAACACGCTCAAAGCATTCCCGACAGATGGCCATCTAGCCTCTGCTTAAAAACCTCCAAGGAAGGAGACTCCACTACCTCCGAGGCAGCATGTTCCACTGCTGGACAGCCCTGACTCAGGTGGTTCAGGTGGAATCTCCTTTCCTGCAGCTTGAATCCATTGCTCCTTGTCCTGGTCTCAAGAGCAGCAGAAAACAAGCCCTCTCCTTCCTCTACATGGCATCCCTTCAGATATTTAAACATAGCTATCATGTCCCCTCTTAACCTTCTCTTCTGCAGACTAAACATACCCAGCTCTCTAAGTCTATCCTCATAGGGCGTGTCTTCCAGGCCTCTCACCATTTTGGTCGCCCTTCTCTGGACTTGCTCCAGCTTGACCATGTCCTTCTTGAATTGGGGTGCCCAGAACTGGACACAGTATTCAAGATGAGGTCTAACCAAAGCAGAGTAGAATAGTACCAGTACCTCCCTCGATCTAGACACCATACTCCTATTGATGCAGCCGAGAATTGCATTGGCTTTCTTGGCTGCCGCATCACACTGCTGACTCATGTTCAGCTTGTGGTCTATGAAGACTCCTAGATCCCTTTCACATGTACTGCTATCCAGCCACTTGTCCCCCATCCTATATTTCTGTATTCCATTTTTTCTACCTAAGTGTAGGACCTTACACTTCTCTCTGTTGAATTTCATTTTGTTAGCCTTGGCCCAGCTCTCCAATCTATCCAGGTCCTTTTGAATTTTGCTCCTGTCCTCTGGCGTATTAACAACCCCTCCCAATTTGGTGTCATCTGTGAATTTGATGAGCATGCCCTCTATTCCTTCATCCAAGTCGTTGATAAAAATATTGAACAGCACTGGGCCCAGGACAGAACCCTGTGGCACTTCTCTCAGTCCCCTTCCCCCTAGACACATGCAAACATTTTGATATTCACAGTTTTTCCACTTTTGCAGGGGTCCTGTGCCTCTAACCCTACCGAATGTGGAGGACTGATTGCATTCCAGTTCCTCTTTTCTTCTCTCTTTTGGTCCTCAGCTTACTTCAGTTGCTGCAAACTAAACTGA
Organism: Iguana delicatissima; assembly: GCA_948472985.1. Lineage (NCBI taxonomy): Eukaryota > Metazoa > Chordata > Lepidosauria > Squamata > Iguanidae > Iguana > Iguana delicatissima. The sequence continues at coordinate 227,583 of CAOKZL010001792.1, forward strand.
AAGTGCAAAGGTAGTTGTTCCTCCATTAACTCAACAGGGTGGAGGGAAAAGAAAGCAAAATCTTGCCTTTTCCAGGCAAAAGCCAACTGTTGCTGCCTCTCCTACCTTGTCTGATCTTCCTCATTGGTAACTTTTGCCATCTTGACCACATTCTGATGTTACTTGGCCACAAGTTCCAGTTTTCATCTGTGGTATCTTGGAGTGCGGTGCTTGGGAACTCTCACATAAGCTGTCATAAGAAAGAGAGAACACGGCTCTTGCTCTTTTCAGAGGGCCTTTCCACACTACACTGTTATAGTGCTATCATTCCACTTGCAATATGCTGTGGAATTTGGGGGTTTGTAGTTTACTGAGGCCAAAGAGCTCTCGGCTGAGAATGCTAAATGTCCCTCCTTGAGCGGCAAACCCCAGGATTCCATAGGATGTTGCAAGTGGAATAATAGCACTATAACAGGGTAGTGTGGAAAAGCCCCTAGTTGTGTGGAAGAGCATAAAGGACCTCTGCTTTTAGAGCTTGTACCACCTTGGAGACTTGCTGAAGGAAGCAGATTTAAGTCTAGGGAAGGTTATGCTACCAACTTTTTCCTCTCACTCTCAAAAGTGCTACAAAATCCACGTGAATACTAATCCAGACTGACACCGCTATGTCTTTATGTTGTCCCCGCCCCTAGTCTTGCGGAATAGTCTACCAGTATTTCAAAAGAGCGGCAACGCTCGCTGGAAAAGCGGAGCGAGCCCAGGCGCAAACCGTCGGCCCAGGCGCGGGACAGGCGCTGCGAAGTTCACCCCAGCGACAAACTCACCACCCCCGCCCCGCTCCCTCTTTCCCCGCCTCCTCCTGGCTTCCTTCAACTGCCGATCGGACGCTGCGTGCTTTGCGTTGTGGTTCTCAGCGCCACCCGTACGCTTATTTTTTTTCTGTCTCCTTAAGATCCACGGCCACCCGCACGCTCCTAGGCAAAGGTAAAAGAAAGTAAAAATGACGGGTAGGGCGATTGGAGGAGGAGGAGGCGGGGTTTGGATGAAACCTTTCGTCTCATTGGTTCACAGGCAGTTTTCAATCTTTTCTCCCCGCGCACAAGCCCGGCGCGGGCGGTCAGTAAATACTTCATCTTCCGAGTTTGTCTCCTCCCCCGCCCCCAGCTGGCCGCTCCAACGGCCTCCTCAAACCCCGAAGGAGGGAAGGCGAAGGAAAACTGCCTTCTTTAAAAGATAGGCGTCCCGCTTCCCCGTTGCCCGCGTCCATGGCTTCTTCCAAAAGCAAGGAGCCGGCTTCTGCAGCAGCCTCCCGGGCCTTTGTGCTGGAGGAGGAAGTCGGGCGCCTGACGGAGGAGCTGAGCCAGTGCCAGGTCGGTACCGAAGCGGGCGAGGAAGAGGGACGGAGAGAGCCTTGGAGAAGGGGAGCTGCCGCTGCCGCCGCCGCCGCCGGCGGAAAACGGACCGAGGAGCCTGGCCGCCACCTGTGGCGGGCGGAGGCGGAGAAGGAGAGACCCTCTCCCCTCCTCCCGCTCAGGGGTGCCAGAATGGAAGCTGGGGAAGAAGAGGGACTTTGGGCAGGTGTTGCCTGTTACCTGGCTGTGTGCCGAGGAGAAGCACCTGCTGAAATCCCCTTTTCTACCCGCTAAGGGTGCAGCTGCCCTCCAGTTTTCTGCCGGACACCCTTCGCTCCCCTCAGTTCACCGCCGCCAGGATGTGGCTTAAGAAGATCCCCAGAGAAGGCTGGGCTCCGCAGCTTCCCTCCATGAATGAACGCACTGGGATTGAAGCTGCTGAGGCCATTGCTGCACTACGCACTTACGGTGCTGTCATTCCTCTTTCAACGTCCTAAGGAGTCCTGGGGTTTGCAGCTTAGGGAGAGGCATTGAGAATTCTCAGCCAGAGAGCTCTGTGGCCTCAGGAAACTACCAACCCCAGAATTCCACAGGATGTTCAGAGTGGAATAATAGCACTGTGACAGTGTAGGGCGCAGATGGCCATAGTCCCATTCTAAAATCACTACACTAAGTTCGCAGCATCGGTATGGCCCCTTTGTAAAGCGTACACCAGTTTGCCACATTCTTCTTCTACACTTAGTTCATGTTGAGGAGGCAGTGTCCTAGACTTTGAAAAAAGTTTGGAAAGTTTCTTGAACTTTCCTTTTGTGCGTCTAGCAGGACTATCCATGAAACACTCTTTGTGATCCATAGCGAAGAATACAGTGTGTTCCCTGAAGAGTGCAAGCCCCTGCTTACTGGAACAAGTAAGTCAAGTTGGATGCTATAAAACAAGTCTAGGAATTTTGTGACCTTCCAGATGTTTTTGGACTGCAGTTGCCAGTAGCCATATCCAGCATAGCCATTAGTGACAAATCGCAGGAGGGCCATTAATGTGCAAGTTGTAAACTATGGCTAAGTACTTCCATACCAGGATTCATAAGCTGATTTTAAACCAGGGTCATTTCCGCACTGCACTGTTATAGTATTATTCCACTTTCAACATCCTGTGGAATTCTGGGGTTTGTAGTTTAGTGAGGCCAAAGAGCTCTCACTAATTCTAATTTAGAGAATTCTAAAGGCCCCCTCCCTAAACTGCAAACCCCAGGATTCCACAGGATGTTGAAAGTGGAATAATAGTACTATAACAGTGTGGTATGGAAATAGCCCAGGTCTTAATGCTGGTTTTTCATGTTAACTTTACATGTCAACACTTAACTAGAGTTCCTGTGACATGCATCTACTCACTGCTCTATGTATATCCTGATTTATTAAAACTCCCACATTGAATTTTATTCTCACAACAAATCTGTAAAAGAAGTTAGACTGAGGGCTTGTTATCCCAAAACGTAGGTGCCACAAGGGCCACTCTGCAATGCCAAATAGCTCCTTGAAAAAGTGGGGAATTAATTAGCTCAAATTCCGGAGGCTGCGAGAGGGAAGCAACTTAGCAAGATCTTTCCTACCAGCGTTTTTGGGCACACGCAGGAAAAGAACCAGACAGAGATTCAGAAGTAAGCTAAAAATGTGTTTTATTGAGGGGAATTCACTCATGCACGCACACAAGATACAATCACACGTTCACGCAAGAGCTAACTGAAAGACAAAGAGGAAAAATTACAGAGAGGCTGAGGGGTTTGGGGGATTTATAATTACCAGTCCAGAAGAGTAGTGAAGAGCAGAAATGTATTTTGGCTTATGTAGGACCTAAGGACAGTTCTCATTCAGGAGCCGGACGGACAGAGTGATGGGTAGACCTCTGAGAGACTGCACTGGGCATCCTCAAATCAGGGATATTTGTACCCTGAAAATGGCTTGTGGCTGTGAAGGTTCCAGATGAAAGACAAAGGGAACCTGTTGTGGACAATGAGTCTTTCACCTGTTGATGGGCGTAGTGCTTTGATTGACAAAGACATGATGGGTGTTGTAATAGCTGTCTGTTGTGGGTGCTGTGAAGACAGAGGAAAGAACCCAGGTGTACAAGGGATGGATATCTGTCAATCAGTGTCCTGGTGGGCTCCTCACAGTTGGATGCCCTGGAAAATTCCAGCTTCTGTTTAAGCCTATTATCCACAGGAATGGTGTGTATTTGCCTGACACATGACTCAGTCTTACCTGGAGGAAGTTTTGAGTTGACCTGTCCTTCTCACATTTACAGTCAGTTCTTTCCTTCGCTCAGTTTGACCTCTCTGCCAGCTCTCAGGCTTGAACTTGATATCGGAGCCAATAAAATGTGTTGCCAGTTAGGTATGGTTTCCATCCAAACCATACTGATATTGGGGACCTCCAAAGTGGGACCTTACAGGATAGTGACTTGACCAAGCTAATTCAGTTATTTTCATAGTTGTGGGATATATATCTGCGTATACCACCAAGCGTATCATTGACAAGTGAACTCAAGCAATATAGAATTTCAGGCAGGAATGTGTAATGACACCTGTGTGGCTCTCTATGTTAAAATTTTAGATGTGTGTGTTTACTGAATTTCACACTTTACATTTTTTTACAGGACTATGCATCAAATGTATTAACCCATAAACTAGGGAATGTTGTTGGCTGTTGTCAGTGTCTTAGAGAAGAGCATAAGATTTACTGTGCTGATCAAGTTAAAGTGTCATCTCATCTAAGGTTGTCTAAGTGAAATAGCATGGAAAACTAGATTTTTTTTAAAGAAAATCTTGTTTACCATTAGTAAGCAAGTACTTTGATGCATGCCTTTCCACCACTTTCACTGGGCACCTCCTGCTAGAGGAGATGCCTAAAGCAAGCCAGGAGCTCTTTGTCTGTGCTTTAGTGTGACATTCAAACAAGGAATGCTGGGTTGTTTCTTTCCTAACAGGGTGGATTCACTACCCAGGCTTGACTTGGAAGAACAACAAGCTAGAGTTCTTGCTTTGGATGTAACACTGAGCATCTCATCAGTAGAGAATCCCTGCATTGTTTAGCTGCTCTTATTGGCAGGAGGAAACCAGTCGAATTATCAAACAGTGAATGTAGGATGCCTGCTTGCTCATGGTTTCTGGCTTATGAGGCTCTTTGGCCTCAGTAAATTACAAACTCCAGAATTCCACAGGATGTTGAAAGTGGAATAATAGCACTATAATAGTGTAGTGCGGAAGGGCCCAAAGTCTCAGAGTGTTAAAAATTATGACGTTCTTCCAATTAGCCCAGTGCCTTTCAGCCTAGTAAAATTTAGTGGCCTTCTTCAAGGACTGATAAAAGAAAGAAAAGGGACAAAACATAAACAACAAAAATTATTACAGGACACAAGTTACAGTTTTGCATATCAATTATGTGTGCATATATCTTACATAAAAATGCATATTAAATGTTTTGATTTTAAAATCACTTATTAACCCAGATAAACTTATACAAAAACTGGAAAACCTCTTGCAGGGATTCCATTAAGAGTGTTTTCCAAATTTATGCCTTGTACCTGAAAGCTTCAGAGGTGGGAAACAGAACATTACATTGTTTCATTCTTTTCGGCTGTGTGCCACAGACAGCCTCATAACAATTCTTCAGTGGATGGAAAGTTGGATATGTGAAAATTCAAGTTTTAAGGTAGATGGATGTACTCTAGGCCTGCATTTAAACCATGGGGAACTTAACATGCTGAGTCTCATTATCGAATCCATTTTGTTTTTTAAAAAGGGTTCTCACATTTGAGGTAAAAAGTTTTTTCAAGCACCAAAAGTGCAGATCTGTAAAGGAGTGATTGTGTTCCAGAAAATGATCAGCTAAAGGGGCACCTGATTTTCTGTTCCTGATATTACTAAGCTGTTCCCCTTTACAGATTTTCGAGGTGCTGGGTGTTTTTCCTATATAAAACTTATTGCAGGCAAAAATCACGTATAGAGTGCTACAAATTGAAACTTGTTTCAAGATGTGTGCTTTATCATTAAGATTCACAAAGTGTTATTTTAAATGTGTACTTATAATAAGTACTATGTCCACATGGGTGATGGCCTCTTAGGACTGTTGCTGATGGTAGAATATTGGGATGGGCGTGTTGATGTGTTCTGAAATCACTTCTTATCAATATATCACAATGCTACAGGTATTTATGAAAATAAGAGGTTTTTCCTGGTACCCATGTGTATTCTGCAAGATGTGCCAATATTTTCTAGTGCTGTTCTGCAATCTTTGGGTTATACTGTCATAAGTCAAATTGCAGTTTATTCTGGAAAATTTTCCTTTCCTGCTTTTTGAAAATATAAATGTCTCTTGTTTGTACAGCCTGTTGAAACTGTTACTTACAGACTCTGGAGGCTTCTGTCCTGTCTCTGGCAGCTGAATTACCTTGATTCATCTAAAAAGTCTTCCTCCGTTGTACATTCCCCCCTCTCAGTAATTGACTATATGATAGATTATTTCTCAAAGTTTTAGGTATGAACTGTCGAACCTTAGATAAGTATTTTGGTCAGTGGCTTTTTAATAGAGAGAGGTACATAGTTTTGTTCCTTTCTTCCTAATATTGATATCCCCAAAATGGATCTTATTATAGCAATAGTGAGTATCAAACTGAATGTTGTTATTTATAGAATTGTTCTGCCTAAAAATTCTTCCAAAACCTCTTGACTTCCAGCTCCTTGTATTCTTTTTATAAGTGCTGGCAGGGTAGATAAGCTCTCTCTCAAAATTTCCTATGTATACATTGGTCACTTCTGGAGCCATGGGCACCGCATGGTCATCTCTTTGCCAATAAAAGTTATCAAATCTGAAGTAAATTTGGATAAGCCAATTCAGCCAATGTGTTCCAAAATGATGTGGGAGGGTGTCTAGCAGTTCTCCTTTCCAGTGTTTGTGTTATTGTATGTAAAGCCTGATCTAGTGGTATATTTTGTATATAATTATCTGATATCCATGGTGTGACACTGTAGGTTTATTTAGTGACGTGTGCAAGATGAAATTAGAACTATAAATGCTTTTTGGAAATGATCAACAAATTTGGAAAGGGGTTCTAACACAGAATTGTAACCTGAAGCAATGGGGCTACCAGGGGAAGTAGTCCTTTGTGAATCTTAGATAGAGTATAAAAATAGGTATTCTAGGATTGGTAATTCAATAAAAAGTTATATTCTAATATAGCCAAAACATAAGCCCTTAATCAAAGTGACCTTATTTTCTTTTGTGATACCTTGGGTGGGATCTCTAAAACATAGCTCATATGCAGATGTGTCTGATGGTGCAAGATGTCATTTTTGTATTCTAGTGTATCTTGAATGACCACAGCACTCTGATTGTGGGCTTCCTTAACAATAATGGAGGGATCAGTGGCTAAATCTTTCAGAATGAGGTGTTCCTGTTTATTCAGATGTTCTATTTTTTCTATTTTTCTTCTATTTTTTTCTAAAGCACGTAACACTAATCTTTCAAAAGTGGCTGTGGCTGGATCTATAGGTCCAGGGGCATGAAAGTGGATGAAATCCTGAAAATCATTTTGAAGTCTGTAAATTTATTTATGGTTTCTTTTGTGTGTGCCAGGGAAAACTGAAGTTGGAAGTATTTTTTTGTGTTGAAAATACTCAAACTGTATCATTTTAATTACCACATTTGCCACTTTGCCAGTTCTGTGATAACAATGTGATAACTTTGTTTATTTTCAACCCCTTTGCTCAGTGTTTTGACTCTTAACTTGCCCTTCTCACTGAATTTTTACTGTGACCTTAAGGACTCATCTTCTGTTGCCCACAATTAATTTATACCAAATTAGTTAAGTGTATACAGGATTTATATGTATCAATTTTCAGGTAATAATTTTAGAGCCCTTTTTAAAAAACAAAAATAACCATTCTGTTGACCATTCAAACAATCTGGAGGGATTCTTTTGGAGTTCTTTCAGTATCTGCATGTTACTATCCTGAATAATTGGTGTCATCTGCAAGTCTGCCTCTCTTACTGTTCTCCCCTGACTCCAGATCATTTATGAATAAGTTAAATAGCACCAGTCCCAGTACAGATCCTTATGGGACCCCCTGTTTTCCACGAATTTATCTGGGACAGATGTTAGGCTGACTAGTCTGTAATTATGTGGATCCCCCCGGATCCTTTTTTTAAAAAATTGATGCTGCATTGGCTACCTTCCAGTCCTTTGCTAAGGAGATTTATTTTAGTGATAAGTTGCATATTTTTGTTAAAAGATCAGCAATTTCACATATGAGCTGTTTAGGAACTCTTGGGTGAGCGCCATCCAGCTCTTGTGACTTATTTTTCATTAGTCATTTAGTTCTGAAATTGTATTCTTTGTCACTGCCAAACTGATACAGTTTGTCAAAGGCATTTCCACAAAACGTTAGTTCAAGTGGGAGAATCTCTTCCAACGTCATCTGAATTAAAGGCTGATGCAAAAAAATTCATTGTGTGCTTTCTTGCGTATAAGACCAAATGAATTACTAGTTTGTAAATGTTCTTACTAGGCTGCTTTCCTCACATATCTTAAATTAATAATTTGTGGTAGCACCAAAAACAAAACAAAAAAGTGGGGTAGCAGAAATGTAGTGCATACATTGATGCTAGAGACAGAAATTGTTATATAAAAGATTCCTAAACACAATAGATTTGGATACCTGTTGTGTCTGTATTTCTGCTTGTTGCAGAGCACTGTGTGTCAAGCACTTTGTGCTAATTTCTTATTGCTTGCACATTTTATTTGTGTGTATATGTATGTATGTACATATATTTGAGTCTTAAAGATTGGTAAGGCTCATTTATGCTTGTTAACTTATTAGATGCTTATGACCTCACTGTAAAAATAAACTGTTGTGTTTAGTAATGTTTTATAAAACTATAATGTGTGTAGGATGTTAATGGCTGTAAACTCTTTTCCAGTTCAGAAAATGTCCCCCATTTCAGTTGCTTGGAGAAGATTTCACTAAGCAAGAAGACTATGACAGAGCATTCAATAATTTTTCTGTGTTCTTCTATTCTGTGGATACACGTTTATTGTGTCTAATCACATCTTACCCCTGGAAAGGAGATATACTTGGGAACAGCCAGACTGGTAGGGCGTATCACATACACACAAATTTTCCTGGATTCAATGGCTACTCTATTGATGTAAGAACTCCAGGTAAATGATACCAGATAGAAGGACTGGAAACTTGGAATGCTGCTACAAGTGAGAATAGAGACTGCTTGGCTAGACAAACTGAAATCAAACTCAGTAAGGTAGGTTCATGTCTCAAATTTGTATGCTTCTAATTTAGTTAATAGACTATTGTTGTATGCCTTCAAGTTGTTACTCAGTTATGATGACGAAAAGGCAGAGCTGTTAGGGGTTTTCTTGGTAAGATTTGGTCAGAGAAGGTTTGCTTTTGCCTTCCTCTGAGGCTGAGAGATTGTGACTTGCCCAATGACACCCATGGGTCTCCATGACTGAACACAGACTCAAACTCTTGTTTCCAGAGTTTAGTCTAGTGTTCAAACCATTACACCATGCTGGCTCTCTAACAGACTATACATTACTCAGTATTTAAAATTACGTAAACTAAGACTGCAATCTGCTAGGCCAGAGAGGAGGAACCTGTGACCCTTCAAATGTTGGACTGCAGTCCATATCATCCCATGAATGCTGGAGGGGATAGGAGATCAGCTACATTTGGAGGACCACAGATTCCCCAGTACATCCACTTATGGGGGAATATGCCCCTTTGAACTCATTGAGACTTGCAGTAGGCCCTTGCTATCTCCTAGGGTTTGGTTCCAGGGCCCGCTGTGGGTACCAAAATTTGTGGATGTTCAAGTTCTGTTCTGTAAAATGGTGTAATAAAATGGTGTCCCTTATATAAAATAGCAAAATCAAAGTTGCTCTTTTTTGGGAGGGGTGTAGATGGGAGGAATATTTTCAAGTTGAATCTGTGGATACAGAATCTGCAGATATGGAGGGCCAACTGTACTTCCAGCTGAATCTGTGGATGCAGAATCCGCAGATGTGGAAGGCCAACTGTACTTCCCAATAAAATTATTTATATTTTCTTTTCATACTTAATCAAACATGTCTTGAGTAATAAATCGCAACCCAGATGCATCCTTGTTCAGAGGTACAAGGATAGAATAAAAGATAGAGAGACACTGGCAAAGCATCACATGCATCTAGTACTTGCAGTTTAACACTTGTGCTCAGATATAAAGCATGAAGAAAAAAAACAGGATATTAGATGGTCCATAGAAATCCAGATTGATCTGTTTAACTTTTTACACACAGCTTTTGAAATGGAGCAGTCCATTTGAGCAGTAAGAAGTTAGAATTCCAGAAATGATATACTTAAGATCAAAAGCCATTATTAATTTGGCTTGATTTGGATCTTCTTTAGGGTGACATACAACTGGGACTTTGTCCTCAGTACAGAAATGATAAATTACAGCACTGTGGCACTACCTGTGGTAGCTACAGCAGTAAACTTTTAGGTGAAATGAATGCTGAGAGTATCAGCAAGTTCAACTGCAATTGAAGATGTTCTGGTTTAGGCCATGTTATGGTTTGGTACATGTAACCACGTAGTATAGTTCTGGTTCACCTGTGAAATACAGGGCACCTTTTTTATAATAATAATTTTTGCATAAAAGGTTGAAGCAACCTAGTATGTTTCAAACTGTTGGAACCAAGAATGAGAAATACGTATCAAAGATTATTCCCGCTTAATGATACATTTTTGTACACCTGTTTTTATTGCACTCTGCAGTACAGATTGTTCTGTGGACCCTAAATGTGATATGTATTGTCTATTTTGTGTTGTTGCATCACTTCACATATATGTTTAATGTTCCTCCCTTCTATGTTATAATGTGTATCTTAACCCAGGTCAAAGGGAAAGAGTGCTGTACACCAGTCCCTGCCAAATGTTTCCCATATCCATACCTAGTACAAACCCCAAATAGGAAAAAAATAGTCCCAGATGGTTGGTTGTATTTTTCATGGTCATTCTGATTGGTTCTTGTTGAGCTAGTGAGTGTATCACATCAGGTGTTTGATGTTTGGCTGAATCTTGCTCTGAAATGAATTGTTCTTCTGATGCTGTTCTGGATGAGTATCAGCAAAGACTTTCAGATAATAAAGAGAAAAGAAATATAAAACCACCTTTAAGACTGTTTTTTTTCTTCTACATGAGCTTTTATGGATGAAAACCCACTTCTTTTGATGTAGTATAGAAATAATAGTTGATGCTCTGTTTTAATTAAAAATAAAAAGGAAAAAAAATCAGGTTTAAGCCAAATTCGGTTTGACTCCTTGCTGAAAATCAGAGAGTATAATGCCATATATCAAATATTTGGGGCAGGTGAACAAGTGGTATCTTTAAATAATAAAAACATGAGAGTTCAGCTAAATAGATATCAGAATATAACAGGATTCACACCCTAAATCGGGAGTGTTTGGCTGTCTGTTGTCTGAGCTTGAATTTTTCATATAGTCAAAACAGCTGAATGCAAATAGATATACACACTGGATTATTAGGATGGTTTATTAAAATACAAACCAACTATAATCTGTGTTTTCCAGCAAGGCTCTATCTTGCTGTGTTATCTTCAAATATGGATGGATTTCCTTATGAATATATAGTTGAATAAACATAGTACACGGCAGGGATAATTCATTACAGATGGTCTTTGTTAATTTTAAAGTTGTTGTAATCACTTATGTTTGGTGCAAGAACACTTCTGGATAATAAATGCATCATATTGTAAATCTTTATGAATGCCTGTGGAACTTTGCAGTGTGCTTTCTAATTTTTTGGCAGACATTTTTCTGCTGTATGGGGAAATACATCTTCCAAAGTATTGTCTGGTTCAGAATCTACTTGTTGCTGCTATGTGTGTGTATTCAGGTATTATTAGGCCAAACTGCAGTTTGGTGCTATGTGGATGAGGCTTGTGCTTTCATAGTCGTTCTTCCTCCTTCCTCTTCTTCTTGTATGTTTTGAATTCTTATATCAGTTTTGGTATAGCACTGAACCATATTGGGCTGTTATATTTGAACCTGGGTATGAAGATTTGCCACTAAATTGGCAGGAGGAGGAGAAAGTGTACAATGTCAGGCTTTGTTCCCATAGTACTGAATTAGTTCATTGACAGAATACCTTGGGCTTCCATATGTCCTCATTTTTGTGTGTGTGGTGTGTGTGTATGTGTGTATGTATGTGTATATCTGCCTTCAAGTTGCCTGTTGACTTATGGTGATCCTGTGAATTTTATAGGGTTTTGTAGGCAAGAGTAATCAAAGGTGGTTTTGCCAGTTCCTTTGCCTGCAGCACCTGGTAGTTGTTGATGGCCTCCTGTCCAAGTAATGACCAGAACTGACTCTGCTTAGCTTCTAATATCAGACAGGATCTGATGCCTTTGGGGTATTTAGGCCTTAATTTCTACTAATTTGTCTCTTGGTATGGCAAGCATGGAGATAGGAATGAATATAGTGGGATTTGATGGTCTCTCCAAAATTTACCCTTTTGCACATCTCCTGGAGAATTTGCACACTTATGAGGCTTGCATGGCCTTTAGAGGAGTAAAGTATGCTTAAAACAGTGCACATTTTAAAACGTGGCAGCTAAAAATGCACACAATTTTAAAACATTGCATGCAAGCTACAGCCAATAGAGAAAACATATAAATTGAGTCAAATGGGTAAATAAATATGTACTTAAGGAAAAATGCATAAAATGTCACCCCCCCCCCCACAGTAACCTCATATGAAACAAAGGTGGGAGGAAAATGCAAGTGAGGGTCTGGGAAAGATAAGAAATTCAAGACTGAAAGATTTTTACATTTGTTTGAGGCAAATAGTAGTTTACCATTTCCTCTAAAGAGCGAACCGTGTTTTGCAGCCTGTAAACCGGCATAAAACCAGACTAGGCTTCTTGGTTTATATATATAAGTACTAATTGTGGCTTCCTTTGTTAGATAAAATAGGAGAATGTAGTTATTCTTCAGCAGGAACTGGAAATTACTAGTTTGTAGGTGAAGGAGGGAACATGTGATTCTAAGGCTTGTTCTTCAAACACCAAACTATGAACTGGCTATGACTAGTAGTCTCTGTGTGTGATTATGAGTGTTTGAAAACTGTGAAGTTATCATGTATGATATTAGAATTGCTAAACATTTTTATGAAACATGGAATGATGGGGGCACTGAAACATTTAAACATTATTGCACTTAGTCAGCTTTCCCATTGGTGAGAAATTCTAGTGTAATGTTATTTTGAGGAGAGATTTTTGGTGTGGCATTTCTGTAATAATGTGTTTTTTCTTTACATACACATATATAGTCAGTATCCTTTTATTCATATTCTACCACTGTACACAGAGACACATGCACACACACATCTATTGTGGCAGAATATGAATAGAAGGGCAGGAATGCACACTACTGACATCAGAATGCAGAAGGGTGATTTTAATTTATGAAACTGTAATTTAGTTTGATGTGCACATTCACGCACTGAATATAACACATAAAGAATTCTTTACCTAAGCAATGGTGCCACAAACCTTAAACAAGGGAGGTGGAAAAGACTGAAGAGAATTCTGCACTACATTTCTGTGGTATTAATGTTTGTCTTTGGATATTCTCTTAAGTGTTGTGAAACGTATAAACTAATGTTTATGTGCAGTGCGATACTACTTGTCATTCTTTTCATCAGGAGTCTGCTATGGCTAATGGTGTTTGGAAGACCAAAACAGAACATGGTTCTGTAGGATGCAGACTAGTTCACCTGATCTTGATCCCTTTCATCTGTTACAACATAAGATGATCCATAGCCAGTGGTTAGACTGTTGAATGGGGACTTAGAAGATCCAAGTTCAAATGTCCACTGAGCCATGAAATCCGCTAGGTGACCTTGGACTAGCCACTCTCTGTCAGCCTGAGCTATCTGACAGAGCTGTAGGATGAAATGGGGAAGACAAGAGTCAGGTATGCTATGTGAAGTATATTGGAGGAAAGGTGGGGTTTCATTGACAGTGCAGTGCGTAATAGAATCCAGTGTCCTACTGCATCCTCATATAGTACTTCTCAGCTCTTGGCTAAGCCCATGTGGATGTAGCCATGTGTGTTCAGTCTAATGGCACCTCTGTAAATCTGAAGAAGTTAGAAGTGTACACAGTGATTATTTTTAGTGGTACTATTGCTGTCATGCACATAGCTCACATTCATCCACATGATTGCTCATCCTCTTTTCACTATGTCATTCCTCATCCAGATTGGGATATATGTACTGACTAAGTGATAGTTCTTTGCTTGTATATTCTCTAGTTGAATTGAGAGTTGTTTGTCTTAATACCTGAAATTATGATAAAGGGCAATAAGGATGGCTCACTGTCAATACTTCCTGCTCTTTTAAAACAGTTTATAGAGTAAATATGAAAAAAAATGACCTTTGTGTTAAGCCAGTATAATATGATAAATATTCATCTCTCCCCAGAAACATGCATGTTTTCTGCCTAGAACAGTTGAATATTCAGTCTTTCTATTTTTTATCTTTGAAGCTATATGTTTGCAAATGCAGGCTTTAAGTACAAGAAACTTTGATACAAAATTGATGTCAGCAAGGACCGCCTCAGCAGTGAGATCATAAACTCTTCAGCACATATATTTCTACAAGATATTTATGAAAACCTTTTAAAAGTTTGAAGCAGTTGGTTATATTTGTATATCATTGCTGCTTCCTTGCAGTTCACTTCTTTTCTCCTAAAACTAAGAAGTGTTGCTATCATTTTCCAGAGGTTATGATATACTCATGGTTTTTGAATACTTCAGTTCTGAAGTATTTAAGCTATAAAGTTACTTTCAACAGTACATGCCCTTTCCATTTATTTAGTAATCTTTGTCAAAATTGATTTTTTTCTGAATATTTGAGATTATCTGAGGATGCTCCTAAGACTTCTTGAGCATCAATTTTCACTTCCATACTCATTAAAAGAAGCACACATTCAGAAAACAGCTGGGCTGAACTGGATGTCCTCTATCCAACATGTTGTTTATCTGGGGGATGAGAGAAAAATTTCAGATTCAGTCTCTCGTTACTGATTGACATTTCTAATGTTGATTAATTGGCATTCTTATCCCTCCTTTCCTTTAAGAAACTTAAGGCAGCAGACATTATGCTTCCCCATAATACCCTCACAACAGCCTTTTTGCGTATGTTAGTTTAAAACATATTTATTTGCTGTCTTGGTCATGCTGATGACCAAAGGACATGTATCATACAGTCTCCAAACCAGGAGTGGGGAACCTACTTCAGATGTTGCTAGACTCCAAGTCCCATCACTTCTACATGGCAGTAGTCAGGGCTGACAGGAGTTGTCATCCAGTAACGCAGTGGTTCTCAACCTGTGGGTCCCCAGATGTTTGTGGACTTCAGCTCCCAGAAGCCCTGAGCATTGACCATAGTGGCTGGGGCTTCTAGGAGCTGAAGTCCGCAAACATCTGGGGACCCACAGGTTGAGAACCACTGCAGTAACGTATGGTGTGCTGTGTGTTCTTCACCCCTGTTGTAGTCGTTGTCCTTGCCCTTAGCTTTGCAACTGTGGTAGACTGAGATCCATAATGCTTATCAGTGATCCTTTTACGAAAACTGTGATTCTAATATATTTTCTAATACAGCTTTTCTGCCTCTTGAACTAGAGAGTGGTGACATTTGTCTGTAAAATTATGGTCTTGCATTGCAGTGAGTTGGATAGTGCCTAACAGATAAATCTTCTCTCTTTAGCCATATTGACTCTCAGAGCAAATGTGCCAAGTGTATGTGTTTGGCGATACTATCTGCATCATGGGATTTCATAGACATTCATATCTTCAAAACAGCTTTGAAATTTACAGACAGATGAACACTATGCAAATTTTCAGCATCTTTAACAAGTAACAAAGATTCCCATAGGTCAGACTGATGTTCTGACCATTAGACTGCACTCTGTTCCTTGGGCCAGTGATTGAATGCAGAATTGAAAAAACAACAACACTGATTTTCTAAATTTTGTTTATTTAGTAAAATAGCTTTCTGACCTTATGGGGAAAATGTATTTGCAATCTCCGCTATGTGGTGTGCTTGTTTGGAAGGTTTCCTTTGGCTTGCTGAATGTGTGAAATAGTGGCTCACTGAGGCTACAATCTGTATATTTACTTTAAAACTTGCATCCTCTTTTTATGCAGGAAACAGATCTCTCAAGACAACTTAAAGAACTTACATTGACATAATTCAATGGGAATACATTGGTTTTTAGTCTGTTGTACTAGTAGAAATGTAAAATTTTCAGAAATTTTGAAACCATGGGAAAAAACATAATTTTAAAAGGGTTTTTTTCCCCCTGGAGAGGGAAGTAGAGTGAATGAGGATGAAAATATTGAAATGCATGCTGTACTTCTTAAAAATTAAGATAAGCTTACTTTTTTACTAATATGAAATGTATGATATATAATGTAGGTTGCAATCCTACATGGCAAGAGTACAAAACTGTGGTTGTCCGAAAACTTTTGCCTTACAACTCCCATCAGCCCTAGGAGACTGGAAGGCCACTTGCCCACCTCTGCTTTACATGTGTATGTCACAGTAAGCTCAATTGTTTGTATGCAAGATTGCATTTTAGTCAGTGCAATAATTTATCTTGTTTCATATGCTTGTAAAATGTATAGGTACCATTGTTTGATGAAACAATCTGCTGCAGAAGCTTGATATATATTTGTTCTTGCCAGTTTATAAACTGTGGCAAATATTTTGCATACAGAACCTTCAAGATTAAATGTTGACCCTGGTACGACCATCTATAAACAAGAAGGGGAGAAAAACATTTCTAGAGAAACAAAGGATAAGAGAATAATCAGCTCCATAAAGTAATCAAGAATTATAGGATAACATTTGGATATTAACTTTATAATGAGACTAATCTAACTGTTCAGTAGTATTTCATCATCCTTCACAAATCCAATCTACATACTGTGATCTGAACTTGTGGAGGGAGGAGCAGGACAGCACAGGCTAGCTTCACATCCCTATGAGTGCCTTCTCCATCCCAGTCATTCTGCATTGAATGGGAAGGAAGATTTGAAAGGGTTAGAACTTTAGAGCTTTCTGCAAAACTGAGAAGCCTATCTGCAATATCAGGATTCTTGATCATGGGGAGAATTCTTAGAACATTTTGCTATAGGCTTCTTTCTAATAGATTTCTTTAAGGCTACCTGCTCAACCTGGGAAACTTGGGGCTGGAACTGTACATCTGAACATGCTAAAAGTAGGACTAATGTGCACATCCTGTCCTTTCCTTCTTGGGTTCATAAAATAAAACCTAAATAGAGAAGTGTCACTCTAACTGGACATAGCTGTTATAAAATTTGTAGGTATCTAATATCTATAAATTTGTAGATACCTAATGGATGATCTCTCTCTCTCTCTCTCTCTCTCTCTCTATATCTAAAACAATGCCCAGAGATATTATCTACCTTGGATGTCTGCGTGTTTCCTCCACAGATGGTATATGGGTTAGGGCATCCCAATTCTGTTTAAGATGGTTTTTATATGTACATACATACATACATATATATAAATATATATTTATTATTGTTTTGCGCACACACACAAAAAATAGAAAACAAAAACAAACTAAGAGACATAAGTAACAAATGACCACATTGTGTCAGGAAGTTGGAGCATCTCAGCTTGAGAGAGCTCTTGAAAGCACATAAAAAAATACTGACTAAGATGTTAATGTTCTTCTATGTGCTAAATACAGAGATGCTTTCTAAGTAGAGGATATAAAGGATTAGTCCTTATGTAAAATATATGATACCTTATCTGCAATTTAATATAATGAACATAGCATGTCTAGATACTGAAAGTCTATGTTCCCCCTGAAGAGAGTATATATTTGTATATCTGTGACTAAATAGTAAACAGTGTAAAGGAATAACAGAGAGCCTGTTCATTCTCCCACATAAGTAACCTGTGATTCCAAGCCTTAAGTAGAATGTTAATGATAACTCTGCCTGTTTGGGCTTTACCATCATTCATGACTTGGAAGCCCAAACAACCAGTTAGTGATAAAAGAAACCTACAGACAGATGCAGATTAGTTGGCAAATGGTAAAGAACCTTCAGTCCCTTAGTGTAAAGCGATAGGGATGGAGAGTAACACCAGTTTCATTGAGACATTGTTCAGATATGGACTAAATGCCTAAACATTTTTTAGCATAATGTAAATGTATTCCAGCATAGTTTGCAAACTTGCAGACCCATTGTACAGCAGGTGCCATGATGTCAAAGTCACTTTTTGTGTAAGGCACAATCAGCTACTCATCTACCAACTCAGAAGTGAGAAAGAGACCTGTTTGTGTACTTGCAGAACAGTTGGCTGAACTAGGACCATATTTAGCTACTGAGAAGGTGCAACTGCTTGAGCAACTATTATATGTTAACATAGGACCTCAACAAGATTCTAGCTGTGACGCTAAATGATGACTTCTCCTTCTCTCTCCTCCAGTGTGACTTTGAAAGGCAATTGGAAACTTTAAGTTCCATTTTTAAATAAGCACAAAATCACAAAAAATGATTAGTTTATAGTGTGGTTCAGGAAAATGATGACACATAATATAAAATCATGAATTGCTTTAATGGTTTAAAAGTGTTTGGCATATTAGTAGATGAGTATGTGCCTTTGGGCAGCATGATGGGAGTTGCAGTATGACTGAGGGAGCGGAGCATGCTTTTGGCAGAGAGAAGGAATTGCCTTTTGGCAGGATGTGGGAGATAAAGAAACACTAGAGTGAAAAAGAACACATTACTGGCTAGTCTGAGCTGGGAGATAAAGATTTTAACTCTCTGAGGAGGGAGAACAGCAGCAATGCGGTTCTGGAGATTAAAAGCGTTTTGCGTGTGCCTGTGTCTATGTTTTACAACCAGTGGAATCCAAATGCGTGGTTTGGAAGGGACAAGGGGAATATAAATTTCAAATGGAAAATGTGTCCATCACTGACTTATTTTTTCAGGCAACATAAACCCTGGCCAGTCCAATTGTGCAATTGAAATCTTTAAATTTAATTTTTAATGGTCTTAATTAAAATCTGCCTTCTTACTTCACTCAAAATTCTCTGAGTTGTTTTTCATTGGCTTCATAGCACAGGGACAAGCAGATTTATGGTAATAAAAATGAACAAAATTCAAGGTGTGGTTTGTGAAGCTGTCTTACCGAAACTGTAATTGAGATTATTTAAGTAGAGTTTTGTTTTCAAAAATAACAATAAACCACAATTAAATGAAAATGGAAGCAAAAACTATTACCTGTGGTCATGTCAAAGGAGAGGGGAAAGAAGAGTAAATGAGCCCAAGGCTAACATAGTTCTAATGCTTAGCTATAAGTCTAGTTTCTAGTAGTGGAAGTTGGTATTATTTCTTGTCTCTGATCTGTACCTGGCTTTATATGCCTTGTTTCTGTAGCTATTTACTTGTTATTTAATTTTCTTTAACTGGTGCTATGTAAGTTGCTTGAGCCTTTTTGACTGAGAAGGGGAAGTAAAAATATTGAGAAAATGTGAGAGATTTTAGTGGATCTCTCAAACAGACTAATCAAAGTGCTACACAGAAATTAGAACAGTTTACCAGCCCATCCAGCCCCCCAACAGAAATCTAGCAGAAAAAGAAAAACAAGCTTAGATTTCTTGATAAGATATATAAAAATAGTTTTACTGATGAATGTTTGTGCATAATAAACACAGGTTCATCTTCTTGAAGAAAATAAGGAAATAAAGTACTACATAATCTAAGAAAGTTGGAGCTTTTCAGCTTGAGAAAACTCTAAAAAGTGCACGTTCCATGGTTGGAAGGCAGCAAGGAAAAGAACAAGCAGATGAGACTCAGAGAACAAAGAAAGATGTCTTAAGTGATGCAGGAGGGAGTGGGTGAACAAACAAACAGGAAGTAGTCATGCATATGCTTTGCCTCAGTTCTTAGAGCAGTGGTTCTCAACCTGTGGGTCCCCAGATGTTTTTGGACTTCAGCTCCCAGAAGCTCTGAGCACTGATCATAGCGACTGGGGCTTCTGGGAGCTGAAGTCCAAAAACATCTGGGGATCCACAGGTTGAGAACCACTGTCCTAGAGTAACATGCAAGCTTACTGAGCATAAGGCATCCAAAGGTGCAGCCTCCAACAAAAGTAAGTTATATTTTCTTTATAATAAGTTATATTTTTGTTCTAATAAGTTATAGCTGTGCCTTTATGTGGTTTTAAGCAGGTCTAGGCTAGTGATTCCTGAAACTATGTAGTAGGCCAAGAAACTCTTCTGCAATGGGACAAAGAGAAAGAGTGTGAACTCCAGGTCCCCATGAACAGGGGCAAAAAAAAAGGCAAAAAAAGCTTTTTGTACCTTTTCACCTTTTACCACTTTGGCCTTACCTTCTTGTTGTCATTAATGATAATTCTACTGTTACTCTGCATCTGGTAAAATCCGTCAGTGAGGACTGCTTGTAATGGCGAGTCTTAACAGAACCCCAGGTTTATAGTTGTGTGTTCCCACAAAAATGGGGCATTCTTGTGCCTAAATGCTGTGGTTGGCTCTGTTTTTAATTTTTAACAATGAATTTCCTTAGCTATCAGAAACAGAGAAAATGCTGCGCTAGTGTCTACTCAAAAGTTTTGAAGACTCAAATGCTGAGAACTGAATATTTCCTTGGTATCAAACAGAAGTCTCAAATGTTTGCTTTACCTTTTGATAGTATGTGGGGGTTTTGGTCTGTATGTGTGTGTACTTCTGTATATTACGTGTAGAAATCTGCACTGTTTCTATTATGACACAACCACGTTTAGTAGCGAGGATCAGAGGCTGGGTTGTACTGCATTTCCATATGTCTGCTAACATGACGATGATGAGGTATAATTATTTTCACTCTTGAGTGAAGCGCAATTCCATTGTCTCTTTCTTTCATAACTGTCACTTTTTCTGTGTGAGGCCTGACCTGCAATCATTGCAGATGCTTTGCTGCTCTGGGAGGAGCATCTCACTTTCAATATAGTTCCCAAAGCACTCTAAATATTTATGTTTTATACATCTTTCTTTCCAGCCTCCCCACACACTCCCAAAGTGGGCAGCTTCTTTTGCTGACATATAGTGATGGTGTGAGTAATTTTATTTTTAATGAGGAAATTTGGGAAACTTCCAAATGACATCTGTATTCTGTCCTGTACATAGAAGTATTCAGCTGCTCAAGGTACACTTCTGCTGACCTCTATGTGCCATTAACATACGCAGAGCAGACAGAACAGTCCTTGGGTACACAAAGATTGATATATCCCAGGCTTTGACAGCTGTACAGTTGGGTAGCTGTGCCAAATTCAGGCTGGATGTACAATCTTGTTTCAGAGAAAATTAGTGAACTCTGAAAATCATTTTGAAATATATCTTACCAAGGACCTTAATGGTAAAACGAGTTTTATAAAAACTCTTCAAAATTCGCTATTCTGAAGATGGCAGTAGTTGTCACTACTCCTGTAAGACCAAATGTTTTGGATAAGATGAAGAATATTCAAGGGAATGAATCTGACATATTTTTAGTTAGAAAACTCAGAAGTTTAGTGTAAAGATGCTTCTATAAGATTAGTGTGAAGTTCTAGTATTCTATTTTATATATTAAGCAAAATGAAATATGTTTTTCACTTGCCTGGAGAATGGTGTTGCATCTGGGTACCATATCAACTGGCATTGACTTTTCACCAGCTTGTGAAGAGTTTGTGGATGGTCCTTATGTATAATTTATCTTGGTATGGACTCAAGAGTTGTATGGAAGGCAAGCATGTTACCAGTGGGGGATCTGGCCACTTGCTACATTGGTATGGGGAGGCAGTCTACACAGCCCGTTATCCCTTTTACGCATTCCTTGAATTCATGAGGTATATGTCACGCGAATATCATAATATATTACCTGTGACATTTCTCATTGGTTCTCCCAGTGTGATTTCCTTCTTCCAAAAGTGTCTGGAATGGGGAGGCTAATTTTGATTGGGAATACGTTGCAGTAAAGAAAAGATCTGACCCTTTCTTCTTTTTTATGGGCTTGGTTATTCACACATATGGGTTGTTCTGTGCCCCTGTAGAGCCTATCAGAAACTTTTAGAGTAAGAAAGTCAATTTTTGGTGGTAGCACTATCTGCTTCTGTGCACACATGTCAGTATTTTTGTTCTTTTCTTTAGTTTCTTTTCATCCACTGTAGCAGCAACAGAAGCATGTTGGAACTTCTTGTCTCTCGGAGATTGCCAAGTGAATACCCATGTTGTTGTTGTTGTTGGTAGTTGTATCTTTTGTCTTCATATTTACTCTTGTTCATGGTTGAGTTTCTTGTTTTGTGATTTTTTTTCTCTTTTGTCTTCATGCGATGTCTTAAGACCATGGCATCAAATGCGTGCATCCACAGTATTGATGGAATTTGTTTGTCCAGTATTGCCACAGCACACTGCATTCTTACCCACGAGTCCCTTGTCTTTTCCCCCTGCGTGGACCCTAGGGAGGAAAATAACTTGATATATCTTTTGTTTTCAGTGAACATATGACACTCCTCTGAATTGCAGCCTGCTATTAGTACTTTTCATTTTTTCTTAAGGGAAGGAACAATGTACAGTTGTTCAAAATTACTAATACTTCAATGTGAATGCATCAAATGTTTAATATATATCATTTTCTGTTTATTTCACTAGGCTGATAAAGAATTTGTGTGGTCTTTATGGAAACGTCTCCAGGTGGCAAACCCAGATCTTACCCAAGCAGTCAGCTTAGTTGTGGAAAGGTAAGTTATTCATTCTGACATTGGCATGTGTTTCTCCAATTTATTTCTTTAATTTCTAGTAGCCTTGCTCTCCACTGATTTAAAAATAGTTTATATTTCCAGCTTATATTTCCCTTTCCAAGCAAATGCTAATTATATGTATCTTGCCTATGAGTCTTTGATTGTCTCCTGTAAAAATGGAGAGTGAGCCCAACAGTGCAGACAATGATATTTTTGTGGTCTGTTGAAAATGCTGTAGGAGACCAATACCACTACAGATGCAGGTAAATTCCAAGCTTCTTGTTTATAATGACTGTTCTGATTTTTATTATAGCATAATTCAGTTTCAGAAAGTGTTAGATAGTATGGATGATTATTTTAAGACAGCAGCCACTTTGGGAGAAAAGGACCTTATTGAAGCTTTCAGTAGATATTCCCAAATCATTTTTCCAAACTTGTTTCATACGTGCTGTTTTATTATAATTAATTATTATTATAATTAGAGAACCATAAATCTTTGAGTCCAAACAGTGTGTTTCATTTGGAGCTTGCATTATGAATAGTCCCAACTTACTCAGTAGTTGTAGAACATGTGCCTTCACTTCTGGGCATGAAGAAAAGCATTCTCTGTGTGGATTTTCTGTTGTTGCTGCTGCTGCTGCTGCTGCTGCTGCTGTTGCTGTTGCTGTTGCTGTTGCTGTTGCTACTGTTCCTAAGGTTTTATCCTGCCCTTTATTGTGATGTTTCAGGACATCATATAGATAAAACATGACACTGTTGTATTATTTGTGAATCTGAGTTCTAGATTTCCTTTGCAAATCTGTATATATGTCTTTGAGAGAAAAGAAATCCCAGTCTCTGAACTGGGAAAGTCTGTCAGTTTGTATAAATAAAGAGGGCACATCAAGGGAGCAGGTGAGAAATTTGTTTCTCCCCAGATTTTAAAGAGGTTGTTAAAGAGAGGGTTATATATGTTCAGTAGTTGTTTGGGTTTCAAAAGTAAGTGAGGAAATCACCTTACCAAACTGATACAGTGAGTTTCAGTCTCCAAATGAACCTTCATTACTACTTCTCTGCTACTGGTAGAGAAATTTGCTTTGCAAAATGACAACTTCCAGGATTCTATTGGATGGAGCTATGGTTAAAGTGGGATAAAAGTGCTATAAATATATAGTATCTACATCATGAAACAAACCAACAAGGCATAATTAGTTCCCAGGAACAATCTACTACAAGACAGACCAAAAACATATATTGACAGAACATACTTGGTGGTCACTTGCAGTTCCCACCTGAGACCACTTAAATGTATCATCACTGAACTACAACCAGCTCTGGAGAATAACACAACCTGCTCACAAACACTGGGAGGCAGGCCTTTATTGGCCTATAAAGAGCCTCCAATCTTAAACAATCACGTACATGTAACAGAATACATAATGTGGAAGATAATACAAGGACAAGACCTTACCACAAACTCACTTCCCAATTCTGTCCCCACATCTACTCTGGAAGCAATATTACAGGGATCCATAATGTCACCCACAATATCAGAAGTGTGTTTACTTGCTTTTCCTCTAATATGATATATGTCATCCTTTGCCAGTAGTGCCCCTCTACATTGGACAAATAGGACAGTCTCTATGTAAGAGGATTAATGGACGCAAACCTGACATTAGAAACGACAGTACTCAAAAACCATTTGCAGAACATTTCAGTCTTCTAAGACATACAGTCAGGGGCTATTACAGGTAATAGGCCTTGAACAAGGAAATTACAAAGGAAGACTAGAAACAGCTGAATTAAATTATATTCACAAATTCTAATCCATTAGTAGAGGTATGAACAAAGATAATGGGTTTATGGCACACTACTGCACATATAGCACAAGGAATTTTGCCGGAGTTGTGAACCTAGGGAAATTGACTTTCGGTTAACAGATTTATTGCTTTCATACATCAGCACTATCTGACCAGTGTAAAGATCTGAAAGACCTGTATCACCTCTCTCAGCTCTTTAAAAATTTAGAGCAAGGGATATGATTTGTATCTTTTTAGATCCTATTACATTCTGCTCTACTTCCACACCTGTGTAGAAAGCTTTGTGCCTGAGGCTCTGTCACTCTGTACTTCATTTGAAGAAGTGGTTTTTAAAATTTATTTCTATTTATCCATTTATTTATTTATTTATTCTCGGGATGGCACGGAGGAGGAATGCACAACGACTGGGTAATCCTCGCATGCCAACCGGAATTGGCAGGAGTCCACATCCCAAATCAGTTGCTACTGTTAGGACCCCATGCCTCCTCTGTCAGTTTTTCTTATCTTGCCGAGCAAGCCGGATGAAATTTTCCCTTCTCTGTCAGATTGTGAAAATAATGTTTTATTTCGATAACTACATAGTGAGATTGTGAGGAATGTCTTTGGAGATGGAGTCTCAGATGCCTGCAAACCAGCGAGGCTCTGAGGAGGAGGAGAAAATTGACGGTAGAAATGTTTCTCCTCAGATTCCTGCCGTACAGTAAGACTCTGAGTTGGCAATAAAGGAGGATTTGAGGAGAAGTACTTCCCAAATGGTCGCAGGGCAGTGACATTCTGGAGAAGGGAAAATTGCGGAGTTAAGAAAAGTATTTTTATCCTCCAGTGAAAGTAAAGTGGAGGAGGTAAGACCTTTGGGGAATAAGCATTCCGACAAGAAGGAAAGTAAAGATAAGTTGGTTAAGAGAAAGTGGATACCGGTCTGAAGAAGGGTCTGGATGCACTTTCTAAGAAGGCTAAAATTAAAGCAAGGAAGGAGAAATCAACAAAGGCAGCTTCGGGCTGCCATGTTGATTTCGTGGATTCTTCAGAGATGGGAGGAGCTCTTCCGGAGTGAAAACCTATCTCTGGAGCAGGCACAGAGAGCCCGAAGGAACGGGTGTTGCTAAAGGGTGGAGATTTGCCAGAGCATGCAGGGACAGTACACCCTGGCCGCTGTCAATCACTCGCAGAGTCCTCCGTGGGCAGGAGGAAATGGGGCATGCGGCGAAATGGAATAGGCAGCTCAGTTCGAATGGAGCAGTTGGCACCTGACCGCTAATAATACTCCCACGGAGTCATTTGTTTTAAGAAGAGATGGTGAATTAGAGCAAGGCAGATGGCCAAATATGAATATGGAGCGGCAATTCTTTGGCTGCGCTGAGGATGAGCGTTCAGCTTTAAGACAAGGAGCCTGGGTTGCACCACCTACTGGTGACACAAATTTCCAAATGAATTCATTAAACTTGTGTGATTTACAGAGCATGATTAAACAATCTATTTCTAATGAACCGCATCAAATGTTATACAGGAATCAATTTAATAGAGTTAATGAATTTGATCCAATGATTAGCCAAAGATTAAACACTATGATGAATTTGAATAGCCAATCAAATGTGTATACGGCATTTTCCCAAAATAAATTTCGTTCAGAGGAGAGAAGTAGAGGTGTGAAAGAAGTAAGGTTTTGGATGTTGATAAAGAAAGTCGAAAAGATGGAGTATCGAGGAAAAGAAGAGTTGAGAGTACAGAGAGTACAGAAAATGTTTATAGTGAGCCAAATGTCAAGAAGAAAAGGAGGAATGAGTTGGAGAATGAAGAGGATGATTGGCAAGAGGAAGAGCTTGTCTCAGAGGAGATGGAAATGGAAACTGATGGTTTTTCTGATTATTTCAGGCAGATCAATTTTGGGTTCTGCTTTGAAAAGTATTCCATACTTTAGGTTTACAGGTGGATGAGGATGGTAGTAGTTCTAAGGAGTCAAAGGAAAAAGAGGCAAAAGTTGCAGCTGTAATTAAAAAGAAAGAAAAGCATGGATGGAGTATGCCTGTGCCAGATATGTTTAAGGAATTGATTTATATAGAATGGGAAGCTTCTTTAAATACTCATAGATTTGTAGGCCATTCAAATAAGCTTTATTTTTTTGAGAAAAAAGATGTAGAGTTTTTGAAGGTCTCTTTAGTGGACAGTCCTATTGCTGTGCTGATTTCAGGAGCCCTGGTCCCTGGGGAGGGCGATACTATATGGAGAGATGTGGATGAGAAGAGAGCAGATTCTGCCTTGTGAAAAGCTCATGAGAATTCAGCAATGGCAGTAAGAGCATCCGTGGCTGCTTCAATGTTTTCACGGGCAGCAGTGATGTGGCTACAGGAATTGATGGATGATGAAGAAATTCAATCTAAATCTTGTTTAAGAATGTTATCTAGACTTAGAAAGGTTTTAGAATATGTGACGGATGCCAGTTATGATGCAGTAGCTTTTATGGCAAGAAATGTTAGTGATGTTACTGTAGCAAGATGTTCTTTACGGTTGTGTCATTGAGACGCTGATCAGAAGTTGAGGAATAATCTTGCATTTGTGCCCTTTAAGGGAGATCTACTGTTTGGTAACAAGGCGTTAGAAAAGATGTCAATTGAGAACAAAGAGAAAAAACAGGTGATACGTACGTTGCAGAAAAAGAAGGTAGAAAGGAGACGATTTCCGTCCTCATACTATTCCTTTCGAAGTAGAGGAAGTGGTAGACAGCAAGACACAAGGTATGGCTGTCAGCAGTGGTATAGGCCAAAAAGCCAGTTTGGAAGATCAATTTCTTTTAACAGGAAAAGACAAAAGGCTGAGAGAAATTCAGGAACCTCTCAGCGTAAAGGTCGGAATCAGTTCTGACAAGCAGAGTCCTTGGCGGGGGGCGACTGCTGCGCTTTGGCATTTTGTGGAACCGAATAACATCGGATCAATGGGTTTTGCAGGTTGTGACAAAAGGTTACAAGATTTTGTTTGACAGAATGCCAAAGTGCAGATATGTTGCTTCCCCAATACTGGCATGGATGGAGAAAAGGAAAATAGTTTTGAAGGAGATAGATCATCTAATGCAAATAGATGCAGTGGAGGAGGTACCATGGGATCAGTGGTTCTGGGGAATTTACTCCATATTTTTCATGGTCCCAAAGGGCAATGAGACTTACTGTCCTGTCCTGAACCTAAGATATCTCAACAGTTTTGTGAAGTATCTCAGGTTCAAGATGGAGATGTTACAAACAATATGAGAGAACGTGAGGGTAGGCGACTGGATGGCTTCCATCGATTTGAAGGAAGCTTATCTGCATGTCCCCATGAGGAGATCAGACATGAAATATCTCAGATTTCAGTTCATGAACAAACATTACCAGTTCAAGGCTTTGCCTTTCAGTTTGGCTTCGGCACCAAGGTTTTTCACAAAAGTATTGGTCCCTTTGGTAGCTCATTTAAGACAGCAGGGGGTACACATCTACCCTTATTTGGACGATCTGCTGGTGAAAACGGATTCACAGCAGAAGTTGATAGAAAATGTACAGAGAACTGTAGTGGTTCTAAGAATGTGTGGGTTTCTAGTGAATTTAGAAAAGTGTCATTTGAGTCCCACAATGATGCTGACGCATTTAGGGGCAGGATTGGATACAAGCAGTGGTTGACTTTATCTCTTGGAGGAGAGATGTGTGAAGGTTCAACAGGTGATGTGAAAATTATTGACAATGACGGCAGCAGATGTGATGTGGTTGGCTCAAGTAATGGGAACTCTGGTGTCAACTATCCAGTTAATTCCATGGGGCAGGTTCCATTCAAGAGGTTTGCAAAGATTGTTGATACCTCATCAATGGAACGTAGAAAAGAAAAGGCATTATTTGGTCAGACTACAAACCACTTTGAAAAAGGAATGGTTGTGGTGGACAGAGGTCTCAAATTTAAACAAGGGAGTTCCATTTGTAGTCGATCATTACATTTGAGTTACAACGGATGCTAGTCCGACATGCTGGGGGTGTTAAGTGTTACTGCCTTGACTCCTGTCTAAGGCGTTAAGTGTTCTTGTTTCTTCGCTGACTAGCGTAGCCATGGAAACGTGCTTAGAAGTTTCCCAGCCTGCGAACTCATAAAGCAAGATAAGACCGCTGAGCCATTCTCAAAACAAAGAGAAAGTTTAGACTAGAAAGTTTTCCGTTCTCATGTACTCAGCTTGTTTTTCACTGTCTTTAAGAGCTGCCTGCCTGCCAGTCAGTTGTTGTTCAGTTTGTTCATTTGTTCAGTCTCTGTATTCTTTTCCTCTGTTCTGTTCAGACATGGATTTTACCTAGGCTTCGCCTTAGGCGCTTTGCTTTATATGTATTCCAGCTTTGCTTTCAATAAACAACTGGATGGCCTCACTCTGGCATTTTTTCTTGGGACTTAACAAGTTTTTGGCTTACTTTTAAGTGCAGCTGAACTGTGGGTCATGCTAATCCATGGCATGCCCCCTCGAATTTCTCAACAGGGGGCCTTATGTCAAGGAAACAGTGCTCAGGGTGTTTGGTCTGGTGTGGACTTGAGAAGGAATATAAATTTTTTGGAGTTAAAAACGATTCATCTGGCACTTCTAGAATTTGCAAGCTTGCTGAGGGGCAAGTATGTTCAAGTCTGGACAGACAACATGACAGCCTAGGCCTATGTGATGAACCAAGGGGGCCTACACTCAAGAGTGCTGATAGACGAGTCAAACAAGTTGTTCCAATGGGCGGAATGAAATCTGCAATTGCTAACAGCGGTGCATTTGAAGGGGAAAGTGAATGTGTGAGCAGATTACCTCAGTCAAAACAAGGTACATCCTGGAGAGTGGACTCTGAATTACCAAGTGTTTCAGAGTTTGAGCAGACGATTCGGGCCTTTTCAAGTCGACTTATTTGCCTCAGCCAAGAATTCCAGACTAAAAAGATTCTTTTCAATCAATGGAAGCAAGTTTGCAGAGGCAACAGATGCTCTATCAGTTCTGTGGCTTGAAGGGTCAACTGTATGCGTTTCCGCTAGTGCAGATAATACAAAAAGTGCTATTGAAAATAAAAAGAGAAAATGCAAGTGTGGTGCTGATTGCACCTTATTGGCCAAGAAGGCCTTAGTTCTCCTTGATGAAGGAGATGTCAGTAAGAGAGCCTTGGAGGTTGCCAATCCGAAAGGATCTCTTAAGTCAAGGGCTGGTCCATCGTCTCGATCCAAGATGGTTGAATTTGACGGCTTGGGTCTTGAGAGGAAGGGCTTACCATTGCAAGAGTACTTGCCAGCTGTGGTAGATACCATTATGGCGTCGCGGCGGCAATCAACTCAGAATATATACAGTATGACTTGGAAAGCAGTTGAAAAATGGTGTTCTGCTGAGTCCTTGTGGTTTGCTGATGTTCGAGTGAAGCATGTTCTGCAGCTCTTGCAAGATGGACTGCAAAGGGACGGAGGCTGAACACTTTGAAGTGTCAGGTGTCGGCGTTATCTGTGGCATTAAAATTTGATGGAGTTCCTCTTTCAGCGCATCCTCATATTAAGAGGTTTCTAAGAGGTGCAGTTCGACTTCTTTGACCACACCAAATGGTGGGAAATTTTTCTCTGCATTTATTGATCTAAAATCAGCATTTGATTCAATCCCACGTGGGTGCCTCTGGAGCAAATTGGAACAGTATTCCATTGATAGGCGACTTTTATTTTTAATTCAGTCCCTGTATTATAATACTACTGTTCAA
Organism: Iguana delicatissima; assembly: GCA_948472985.1. Taxonomy (NCBI): domain Eukaryota; kingdom Metazoa; phylum Chordata; class Lepidosauria; order Squamata; family Iguanidae; genus Iguana; species Iguana delicatissima. The sequence continues at coordinate 257,311 of CAOKZL010001792.1, forward strand.
ATTTGTAGTTTCAGGCAAGGGCACCTCACAAATGAGATTCCCACCAACAGAGGTGTAAGACAGGGATGCATTCTTGCTCCCACCCTATTCAATTTATTTTTAGCTGATCTTCCTCAGACGTTGGCACCTTTACCATCCCATCCACCAAAGATGGACTCAACAAAAGTCTTTCTTCTTCTTTATGCCGATGATGCTGTACTGATTTCTCAGACTTGTCTTGGACTTAGGAGATTATTGAGAGACTTCCATGAGTATTGCAACAATAACTTTCTAACAATCAATTATTCAAAAACAAAAGTTCTTATTTTTGCCAAAAGAAAGATCAGATACTCATGATTGATAGGGGGAAATAGAATTGAACAAGTGGACTTGTATAAATATCTGGGTATTTGGTTTCATGAAGCTATAAGATGGAGGACTCAGGATAAGTACATCAAATTGAAAGCCAAACAAAATTTGAGAGCATTAGCTTGGTTTTTCTTTACTAAGGGTGGTAAATTTATTCCAGTTGCTATATGGGTTTTTAAAGCTAAAATTGTCCCACAGTTGCTTTATGGGGCCTCAATTTGGTTTCCTCTTAATAAGAATTCCTTGAAAGGAATTCTGTCTGTCTTTCTTTCTTTCTGTCTGTCTGTCTGTCTGTCTGTCTGTCTTTCTGTCTTTCTTTCTAATATATGGTGTCCCCAGATGTGTTACTGGATCCACCCTCTACTTGGAGTCAGGCCTAAATTCTTTAAAAGGTCTGGCATGGATGTATTCTATCCACCTTTGGCTCCGTTGCAGTTATACAATTAATTCCAACTCTTTATTGGCTAAAACTATGTCTGACTCCTTTGAATCACCCTGGAGGAAGGCAGCTGGATGCAAGATCGTCTCAGTGGGACTATCTATATCCCATCTGCTATCTCTAAACTTAGATGGGGCCAAAGCAATTATCAAGCAGAGGTTGAGGGACATTGATTACCAGGAGCTGCAAGGGACAGCTAGGGGACCTTGTTTCCCTCAGTCATTGGGTTTACCATGCCTACCTCGCAAAGATGGAATGCCTTATTTAAACTGGTTAACAGTTCCAAAATATAGAAGGGCTTTCTTCCTGGCAAGGTTTCATGCTCTTTCCTCAAATTTGCTAACTGGCAGATTCAACAAAATACCACTGAGCAAAAGATGCTGCCGCTGTGATAATCAGGAAATTGAATCTATATCACATGTACTTTTTCATTGTAGTTTCTACCAAGGGGCTAGGGAAGATTTATTACACCCCACCACACAACACTTCCCTGGGTGTCCCATAGAGTCTCTAACGGTTATCTTACTGCAAGGTTCTGACAAAGAGATTACTCTTCAAGTGGCAAAATTTTTAAACTTAGCTATTTTAACTAGATCCTCCTTGTCTATATAAATGAAATATCTCTTCACCTACATTGTATGCTACCATTATCATACTGATTGTATTTTCTCTGGTAAATGTGAGCCACTATATTTATTTATATTTGTATTGTTTTAAAATGTTTTAACATGCTGTTTTAATGGTCTGTTGACCGTAATAAAATAAAATGAAATGACTTCTTTGACCCGACTAAGCATAGATTCCCGAGTTGTGATCTCAATGTAGTGCTGTTCTTTAACAAAAGCACCCTTTGAACCAGTGGGGGATGCTTCTTTGCATTTGTTAATGCTAAAGACTGTTTTCCTGGTGGAATAACATCGGCTAGACGAGTTTCTGAATTGGCTGCATTATCTGTTAATGCTAACTTGTATAAATTTGAGGAGGAAAGATTGGTACTGATGTTAGATCCAACTTTTATTCCTAAATGTGCACCTACCAACTTTTTTTCCTCATCCAAAAAGCGCAGAAGAGGAAAAATATGACACTTTGGATGTGAGGAGAGCTGTCCGTCTTTACATTAAAAGAACAGCACGTGTCAGGAGAATAGAGGCTTTATTTGTATCATATAATCATAAGTCTATGGGGCAGAAAGCATCTAAGACTGTCATTGGAAGATTGATTAAGAGTTGCATCTTTCAATGTTCATGCAATGTATATCCATATTCTACAAGATCTATGGCAACTAGTACTGTTTATAATGTGACTTCATCATTACAAGATATTTGTAATGTAGCAGGCTGGTTGGAGCCATCTACCTTTATAAGACATTATAAAGTGGACAAGTTTAAGATGGAGCAGGCTGCTTTTGGCAGTAAGGTACTCCAGATGGTACTTCAATGTAAATAAAAGTCTGCCCATGATGTGGCTTGGGTATGTCCCAGTTGTTGTGGATTCTTCCTCCGTGTAATGAGGAGTTGGACTTACCGTGAACAGTCATTCTGGGATGGCAGGAGGAGGAATCCACGTCCTCCCTGATGGTGTATAATATAGGTTGATGGTAGGCATTGGGGAAGTTAAGCGATTGTGATGAAAGTCTAAGGTAGATTTAGGTTAGAAACTTGGAAGTTAAGGAATCCGAGTGGTGAAAACTTCATGGTTTGCATGGCTGGAGAAGAAACTGATGGAGGAGGCATGGGGCTCTAATGGTAGCAACTGATTTGGAACGTGGACGCCTGCCAATTCCGGTTGGCATGTGAGGATTACCCAATCGTTGTGGATTCCTCCTCCTGCCATCCCAGAATGACTGTTCATGGTAAGTCCAACTCGTAATTTATTTAATTTCTATTCCACCTTTCTCCCAGTATGTTTTTGTTTTTAGGACTTGAGGAACTCCTTTCAGAGCATTGGAGACAGCAGCCGTATATTATCTGCAAATACCTTATGAAGGCTTTATGCCTTTTAATCCAAAATGTTTTGGACCATTTGTGACTATATTATCCAACAATTCTACTGCAAAGATGAAAAGTATTCAAGAGAGAAAAACCCTCTCTTGAATGCATATCATAACATAGTGTGTTGGTTGGAAAGTACAAGAGAGGGCCTTGCCCTGATGCTTTTCATCTTTGTGGTAGAAACCAGTGGTTTCTGTTGCTGTTGTTGTTACATCCTTCCCTTTATTGCTACTTCAAAGTGTCTTTTGCCTTGAAAACTTATGATGATGAAACAGTCCAAAATAAATCAGGAAGATCAAATGCACTCAAATAGCTGTTGGAGAAGACCAGAGAGTGAGTACAGATAGTGTTGTGCCTAATATATTTGACAGTGGAATATGCTGCCTCGGAGTGTGGTGGAGTCACCTTCGGAGGTTTTTAAACAGAGGCTGGATCACCATTTGCTGGGGGTGCTTTGAGTGTTTGTTCCTGCATGGCAGGGGGTTGGACTCAATGGCTATTGTGGTCCCTTCCAACTCTGTGTTTCTATGATTCAAATGACTCAACTGGATTCAAGCTGCAAAGGACTTCAACATCTAATTAGTTCATATATGAAAGGAACACCTGAAGCTGTACAATGCACATAACAAGATAATAGAATGTGAGAAGCTTGAATTGAGGAAGTAGAAATTTTAAAACAAGAAGTCAAATATGTAAACACTGCAGTACTCATTGTGAGTGAAGTATAGTGGATGGGATTGGGAGGTTTTCATTCAGATAAGGGTTTACAGACAATGGCAGCATGTCTTAGATTTAATACCAATATAAGAAGTGGAAGTGGCTTTAGTAAGTAGCAAGCAAAATAAAACATTTGGATCTACTGTTATAAAAAGTCTGGCCAAATAATAAGACTACATGGAAAACACATCAATATAATCATATTCCAAGTTTAAATTCCAACTATTTATTTATTTAATATTCCACCTTTCTTCTAGTATGGGATTCAACATGGCCAATAAATGCTAAAAGCAAGATAAGTTAAAAAAACTGATAAAAATTTGAAACACAGTTAAACAATTATCATTAAAAGACCATGAAAATTTAAAAGTACAAAATCATTTAAAAAACATAAGAATAAGATTAAATGTACAGCACACATATCACATAAAAGGCTTCCTCCAGCCAAGAGCCTAGTAAGGTAGAAGAGCAAGAAATTGAAAGATTCTATGCTGTTGTCCAGGAAGAAATTGATAATACAGCAAAACAGAACATGTTGATAATCATAGGTGACTAGAATGCAATAGTAAGCAACAGAGTAAGACCAAACATTGTTGGAGAATTTGGCTTAGGAATAAGAAATGAAGGAAGAGAGCATTTTAATAAATGTTGTGAGGTCAAACATTCATTGTTTGCAAACACAGTCTTCTGGCAATCAATCAGAGGAATCTATGCTTGGACACAGTAGCATCTTCCAGTAAGGATGTCCTTAAGTTTTAGTGTTGCTTACTAAATCTAACCTACCAATTAGACTAGTACAAGCTTGAAAGCCTGTTACGTATCATGCATGGCTGCTCATGAGGAAATTAAGGAACAGGCAAGTAGACATGCATTTCTGCTTTACAATATTCTTATTTTAATCTGATAGACACTGATTTATAATGGAAGAATGATCAGTAATTTATAGTGCAACCCTTTTACATGTTAACTGTAAAGTAAGACCCATCGAGTACATCAGGGCTTAGTTTCAGGTGTAGGTACAGGCTCAAAAAAGTAACTAGTTCTATAATAGTTATAGGTCATAGGCTTGGGATTCAGAAAGGGAACTATTTCGATAGTATAATAATTCAGATAAACTTTTGTTACAGTGGTTTACAAAAGATTGCAAAAGATGTGGTCCTTCAAACTAGATTCTTAGGAATATCGAAGAACACTGGAGAAATATACCTTACTATATAGTGCTATATAATTAACTGTTTACCAAGGAAAACCGTGGTGTGGCAAAAGAAAGCAAGCCTGCTTTAAAGCAAAAATATTTGACAAGTACAGATATTTAGTCTAATCATTTTTATTTAAACAATTAATGTTGCAGTAGGGTATTATTTGCAACCCTTTTAAAATATTTTCTTCTGTGAAATATTATAATTAAGCTGTTGTAGTTGAAAAATCTTTTGGGGAAATAATATCTTTGTACAGGTTTGGTATGGGAATATTTAGCAACAAAGGAAAGTAACTTTTCCATTTCAGAATACTTTCATGTTTCCAAACTGGGATTGAACTGCCCTAAAAATTTCAAAATATAACGAAAACCTCTTTGTGTTCAGCATTCATTCCTGAGATATACAGAATAGATTTCACTTTTCAGCATTTGTTGTAGATCTTATTTGGTGACTGTAACTACATTCCCTATTTTAATATTCAGGTACAAACAAAAAATATCTTTACTGTGCAAATGAGAAAAACCTTTGGGATATATTAAAGCCTCCAGGTATTTTCAAACAAGCCATTGTAAAAGTATATCCATGCTGGTATACTTTCCAACTACTTTAAATACTATTGATCTCTGAATTATGTAAAAAAGGTGTATGCTATTTCTAGTTCATTTGCCTTTTGAAACTTTTTTTGATAAAAATTAAGCACAAATAAATACTTAATCAGTATTTTTGAATACCTGTGTTTATCAGGTAAAAAATGTGGAAGCATTTCATAGAGTAAATATTTCTAGCAGGAAGAAGCCTTTGTGATTAACTCTTAAACTGCTTGGAAAGCCTTTTGTGAAACATTTTATAGCTGCTACAAGCCTGGGGTATGATAACTGAGACATCATTCCTATTCCAACTAGGAATATACCTCAGACGTTTTCATATATGGATCCCATAATTAGGTGGAGAATCGTGTTGGATGTGGAGGCAACCCAGCCTATTCTGTTTTGGCACCTAGGGTACCATATATGTATCCCAGTAAACAAGATATAGTTCATTGATTAGCAAGGGGCTGAATTCTGTCCTACTCCTACTCATTACTCCATTTCCACCCATGTCTTCATGTAAATTGTGGTCTGTGTGCCCCATTGACTGTGCCACCTAAACAGTCGATAGAATCTAGTTGGCCAGTATGTCCATGACAGCCACCCTGGCCACTGATCTAAAGGATTCTGAATCTGATTCATCATTGGGATCGCCCCGCTGCCAACTTTGGAATCCTAGACCTAACGCATGTAAAGAGTTTCACTGTCACAATATTTAGAAATATGATAGTGGTAAACATTTTTATTTCTTCTCCAATGGGATGATGAATTCACTGCCACTGATCTCAAAGCCACAGATTTTTGTATCACCATTCACTCTAGTTATAGAGAATTCTCTTTTGTCCTCAGTACAAACCTTTGGCCTAGATATTCTTTGAAGACATTTGCACGGTATATGGCAGTAAGTAGCTGCTTATATCTGTCAAGGAGTGGGGTATTTATCAGTCGGCTTGCATACATAACTGAATGCTGGTGGCCACTTCTCACAGTTTGCTCTGATTGACAGCACAGACCTTTGTATTAACTAAGAAATCTCTCTTGGATGGCCCACAGAGCCAACCTTGCTTCAACAGTTCAACTGTTTTCCTCCCATTGACTTTTGGTTCATTTCTTGGTTAAGAAAAAAACAAAAGCCCTCCTAGGCCTAAAACTTATTCCCCTAAGGGACAAAAAAATCAAATTCAAAAATTAGGGTGGAGAGCCCTTGGGCACTTAAACGATGTCTTAGGGGCTGCATGTAGCTCACAGGCCACTTTTTTGTCCATCTTTGGGTTAGGAAATGGAGCATTCCATTCCTGATTACCATTCATCTAGTGGGTGAAGTAAATATCATATTTTATACACTGAGCTATATCCACAGGAGAATACAAAAGCCTTTCCTTTTATCTTTCACTATCATTCTTTCTTTCATGCAATGCTGTCCCTCTAAAGATATGCTACTTGTGTTTGTTTTTGGATGTTGCCTAGGAATTATGAAGTACAGATGGCTAATACCCTAAAGGCTCCAGATCCTGTCTCATCTTGGAAGCTAAGCAGGGTCAAACCTGGTTTGTACTTGGATGGGAGACCACCAACACATACCAGGTGCTGTAGGTTATATTTCAGAGGAAGGTACTGATAAACCCAGCTCTGAGTATTCCTTGTGTGAGGAAACCCTATGAAATTCATGGCGTCACCATAACTCAACAAGTAACCTGCAGGTGTGTGTACACATGCAAACATATGCACGCACACATGCATGGTTTACCTCTAGTTCTGTAAATGATCATATTTGCACAACTTGTTTTTCTACCTGCTTAGTAATGGTTGTATGTCTAGTCTTACTTTCTCATACTCTACTATGGTGGTTAGCCTTTGTGTGCATTAGGGTAGCATCTCTAGAAGGGCAGAGCTCCTGTGAGACCTTTCAGCCCTAAATTGTTAAAATGCAGTACAAAAACTCATAGAATCATATAGTTGAAGGGAGCTCTGTAAGCTATCTAGTCCGATCCTTTGCTCAGTGTGAGGAACTCCAGCTAGAGCATGCTCATCAGGTTGCTGTGTAGAATCTTTTTTAAGAATTCTGGAGAAGAAGACCCTATCATCTCTTTAGATAGTTGATTCCATTGGTAAACCACTCCTACTGTCAAGAAATTCCTTCTAGACTGGGAATTGAGTAACTGAGAACTGTGTAATTGGAGAACTTTAGACTGTAGAAGAGGATCTATTTAAAATCAATTTTGATTCGGAATAGAAGCTTCAAGTGACCTGGAGACTGATTACTCAAGCTATTTTGAATAACAGATTGGGTTATTTTGAAATTTAAAGACTGAGTTCATTTCCCTCTCTGTTCTATAAGAAAGACTACCTTTACTGTTGTTGTGGCTGTGCTGGAAGGACTGAGAAGAGATTCCCACCTCCACACAGTGAAGCGGCTTGGATTTCAGCTATCAACAGTCAGTGAAAAAGCACACAGTCAAGGCTGTGAAACAGTGAGGAAGTTATAACTCTGGGAGGGAGGGGGACAGAGTGGCTTGGTCTTAGGCACAGCCTTTGAGGGAAAATCTAAGAGACAATTGGAACTGACTTTATCAAGATAATACAGAGTACTTTGTATATAATATTTGTTTACAGTTTATATATTTTGTATTTCCAGTAAGGACTCCTAAAGTGTAATGTACTTATGGGATGAGATGAAATTTATTTGATCAATTCTATTTGGGGAAATTGATTTTATTATACGTTGTATTATACATTGAAGTAATTGTAGTCTTATTTTGTGTTATTATTCACTACATTATATGTATAGATTTTTCTGTTAAGTGAAGAGTTTACAGATACAGAGAATATTGATATTGAGATTGATACTGATATTGACATTGACATTGCTATAGAAATCAGTATATATAGTTTTTATAGTACTCACAGATTTGAAGAGTAAAGGAGAAGAAACATAGAGTTCCAGCCTTTGGACACTGATAAGAAACTTGGAGATTAAGATATAAAGGATGGACCAAAGAACAAGAAGAGGTGCTGCTGCTGCAGCAATGACAACTTCACAGACATTCAGGAGAACAGCAACAGATATACCTCTGAGGTCACAAGATATGATGCTACAGATGATGGAGGAGTTGAAGAGCATCAGAGAAGATATTCGACAGGACTTAAAAGAAACAAGAAAAGAGATGAGAGCTGACATGAAACAAGAAATAGATAAATTGGGGAAGAAATTGGAAAATATAAACAAGGATGTGAATAAGCTTAAAACTGAGACTAAAGAAATTAAACAGCAAGTTAAACATGTGAAAAAGGAGATAACAGATCTGAAAGGGAAACAGAAAGAGGAGGAATCCCAAATTACTCTCCAGGAGTTGAGACATCGATAAGGTTTTTCCATTTTAGGGGGCCCCCCTGAATCTTCAGGAGAGGATTTGTTTGAAAAGATGGTCCCAGCCCTGGCAGAATTCATTGATATTGAAGAGGAAAAGATGGAAGCTTGTATTTACAGAATGTTCAGAGTTTCATCTAGGGTTGTGAGAGAGGAAACTCCCAAGAGACATCATTATAACTTTCACAAGAACAATAATAAGGGATAAGATATTACAGTGAAGTTACAATGATACATTGAAGATTGAAGATAGAGATGTCAGAATTTTTAAAGATATACCTTATCAAATCTTAAAGAAGCGACAAGAATATAAACCATTGACAAATCTTTTGGTTAAGTTACAAATTAACTACAGATGGGACAAGACTGAGGGCCTTTCTTTTACACACAAACAGCAGAGATATAAGATCAATTCAGTACACAAAGCAAGAGAGATGATGGAGAGACTAAAAATGGATCTACAAAAAGCGACTCTGGTGCAGGAGGAAGACTCGGAACAGAAAGCTCCTGAGGAAGAAAGAGAACAACGCCAGGAGGAAGAAGACATCAAAGTTACAGAAGAAGGAGTTTTGGTTCAAGATGAGGGGGAAGGGGAAGAAGACTTACTCAAAGATTAAGCATCTAAATAAATTGGTAACATAACTGGACAAAATGGAGTTGAAAGTATATTTTTGGAATATTAAGGGATTTAACTCTGAATACAAAAGAAGACAAATATTTCATTATTTGGAAAAACAAAATCTGGACATAATATGTTTACAAGAAGCTCGAATTAGGACTCAAAACTTGAAATATGTTTGAAATTTGAAATTGGGTAGCTGCTTCGCGACTACGATAGATAAAAAGAAAAGGGGAGTTTTGATATACGTAAATTCAAGATATGGTGCACAACAAATTTTTCAAGATAAAAATGAGCGATATATAGGAGTTGAAGTAGATTTGCAACAGGAGAAGATATTAATAGTTGGTATATATACACCAAATGGAGCTAAAGGTGAATTTTTCCCCATAATACACAAAGAAATACAGAAGTACCTAGATGCGACAAGGAATTTGAATATTGTTGTCTTGGGTGACTTTAACAGAGTAATTAGTCCAAAGGCGGACAGAACAACACAAAAATTAACTCCTTGAAATAATGGTAAACTTCCAAAGAGCTTCTTTAATATGATGGATGACTTAAACTTATATGATACTTGGAGATATAAAAATGGACAATTAGATGGACATATGTTTTATTCTGATTGGCATCAGTCAATGTCAAGGATAGATATGATGTTGGTGACTGAACAAATGTTGTTGAAAACTACAGATATAGATATTCTCCCTAATATGTGCTCTGACCATAATCCAATACAACTTAAGTTAAAAGTCAAAGAGAGAGAAAGAACATGGAGATTGAATGATGAGATTTTGAACAAGGAAAGGTACATTATTGAAGCAAAAAAGGAACTACGGAACTACTTCAATGAAAATATGATACCAGAAATGTCAATGAAAGACATTTGGGATGCAAGTAAAGCAGTGATGTGAGGCAACTTTATTAGAAGGTCAGCTGAGATTAGAAATGCTAAGAAATATACTGAACAGCAAATTTTGGGAAAAATGAAGGAGGTCGAAAAACAGATGAGACAAAAACCGGAAGACCAAAAGATTAGATTACAGATGAAGTTGCATCAAGTTGAACTGAATCAATTAAATTTGAATGAAATAGAACAACAGATTTGGAGACTCAGACATAACTATTTTGAACAAGCTGATAAACCTTCAAAATTTTTGGCAAATTTGCTTCGCAAAAGAAGGATTAGAAATATTATAGCGGAGATTAAAATAGGAGAAGAAAGAATTACAAAACAAGAGGGAACAAAGCAAGCATTTCATAAATAGTACGTGAAGCTGATGAGTAAGATTTCTAAAATGAAAAAACAAAATGAAGTGGAAGAGTACCTGGATAAAATGAACAAAGTGAGGTATACAGAGGAGCAAAGACTGGTACTGAATAAACCTATTTCTATGATGGAAATTGTTGAATTTGCAAAATGATAAAACTCCCGGACCAGATGGATTTACTGCAAAATATTACAAGATTTTGGAACATGAAATTTCAATACCCCTCCAAAGCACTATCAATCAAATAAAAATAAGCAATAAAAATGAACTTCCAAAAATGAACTTTTTGTTTCAAAATCTTCCCATAATAACAAATAAGCCCTTTATACAATGGAAGAGAGAGTTAACCAAATTTATATGGCAAAGGAAAAAACCTAGAATAAAATGGAAAGTTTTGATGGACCAAAAGACTAGAGGTGGAATGGGAATACCAGACTTTCAGATGTATTACAAAGCCGCAGCCTTTACATGGATAAAGGATTGGATAGATTTACAAGATACAAGAATGTTGGCTTTGGAAGGTGCGGATTTGAGGATGGGTTGGCATGCCTATATGTTCTATGATAAAGCCAGAATTGATAAAGACTTCACTCATCACTATATCAGGAAATCTCTTCTGAGAATTTGGGAAGAATATAAGAATAAAAACATAAGGCAGCTTCCCACATGGGTTTCCCCTCAAGAAGCTTTCTTTGGTAGATGGACAGAAACAGATAAATGGCTTCGATATGAAGACATATTGGAAAGGTCAACTTTAAATAACTATAAGATTAAAACAAGAGAAAAATTGGAATTGGAAGGAATAACATTAAATTGCTTTCTGTATAGGCAGTTAACTGAAAGGTTCCAAATGGATTTAAAGACTTATGGAATAGACCCAAAAGAGACAACGGGAATGATTAAACGACTATTGGAGAATTCTCCTCATCTACTATCTTGTATATGTCAAGAAATATTACAACAAGAAAGACAAGAGGAAACAATCAAGTCAGTAATGATTTTGTGGGCTCAAAATATAGGACATTCAATTCAATTAGAATTCTGGGAAGAAAGCTGGAAAAAGACACAAAAATTTACAGTTACCTAGAATTTGAAAGAGAACTACTATATGCTGTTCCATAGATGGTACATGACACCAAATAAGTTGAAAAAGATTTACAATACTGGTACAGGACTCTGTTGGAAATGTCAGAAAGAGGTCAGTACAATATATCATATGTGGTGGACATGTCCCAGAGCTAAGAAATATTGGACCGATGTACATAATAAAATTTGTGATTTATTGAAAATACAATTTGTTAAAATACAGTACTTTACTTGTTAAATATGACAGATGTATTTGATGGTACTGATACTAAGAAATATTGGAGAATAATTCTGTATATGATAACGACAGCTAGGATAGAGTATGCAAAGCTTTGGAAAACTCAACAGATACCAACTATAGAACAATGGTGGAGAACATTTATAGAAAACAGAAATGCAGATATTTTGTCACAGAGATTAAAAGGGAAATCAGAAGAGGAGATTAAAAAGGAATGGCAGATAGTAATGGAAAATAGCTGGGTAATGTTGAGTGAAAATGAGTAATTCATGACCAAGATTTGAAATGAGGAAGCTACAGTAGTAAGTCATAGAACTGTAATGAAGAGATTGAAATACAAGAACTGACAGGTAACAACATCATTAAAATGTGGTACAAATAGAGATAGAAGTATTAAGAGGTATTGAAAATAAATTCTAGATCAGTGTGGAAGATCAAAAATATGTCATGTACTATTACAGTAACAATTGTTTGCTTTGTATGTGAAATTGAATAAAATGATTTAAAAAAAAAGAAATTCGTTCTGATGTTCAGTTGAAGTCTACTCTCCTATAACTGAAAACTAATTAGGCCTGGTCCTGTTCTTTGGAGGAGTAGAGAACAAACCTGGACCACCCTCTCTGTGACAGCCCTTTCGATATTTAAAAAATGTAATCATGTCAATCTTCTCTTCACCAGTTAAAACACGTCCCACTCTTTCAACCTTTCCTCATATGTTTTGTTCTCCATATCTTTTATCATTGTTGTTGCAGTTGTCTGAAATTGCTTGTCTACATCCTTTTTAAAATGAGGTGCCCAAAACATACGTATAAATGCAAGATGACAACTTAAAGATCCATGGTTATAGTTAAGCAAGCTGTCTTTATTTGCTGGTATGGCGGGGGGACAGAAATGATGACACATGGAGGAGGTGTGGCTAGTTGCTGACTTCTTGTTGTTGTGTGCCTTCAAATTGTTTTTGACTTATGTTGATCCTGAGGTGAAGCTATCACAGGGTTTTCTTGGCAAGGTTTGTTCACTACAAATAAACTGTTCAGGATGATTTATCAACACTTAGATGCAGTTCATTCACTGGTAGTGTATACTCGTTCAAAGAATAACGTAATTTCCCCTCCTTTTTGATAATTATGAACAATAGTTGTACTCTAAAAGAGCCATTATAGAGCTGTTTGAATCCAAATCTGATGGAAAATTATCATTCTGATGTGTCATAATAATTGCTGCAAAATCTCTGAATTGGAGCCATACCAGGCTAGACATATTTAGATCTCACTGACGTAAGGGGCTAATAGATGAGTCCTGACTATTCATCTTGGTTTCAATGGGATCTAACTGACTGGATTCAGTTGTCTATGCCTGGCCAGCCCTTTTCATTCATATATATGTATATATATTTTTCTGAGGAACAAAAGTCGCAAATTCTGGAAATCTTCATGGTGTGTAGTTTTACAGGTCATCATTATATTGGTATTTAGTACAGCTATTGGACAGCAGCACATACCATCTTAAAATAGACCAATAAGGACTCCCCTATATAAATTCTATGTTAAATCCATGTATTAACTATTTGTTGAATTTTTTATTTTCAGAGAACAAGCAGGGAGGTACAGCTCACCCCTTTTCCAAGACTGATGGCTCTCAGTTCTTTAGTTAAAGCTTATGAAGAAATAAATGTGAAATAAATGTGAAATAAATAAAAGGCTAGCCCCAGTCATTTGACAAGGAGACAGCACTACCAAGGGTGATACCTTGATAGTGCTATCTGCATCTAGAATGGGTGGTAAAGATATTTTATGCTACCTATGAGATATAGAATGTGCTTATTCTGGAGATCAGCCAGAATTTAAAGTGAGCATATTTCACATGCTGTTTGAGAGTTTCTTTATATGAAAAAAGATTCAGGGAAAGGTGGTGGACTAAATCCAACATTAGGGTAGCATAATTCTGCTAGTGTTTCTTTATTTTGTCTCTGCAGCTCTGCATGTCCTTTGAGGACTTCTGGAGTAGATTATGTTCTCTGCAGCCCTTTGAGGGTGTGTGTGTGTGGTGGTGGGAGGGTGGTGGAATTGGCCTCTTTCTTGTTATGCTGATAGAACTGATTGTATCAGTGGAATGACACTGCTAGGTCATCACCAACACCTATGGAGTTTCTATGAGTCTAAACAATAGATCAATGTATAAGTGACATACATCTGTGCAATATCAAGTTCCCCCTGCCCACATACAGTCTGTGGCCAGGAAAGCCTGATTATCTCCAGTATAGGATTAAAAGATGCTGTTGAAATAAATTCTTAGAGTTCTTTTTATTAGGGAGTAATGTTGTCCTCAAGGGAAATGCTTAATTACTGATAACTGTATAAGCAATGAGGAGAAATATGCTTTCATCCTAAAGCAAAGGTGGGAATTGTACAACTGCATGCAACCCATGGAGGCCTTTTTGTGTGCCCCCATGTTAAAAATAAAATTAAAGAGGGAAAAGGAAAACTACACTTCTTTGTAGTCTCTGTGACACAAGTGGGTCATCTGTACCTGTGTAGTGTGATGTTCATAACCTTCTTGAGCCTCAGGCTGTGTGTTTTGGAGGGAACTCTGCCTCTATCCCCTAAGGGCATGTAAGCCTCTTCCTGACTAAACTGTTAGTTCCTTTGTTTCTGCTGCAGCAGCAATTTTGTAGGAGCCTTTCCAGGCCTTCTTGGACCATCTGGGATACAGTAGGATGGAATACAGGCTGGGTTGATCCCTGGATCCTCTCTGGGTACCCACCCTTGCCCTAAAGCAATTCAGTAAGTGCTGGACATACAGGGAACAGAGTTGATATTATTCACTTCAAAGTTCATTTGAGACAAGGATCAAGCACTCCACATGAAAGACAGTAAAGTTAGCAATCTTGGATGTTAGTGTCACACCGATAAGCAAGGTTTTCTTTCAAGACACATCATCAAATTTCCTATTGCAAATAGGAGTCTCATTTACTATATGGAAAATATTAGTCTGTTAAATGTTGGAAATCTCTACCTTGTTTTTCAACGTGATCTAGGAACACAGTGCTTTTTACATCTTCATATTGGACACTGCCCTTTGCAGACATAAGTACTGTCTTGCATGATAAAAACAGGGAGAAAGCATGGCCCACTGATACAGTTTGCATTTGAAAAATGACACATGAAGGTAGTCCTATAGTAATTACAGTCATCCCTCCACATTCACTAGGGTTAGGGACATAGGACCCCTGTGAAAGTGGGAAAAACGTGAATAACTCCAGGCCCTCCCAAACCATGTTTAACACACAAAAAAGTATGATCACCATATTCAGCCCACCATAGATTCCTTTGAGGCATCAGGTTTTCTTCCCAAGGCAGAAGTGGGTGGCTGGAGGGGTTTACTGCCACCTCCATTGCTGCCTTGCACCATTTTTAGTAGGGACTTACAAGCCTCGTTTGCAGTTTCTCAGTCTCATGAGGCTTGCAGTCCCTGTTAAAAATGGCATAGGGAGGCAGCAGAGGTAACAGCAAATAATCTGTGAATAATCAAATGCGCAAAAGTGAAACCTGCAAATTTGGAGGGCTGACTGTACTGAGGATGGACGGTCTTTGTTTTCTTTCCCTGTCGGATAAAACCATACTGGTTCTCTGATAAATGCCAAGAGTTTTTAAACAACTAGTGCAAAATGTTTTGCTTTTGGCTACCTTGCATTTCATTCCATGTTTAAGCTGCTTAGATGGGCAAGTGGAATTGTTATTTGAACTCAGTGGAAGGTGTTTTTTCTGCAATAATTATTTGCTGGATCAGAATGTGAAATTGTCATGTTAAAAAAAAGGTCCTTAAACTGTTGCAGAGCAGTAGTCAGGTTAAACCAGAGCTTTCCACACTTTTCATGTTGGTGATACACTTTTTAGATATGCATCATTTCACAACACAGTAATTCAGTTTTACTAGCAAACCGGAGGTTAAACTAATCCCTTATAAGAAATACAGACACATACATAAAATGTAATAACAAAATGTATAGAGACACAACATATCTCATGAAAACCTTTTATATATTTTTAACAATATATGATTTATAAATAAGAACATACGTTTTCAAGATTGTAGGTGACACACCTACACACTTCAGGTGACACACTAATGTGTTGTGGCACACCATTTGGAAAACCCTGGGTTAAACCATATAGTCTTAAGCAAATATTAATAAGATGTCCTGAGTTGACACAGTTTAAGCAGCCATTTTCATCCATACTGTGTGTCATCTCCATTCCTGCTTTTTCAGAAAGCTCCCTGTTCCAGATAGTGTCCAAGAATTTGTGGATCTTTTACTCTGTTTCATTCTCATAGTAGCTTGTTCTGAGGAATTTTTGATTCTTGTTATTAAATGTAGGTAGATTTACCACTGGTATTTCTTTTTTAAAACTATTTGGTCTATTGCATTTCTGGTCAGACACAGACTAATCCCAACATTTCATCCACATGTTTAAATTCATGAGGAAAGTCTCTATGTTATTTTTAAGTGTCATTTTCCTCTAGGGGTTGTGGATTAAGTCCAGCATGGTCCACAATAGTATGATTCAGTCTTGTAAAGTTGAGTGTGCTATTCCGTCTTCCGTTTGTTCGCTGAGGATGGGTTTTACATGATCTATACAGCTTACTTGATGGGAAACAAAGTGACTGAGAAGAATTTAAATTAAGTGATTTATTTTCAGTATTCTGGTGGCAATATCAGATGGACTTTTCTGTATTAAATCTTTTAGTAATGCTCATTGATTATGCTGTTTATAGACAGAGTAATTCAATCAGTTATACTTTGTCATTTATCAGCTTCTTTTTCACTTAAAGCGTACAGATCATTGTCAGATAGACTTATGGTCCATTTTTTTTTTACTGGATTAAACTATGTGGTTAAACTGTAAAACATAGATTTGAATAAACAAAAAGTAAAATCTTTTATGTAATTTGATTACAGTTTTCTTAGCGAGAATAAATCCTTAAAAAATTTTTTTTTGCTTTTAGTCATATCACTTGGTCACCATTGCCACTCTTGGTAGAGTAATGCTGCATTGTAGTGTATAACCTTTGTGTCTAAGGTCAAATAATTTTGATTGTCCAGAATTGATGAAAGTTTAATATTCTGTTCATTAAAAATTCTCAGAACGTTGAACATAAGTCAACATTCCATGGAGAAGAAAGTATTACGCAGCTTGCATGTGTGCATATCTGCATATCGGAGCACAAAATATTGACATGATAATTGCAGTCAAGCCTGAGTGAACAGTGGCCTGTGGGAATTCAGCTGGTGTTGTACCAACTGGATGGCTGCTCAGGACACAGTTTGAAATGCAAGGTGCAAGTTAGCACTTTATTCAGCACAGGCAGGCATCATTTAAAAATCCTTGGGGGAAACCCTGGTGATGTGCAGATGTTAAAGCAGTCTGTTCTCAAGCGCGGATATTTTGAGCACTGTAAGAAACTTGTGCATTTTATATGAGAGGATGCTTTCAAAATTAAGACAAAAATACAGTGCTTAAAGCATTCAAGTTAGTTCTTCAACCATA
Source organism: Iguana delicatissima (assembly GCA_948472985.1). Classification (NCBI taxonomy): domain Eukaryota; kingdom Metazoa; phylum Chordata; class Lepidosauria; order Squamata; family Iguanidae; genus Iguana; species Iguana delicatissima. The sequence goes on from CAOKZL010001792.1 coordinate 274,722, forward strand.
ATATGCATGATATACGGCAATGAATATAGAGTCATCTATGCACATAGCTGTACAAATGTTAATTGATTTAATCATTCAGCTTTTAAGTACAAAAAGACAATTCATTTTCTTGAATTAGACTTCTTATAGACAAGGAATGTTGTGAACAGTATAGTATGGAGCTGTTTATTCAAATATTAACTCTTTATTCAAATATTAACTGTTTATTCTAACTATTTATTCTGTTTATTCAAATATTAAAATTTTATTTGAAACCATGATATAAAAATGTAATTTACACTTACCATGCATTCTTAAAGTATTCATTTTAAAATAATTAAAATATTTGATTTGCAGGCTCAAATATTTTAATAATTTGTACAACAGGATTATGAAGTATTTTTTTTAAAGTTTGCTATACATTCAGAAATTAGATTGACAGTATTGAACTTTCTGTTTTTTGAACCTCTTACCTTAATGTGTACTAATAGGTTTAGATTATAATCCTACACTTGTGATCAGTCATCTGAAAAGCCATAGAACTAAGCAAAAGCACTATTTTACTATGCAAAATTTCAGATATGCCACCATAATGACAAATATATTGACAGAGCTCCTTAGATATGCCAAAGCTTTTTGCTGGTAAAGATATCTGGAATTATTTTTCCAGTCCAGCAAGTACTACATACATGCTTCCCTTTCTTTCCTGAAGAAAAATACTCTTCCAAGTACCTGATATCTGATAAGTCAGGATTTGTGTCTTAGGAGTTTTAGAAGCATGTTGAGGTGAATGCACTAACAGTCTCCTCCCTTATTTTTAGGTCTTTGCACCAAACATATGAAACAGAGGCTTAGATGTGGGACATGAGTACATGTCCCTACCCCAGTTTATTCCTCCTCACATTGCCAGTAAATGCTGCATATGTTTTATGTCATCTGAGTATGTAATACCCAATATCCAATTTCTATTAATGGAGATCAATGGAGAGTGCCAGAAGCAGGCCGGAGTGGTTGGCCATACAGCAATGGATTTGTTTGCCTGCTTGAAAAAGGTAACAAGACAATATCCTGTACAGAACAGGGACATTAAATAGTGATCCCCACAAAAGCTTTTGACACAGTATTGTATAGATATCTGTCATTATCTTCAATAGCAGTACATGTTTGTTCTGAGGCAAACAAGATTTTGGAGTGTGGATCACTGGATTTAGCCCATGTGCCTACATTTCACCCCAATTTTATTTGTTATATCCAAATGCCAGTAATGGGGGTAGCAAACATTCCACTAATTTTATATAATTCTTGATTTCTAAAAATGTATTATTCTATAACAAAATATACATGGTTCACTGGAACCATTTTATTACCAATTTGACTGTTCAATTTTAAAGTTTTCAGAGCACCATTCCTATTAAGCATTTATACATCCAAGAGTGAGCTCCCTTTGTCTCTTTCCTGCAAGTATGAGGCAGTGGATTAAAGAGTGAGGTCAGTTAAGGATATAATGCAGATCAGACCTTGGTCAGTTTTCAGTCACCAGAAACATTTCCAGAAAATTTTCCAATTCAGTTTCTTCCTCAGAAAACTAATCCTACTGAGATAGCTGCTCTGTTGAACTCAGGACTCAGTTGTAGATCTGATGCTTTGCACGCAGAATGTCCTGTGTTCGTTCTCTGGCATCTACATGTAGGGCTGGAAAATATTCCTGTTTGATGTCCTGGAGACCTTCTCCCACTCATGAGTAGCTGTAGTGAACTGAATGAGAAGTGGTTTCACTTGGCATGAGAAAGCAGTTTGGCTTATATGTGGGCCAGTAAATTTGCTGTTCAGGGCCAGTGTGTGAACTGTTCAGTAGGATTTGACTTTACCTTCTCACTCATTTCTTCAGTATCCTACTTACCAAAATTTGTATAGATGTTTAAAATATGCTTTTATATCAAAACAAGGCCTTCTAGTCCACTTGTTGGCATCTTGTTGGACCTTAGCCGCTGTCTTTTATCGTTTAGATTTCTGCCACACCAACATGTAGTAGCATAATTTTGTCTTGGTCTGTGTTTTGCTTTCTGTTATGAAAACGTTTAATTGATTTGCACCACAGATCCTTATTTGTGCTTCTGTCCATAACTTCTCTTCAACACAGCTTCTTTGCATATTTATTATAGGAAAGATAATATTTTATAAACTCCAGCAGTATGCCTTTGAAAATATTTGCGGTTTTTTAGAAATGGCAGTTTCTGTTTTCACACCTCATTCGTAGTTAAATGCTTCCTCGTCGTCTCCAATATTTCATTTTTGACAACTCATTAAAAATGGGCCAAATCCCAGAAAATATGATCCTGTCATGTTGTATAATATATAGCGTGGGCCACATGCAATAGAAAATTGTTAGTTAATGGATTAGAATAATTTCTCAGATTTTTTGGCTTTCAGTGGCTGGTGAAAACTGACTGTGAAAAATCCATGTGGTTAAGTACAGCTCTGTTAAACATTTAAAATAGGCGGTACTCATGGGAAAAGTGATTGGAGCTTAAAACTTGTACAAATTGACAGCCTCTCTTCACTCCATTTTTCATCCTAAAGAAGTCTACAAATATTCTTAGCTCACATCATTATTGCTCATCAGTGGTTCTAATTAGCTAAACTGGAGTTTGTCTCAGTCATTGATCATCATCAACTCTTTGACAGTGCCTGAATATTTTTTTTTCTGATTTGGGTGAACACTTTCTAATGTATTATAGGCATGTACAGCGTATATTAACAGAATCAACCATATTTTACCTCAGTGCTATTTACCTTTATAAGCATGCCTTTCCTCTGCTTCCCCACTTTCCTCCCATTTATCATACTTAAAAAGTTTATCATACTTAAAAAGTGGATTCAGTGATATGCTGGTAGCTTGAAGCATTCAGCAATATTATTTAGCATCTCTTCTGGGAACTTCCCTGTAATGAGTGTTGGAAGTTATCCTATGCCACCAGGAGGAGCTGGTGATAAAATTCCACACCAGATTTTAATTTATGCTAAAGGCTTCTACATACATTCACTGTAAGGAGGAAAATGGAAAATTAGACTTGTTGCATCTAAATGCAATTGTTGTGTTAACTGAGGGATATTTCTGGCTAGTAGTCAGTGTGTGTCTTAAGTTTAAGAAGAGGGCAAAGAGAACTGAAGTCATCCAGTAAATGTGGTGTAGAAAAGAGACAGAGTCTCAGGATGTAGAAAAGAAGGATGATTTCTTCAGGAGATTAGAACTTCACAATAAGTCTGCAGGGATCTTAAAATATACAGACCAAAGAGAAATCAAGTAGTAATAGCATAATATGTGAGGAGATCCATGACTTAAAACATGGAAAACAGTTGAGAGCATGTAGGTAAAATTTAAAATTATTATTTTAATTTAAAGTTGTAATTCCCTGAAGAAGGCCATAAAAGTATTTTTAGGCTTAAAAGCGTTGGCTGTTTCCAAGAATAAAATCATCTTTCTTTTCTACATCCTGAGGCTTTATCTCTTTTTTTCTACACCATACGTGTGTCTTATGTTTGTAACATGCAAAAGGAATTCATTTGTTTAAACAGATAAATCTGATGTTGGGATCATGTAAAAAATGGTAATTGTCTGCCTTTGTTGTCTATAGTTTCGACATATTCTTCTAGTTCTTATCGAACAGTCCAGAGTTTCTGAAACAGTTTGTGTTGCAGTGTGAACAGTTCCTGTCCTGTTTTGGTTTGTCTGCGAGGGAGATTGTGAAGTATGGCAGAGAGGGAGAGGTTTGAGGAAGCTGTGATCAGCCTGTTATAAACGTGGTTGAAACCACACTTAAGAAAGGAGTTGAGGGCTTCTGGTCCATATGTGTCTTTAAGAGAAGGAAAGGGAGTTTAAAATGGGTGGGCGAAGCAGATGAAGAAAGGAAATCATTTTGAGTTTGGCACTTGAGGGGGAGGGTGTTTTTCTCTTATTGGGTAGGTGCTTTATATCACAAAACATTGAGAAGGTTCATTAATGAAGTTAATAACATACTGAGTTTTTGTATGTGGGACACTTGTACTGTTAATTCTATGTTTCCCATTAATATTTCTTTTTGCAATTAAGCAATATTATTTTCTCCAAGCTGTAGTTTGGTTATAGTACATGTTTTATTCTTTTGTTGTTTTTAAAAGAAATACTCTTGAAGTAAGTGTGTACTTGTTATCCTTATTGAAACTTACAGGGCCTTAACATTGTGATGTACGATCAGTTCTTTCTCCCCTGCCTCCACCTTTTTCGATTAACAGTTTTTATCGCATGCATGAAGAATCAGTACATACACTTCAGAACTTGGCCACATAACTACGTATATCTCTTTTAAGCTTGACCACATTCATTTTTTTCCAGGCTTTCTTTGGTCCCTTGATACATACTTTGTGTTCATCTGGTATTTTTTGTCCTTTTGCAATCCCAAATATTCCTGGGAAGGTGAGGTTGTGATTTTTCACAATAGCTAGATAGCTATTGAGACAAGGTTATACATGCCGTATTACTAGTTTTTAACTAATTGTCCCATTCTTCCCCTCATCTGCTCTCTCTAGCTGCTTAATAAACAGTAAATAATAATTTTCTTGCTGCTGTTTTATTTTGAAAGCAATAACATTTTGAAGCCAATGGAAGATGTATGATGGTCTCTGGATGTTCCATGGAATAACAGCTGTGATTGCTGAAGCTCTGTTGTCCTCTGGCCGGCTGTAAAAGGCATTTGCCTATATAGTTTGTTCTCAAGTCTTTCTCTAGTTTTACCTTGAATTAAGAAAGCACTTCTTCACTCTCCACATAGATAAGCTGCAGAATTTGTTACAGTAAGTTGTAGCATGTGCCATCATCATATACAAATAGACAGATTAATGAAGGGGAAAATAATTTATGTTAATCATGATGGTTGTATATTATTTTTGGTATTAGTGGCAAAAAGTGGGGAGGCAGAAGTGCTAATCTAGCATTGCTATTTTGTTCTCTCTGTTAAGTAAATTCTATTTTAAGTATCAGTGGCCGATTTCTTAATTTTGGCATATTAGAATCTTACCAATAAAATAGTTCAGAGTTTATAGCTTTTCAGACATGAGCAAACATGTCCCCTCAGATGTTTGACTGGGGAGAGGTTGGCTATCCAGGTGAAAGAAATTAGTCTGCTATTTTTCACTCTGCCAGAAGATACTCCAGCAAATGGGCAAATTTGGCATCAGAAATGTTAAATGAGAAGTGGTGCCTTGCTTTTTGTTTGTTTGTTTCAATATTTCCACCCCTCTCCCCCCGCAACATCAAGAAGATATCAGATCAGGTTACAACTAAAATTAAAACAGTTTAAAACAATCAAAATAATTTAACTAAGCTAAAATGTGTTAAATATACTGAAATATAATTAACAAATTGAACCAAATTTAAAATATTAAAACACTTTAAAACTATGTACAGTACTTGTTAGAAATCAGTGAAGTCCAAAGGGCTTGATGAGCAGCCAGTTTTTTACTGGGTGCTTTGATGAAAACAGCATTGGTGCCAATCTGCTCTCCAAAGCGAGGACATTCCACAGTTGGTGTGCCACAACTGTGAATGTCCTGTAACTAGACTAAATTTATTGAACCAGTCACTGAATAGTGAATCTGTACTTACATCAATTCCATAAATTCAGTGGACTAACTACTAAGGGCTGCCCATAGGATTCAAGCCATGGTGAGTACTTGGAGTGGGAAGAATGCAGCCATCCAGATGCAGTTGTACAAGTCCCAATATCCAGGCAACCTCACATGGAATGGGACTGGACATAAGGAAAACGGGGTCCTCAGGGAATCTGTGGACTGCCATTTACATAGCCTGTCCTCATATTGAAAATACTATGATTTCTTCAGACTGTCTGTAACAAAATCAAAACTCCTATAATAGAGATAGCAATTCAGATAATGTTGGACTGCAGCTTCTAACATTCCTTAGCATTGTGTGCTATCTAGGACTGCTGGGAGCTGCAGTCCAACAACATCTAGAGGGTGACATGATCCCTGCCCTATGGTGTGATTGTGTTGTGATCTTTTTTCAAGAGCTAATCAACTAAACAAAAACCAAACCAACCAAAATAATGGATGCTGCTGAGAAGTTGGCACTAAGTTGAAGTTATGATACATAGCTTGTGCTTTTTGCTACATCTGGAACTTGATTAAAGAGATACAGGGTAAGAAATCTTATGGGAACAGAACATCTCTGCCCCAAATTTACCAGTTGTTGACAGTTTAAACACAGTGTACTTTTTGAGTATACCAGTGGGAAAATAGTGAGGTTCCTCAATATGTTCCTCTTACTGTATCTCTAGCATGATGTTTTCTTTGATATCAATAATGGGGGAGGAGGGCATTTCATTGGAAAAGGTTCATTTGTAAGATGCATCACAGATTACTTTTTAAAATAGTAAACTTACCTATTCTTCATATTGTATGAAGCCTAGATATGCTGTTTCACATAGAATAAAGTTGTCTTAGTTGTTCACAGATAAAATTTTCTGTCGCTTGCCATATGTTCTATGATTAATTCTTCAAGGGCTGTCAGCCTCAGATAATTTAATTTCCTATGCTTTAAAATGACATTCATTATGAGGACATGAAAAATTCCAATGATTAGCAGCAAATTATGGTTAATAAGTGTCAATACCTTTTTTGTATGTTTTGTTTCTAGAGAAAAACAGAAAGCTGAACTCAAGGACAGGAAGGTTTTAGAGATGTTGCAAGTTAAAGACAGCAAAATACAGGCACTGGAACAGGTTGGTATTACATGGTTATTGCTGTTTGTTTTAATCTATACTTGAATTCTGTTTTCAGTCTGTGTAGAGCTATTGGAGGCCTCAGGGAGTAATCCACCTCCAAGTGCTATCAGCTGATATTCCCTATGGTCAGTGGACAGGCAAGAATAGAGTTTAGAGGTGCTGGTGGCTCTGGCAGAGGATTTCACTCTCCATCTTTCTTAAGGTAGATCTCCTTAAAACTACTTGTTTCAAGTTTTTCAGGGAAGAGATTACATTCTAAAAGTGCATTCAAATGATTTTCCACAAATAACTGCAAAAGGAAATGGCACTTTCTACACTTCATCTTGTTCTGTTTATCTCTCCACTGCTGGTGCAGATGTTTCTGTCTCAAGCATTCCTGCAACTAGTATCAGTAGATATCTCCTGTTATTGTGTTGTTAGGCCAGTATGTTGCCTTTTCCTTTCTCATAACTGGAACATTTTTTACCTTTAAAATTGTTCGTTATAATGGATCCCCTCCATATTTTGATAGTGGATATCTTGATTCCACCCTTCCCTTCTCATTGTTAACATGAAGAAGCAAGGTCCGACTGCGTTAAAGTACTTTAGGTCAAATCAAATCTGCTACTTCTGATGTTTTGGGTCATTGCATAACATTTATGGGGAAGTGGTCTTATTCATAGATATAACTACTTAAATCTAAGGGGAAAAAAGATATAAATTTGCATTTCCCCAAAAGATATATGGGAAATGCACCAAGGCCCATAGAGATAGTATGTGACACTGTTGCAACTGAAATGAGATGACAGTGCTACTAATGATACTTTACAGTTTTTAATTTTTTTTCTCCTATCATTGTTCTAAGGAATTCAAGCAAGTGTTTGTTTTCTGCCCCACATTATTTTGAAACACTAATGAGGAGTAGACCGTTATTGGACACACCTGATAGATTTCTCATCCTCTTTTTTTACAGCCCCAACTAGTTTAGTTTTAACTTTGTTAAAATCTGGGAGCAAAAATTCCATGTGCAGAATTTTTGTGAAGAAACTGTTCCTGGAAGTCTGCCTGAAGTGCTGTTTTCAGCAGAGATAAGGCACCCATACCTTTCTTCCAAAGTCAAGTGTGTGTCTGCAATAGCAATAGCTTGTATATTTCTGTACTGCTTATCAGCTAAGTGCTGTCTAAGTGGTTTACAATGTGTTTAGCTAATTGCCCCCAACAAACAGTACTCATTTTACAGATCTGCAGAAGGATGGAAGTCTAAGTCAACCTGGAGCCCGGCAGGATTGAATTCACAACTTTGTGGCTGCAGTACCAGCATTTAATCACTGTGTCACCAGGGCTCCTTTAGGAGAGCTCTTAGCTTTGGAAACAAAGTGTCTCCACTTTGTGCATTTTGTTTTTACTTTCTAAAAGGTTAATTTTTGTCACCATTGCAGAAAATGAAACAACAGCAGGGTTTAGTATCAGGCTAGTTCCAGGGAGTCAGTTTAGTCTCCTGACCCAAAGAAGGTTGTCCATCCCCCTGCCCTTATAAATCCTGCTTGTCACAAGTCTTAACTAGTTCAAACTGTAGCAGCTACATTATTAAGTAGAACCAGATAACGAGGACTATGGTTTTGTGTTCTGCATAGTAGCAGTTGTTCCTTGTTATAACAGATGTGCAGTCTGTGCAAACACAGGGCCATTAAATCAAGTGGAAGCCATTAGCTGTTATTCAATGTTAAGATGAATGAACAGAAGCTGGAGGCTTGAGGAACTGCAGTAGGTGTAACAGTAGTAGTTGTACCTCTGTTAAATAATTTGGGGAAAATATATTTTTAAAAAGGAGCCATAATTGGAAAGAACTCGTTTCTATTATAATTATCATGGACAATTAACTTGTGGTTACTTTTGTACCTGCTGCTTCAGAGTACAAACATTTGTGAGCTTTGCTGGACAGTGATATGCTACAGACAAGAAGATTCCATTATACTTAGCCGTATGAAGCCCTGTCAGGAGTGGTTAAGGGAACTGCATAGAGAGAAGAAAAGACTGAGAGGTGGTATAATTGTTGTCTTCAAATATTTGAAAGGCTGCCACCTAGAAGATAAAACAGCTTGTTTTTTGGTGTCCTTCAGAGGTAATATCCAAAGCAGTGATTCGAATAAGGAAAAAACATTAGGAAGACCTTCTGACATTAAGAGCTGTTGTGCAGTAGAATGCATGACCTCAGAAGGTGGTGGACTCTCCACTGCTGAGAGTTTTAAACAGAAGCTGTATGGATTCCCTGCGTCAACAGGAGGCTGCAGTGGATAAACATTGGTGTATCTTTAAAACCTACAACTCTATGATTTTGTGTGCCCGGTGTTCTCCCAATGGCAATTTCAAAAGTGCAACTGAAGACAGCTGATATGAGCCAGCATTTGGGCAAAGGGGAAGTATGATTTGCTAACCTTCCTGTAGACTCCATATTGAAGACCTAGTTACTGTTTTGGCCTTTAATATGCTAATGAGTCATTTTGGGACAGGTAATAGGCCACATCAGCTATGTAGCAGCAGAAGGGAGGAAGATACTTTTGAAAAAATGAGATACCTGAGGATAGTAAATGTAGGGATGGCTCTGGCAGAAACATTCAAGTACATGAAATCTGGTAGACCCACAAAGTGTTTGGAGTATTAACCTTTCAGTTTCTGATCAGTTCTTATACCTTTAAAAGCTCATGACAAACAAAGGAACAGCAGGTACAGTTTCCCAATTGTTGCATTTCAATTAGATTATGACTGCATCTCATTTTTTTAGTGTCAAGCTGCTTTCAGAGGCATTGAAGACATTCTGAGTAAAACAAAAATGAAAACAATAACTTTGTGTAGGGCTGAAACTTAGTATTTAAGAAAGACGGTGTGACAGTATTTTAATAACAGTGAATCATCACTTCAGTCCCCCCATGTGGTTATACATTTTTTTTATTTTAATCCCACCTTTGGAGTAAAAGGTGGCTTACAGCACATAATAAAACAAAGAACAGCTAAACACAATGATTAAAAAAAAGTTCCACAGCCTGGGAATAGTCACTGAGAAGACCCAGTTACTTGTCACCAGATGGGCCTGTGACAGAGGTTGGTTATCGGAGGATATGAAAAGTTGTCAGGCTCATTTAAAGTTTCTGAAAGTTTTAATATTTTTGCATATAGACTGAATTTAATGAATGGTTATGTAATTGCAGTTACTGGTGGAAAAAGGTTCATAATAAACTGTAGCAAAGAAAAAGGGGTATCATTTGTAGTATTACGTGAACTAAACTGTATATTCATGGGGTGCTGAAGTTCATGATGACTATTCTGTTACATATTTTGCGTAGCCACTTGGTATTTTTGTGCTATTTGACTAATCTGAGAGCAGCCAGCATAGTTTTGTAAAAGGGGTATCACCTTGTAATGATGTCAAAATATGTCCTAAAAATCTATTTCTGGGATTTTGATAGAGGAGGCAGAAGAGTAGATAGTGTATAATATCCTCTACCTCACCCAGGCCACAGATGCAGACCCTTAAATGTCTAGGAATATTTCTAGACCTGCTGTCTAGAACATACGTTGGCATAGTTTAGAAACGTAGTTCTGTGCAATTCTCAAAGGGGAAAAAGTGAGTGTATGTAATTATTGAGCTCTCAAAGTGATTGGATTTCACCAAATGATACCAGTGTGAAAAATTTGAACTTTTAATTAGACCTAGGTCCTGCTCATTATCCAGCTTGTAAATGTAGTTCCTCAGTTTACCTTTGAAACCATGAAAGACAAAAATATCTATTGAGAATGTTTAGATATTAATTAGTCTTGGACTAACTTTTCCTAGCCAACTATCTTCCATTGCTCGCCTTAGACAGACAATCCTCTGTCATGTCTAGGGCCCTCTTAAGCGTTGACAATTCAGCTGTTCTGAGGAACACACTGGAGTCCCTGGTGGTCCTGCCATTATTTGACTGTCTTGACATTTGGGATAGAAAAATAATTAAAATTTGTCTCTTATTTTTTAACAAAAAAACTTGCCTGTGCATCTGGGATAGAACAGGTCTGGAGTCCCAACCAAAGCCTATGAGTCCAGTCATAAAAAGGCTATTGAGCTTGGCCACTCATAATACACCTGCTGTAAGGGTATGGCCAATCACAAACTGTATTCCTGAAACAAAGCACATATTTCACAGAAAGCAACCTGGTGAAGCTAAAAAGACCGATAACTTTCTCCCAAATTAAGTAGAAGCCTTAACTCCAAAATATTACATAAGTAGGAAAGACTTTAACCTAAGCATAATGTCATTGGACCACACATTTGGGAATATGGGAACGGGTTAGAAATTTCAAATAAATCCAAACAAATCTTATTCATATTTATTTATTCATATTTACTCTTAAAACAAAATGTTATATAAATCTTAAATATCCGTTCAGCTATTTCATGTGTTCCTTGTTTCAGTCTGTTTAATCTGTGTGCTGGAAGTAACATGTGCTTTGTAACATTTGAATGTTCACTAGGATGATGCGTCTTCTTTGCAGACATATAAACAATGAAACTGATGGGGAAAATGTAGTAGTCTTACTGTGGTGTGATCTATGAATTCAGAGCCTGTTCATGATAACTAGTTTGCTGGCACAGTTAAAGCTGGTGCTAACCTGCATTGTTTTCTATTGGAATCATCTTGAAATCAGTAACACTCAAGAAAAATATCTAAGTGCTCATTATGCAGTTTCTCAAGGCATATATGTCCCTTCAGCCTTTCATTATGTTACCTCTGGTAGCTGTAAGGGTTTGAAGGTTTTCGTGAAAATATAGCTGGGTCCATCACACAGGCATAGTTGAAAACAAGATCACTTAGGATTTCAGAGTGAAGTACAAAAACATTGGTTAAATCTACAGTATAGTGCTCTCCAGTATATTATTGTTAATTATTAACTTTCATATTCTTTGAAAACACCAGGTCCTCTGTTTTGTCATATACAAATAATTTGGCACAATCCATCTCTAACTTTTGATATAAACTTGGCTGTTTTAGGCAATTCAAGTTGTGTTTTCTACTTTATAACACAGGTTATTCAGTAACACCGGTTGATCAGCTACTGTTCTTTTTTCATTCACAGAAGGTATAATTGTAATCTTCACTGTGCTTTTTAAAGTTGATGAGTATATAATCTGGCTTTTCTAGAAAATAAATTGTGTCCCATTGTTCAATATGTTTATTATTATACATTGATATGGAAATTATTGTTATATTTATATGTATAGTTTTCTTTTTGTCATCTACATTTGCCTTCCTGCGTCCTCTTCTGCTGGTCAAATACCATTTCACGTATGGCCATTGGTTGATTTTTGATTTTTCAGTTGTATTACAGTTGTTGAAAGATATTCCTGGTTTTTGTATTGTTGTGAAAAAGCCTATTTCTGAAAATGTTACTACTTTGAGCAGTTGTGTAGTATTTGGAATATTTTTATTCTTCAGCCATGCTTTTGCAATTTTAAGTGGGTGTCATATGGTTATATGGTCCTCATTAATCTGTTTAAAAATGTGGATTGATTATTTTAAGCATTCATTTTCTTCCAATTAAAATAGTTGACTTTACACCTTCACCAGCATTTCTTGCCCTCAACTGTAACACTGGTAGTGTGGCTATGTTTAGGTATTTGTGCTTATTTAAGACCACTGTAATCTTTAAAATTGGTTTGAAACGTAAATTAATTAGTTTTTTTTTGTTCCATATATAATAGAAATAAGTAAAATAATTGAAAACCAAATTCTGTTAGTAAATTTGAAATTATTTTGTGGATGAACAATGCTTTTAATATACCCAAATGCAGCAATGTTAGGATCAAACCCAAGTTATGCCTCTTAAGTGTCATGTTTTAAAGTAGCAAAGTATCTTTAGATCTATAGAGATTTTTAAAAAGTCTTGCGGAAGTTCTTAATTTCTCCTCACATGTCAGAAGTTTTTTTTAAACAATTTGTAAAGCTCCCATATTTTTTACCATCATCTGAAATTTCTGGAATATCTTTGCTGATGGGCAGTGGAGGTGGGATGTGTCATCCTTTGCCTTGGCCTTTGTGGAGGGGCCACAGCCCTGCTATGTGCGTCTCATACCTTCTGATTGTCCACTGTATCAACATCCCTGGTTAATTGAATCCTTGGTTAGTATTTTGAGACTCACTTCTATACTATATCACATGTAGATTGTGAGCTCTGTCTATGAACCTGTTCACAAATAGGGAGAAACTTTGTAGGTTTAATTAAAAATGGTAGAATATGAGGATATTACTAGACTTGTCAGCCTCAGCTGTGTTTTGGTGTCTGTACTCATCAATACTAGATGTAATTCTTATTCAAAGTCTTCCTGTCTATTATGCTTCCTTTTTCCTTCTGAAGAGTGGTATACATGGGTCATCCTACTCGATATTCAAAATATATTAGAAAATAGGTTACACAGAGTCAATTACTGAAAGCTACGTAGTGAGCTTTGCAGCTGAGTAAGGATTTTAAATTGGCTCTCCTTTGGTTGAGTTCAGTACTCCATTCAGTTGAAAACACAACTATATTCTATTTTTAGAAACCTTTGTCTTACTAAAAATAATTTGGAAATATAAAACACATTAAAACATTTCATTTGGATTGCAGCATAAGATTTCTCAATCTAGATCAGCAAGGGCAAAAATCAGGCCTGTTTAAGAGACTAAATAGGGATCAAAGGTATATCCTTTGGGAGGATGCTTCATAGCAAGATGGCCACCACTGGAAAAGATTTAAAATTTAATCTTGAGTCTTGAAGGAGAGTATTGTAGGTGATCTTAAGGCCTACCAGACTGATATACAGGTAAAAGCAGTACTTCCAGAAGACATAATAGCATGGATTTGAGTTGTCCTCCAAGTGGGATCTTTCAACAAATGCCCAGTCATGCCTTTCCATCCAGATCAATAGATTATTCTGCCTGCTGCACTTTCATTTTGTTATATATCCTGAGCTTTGCCTTCCTGCAATAAGTAGATGGACACAACAGAATAGTGATGCACTAGTGACTTTTTCAGCTACACTCTAGATGACTTCTCCTTCTGGCTTCCTGTAGATTTTTTTTTTAAATGGATATAAAAAACAGTAGTCAAGTTAGAGCACAAGTCTCAGCATCCAGGAGGGGCCATAGGCATTGTATTATTGTACTCCCAGTCACACCCCAGCTTGACAACTCAGAAGGACACAAAGACAGCGAACAGGGATGCATTCCACCATCTATACTCCAGAATTCACCATCCCCTAGAGTCACCAAGGCCATTTGTGTTCAAAAGCAAAGCCATAAACGAGATTGGAATGAGCCCCATAATCTGTATTATGGAAGACAAGATGGGAATGTTATTCCTTTTTTCAATATTTTACTGAAGAAATAAACTTAAGAAAATAGATGCACGGGGTTGGATTTGATAACCCTCCAACTCTGTGGTTCTATGATCATCCAAGATCATGAGATTCTGATGTTTTTGAAAAATAAAAGTTTACACAGACAACAACGTAAAAAATGTGTTTGTCAATTACTTTAAGAAAATATTTAGAGAAAATGACTTATCAACAGAGAAATTTCAAGAAATTAGCAGATACTTGGATCAAGTGAAAATACCATAAATTGATGAGACACTAAAAAATGAATTAAATAAACCAATTACTAAAATGGAGATATTAATTGCTATCAAGAAATTAAAAACAGGGAAATCTCCTGGCGCCTGAAGGCTTCACTGCACAGTATTACAAGACCTTTCAAGACCAACTAGCTAATCCTGTACAGAACGGAATAAACCTAACGGAATAAACCTAAAGATTGACCATCTTCTTGGGGTGAAGCTACTGTTGCTTTAATTCCAAAAGAAGCAAAAGACCCCTAGAGGTGAAGAACTATAGGCCAATCTCTTTATTGAACATGGACTATAAATTATTTGCTTTGGTCCTAGTCAAAAGATTGAAAAAATCTTACAAGAATGGATACTTGAGGACCAGTGTGGTTTCTTGCCTAAAAGGTTTCTGAAAGTCAATATGAGGATACTTTTAGATATAATTCAGTACTTTCAAAGACATAATGGGAAAAAAGCTAGGAATGATCTTCTTGGATGTGGAGAAGGCATTTGATAATGGCAGCTGGATGTTTATGAGTGAACGATTAAAAAAATGGATCTCGGTAATACCTTTCTTAACTGGATAAAATCTACATATGAAAACTGATCTGCATATTTGTTAATAGAGAAAAGTCAGAAAAACTACACATTCAAAAAGGCACAAGACAAGGCTGTCAATTATTTCCCTTACTTTTTAAAAACAGTAATAGAGCTCTTAAATAATCAAATTAGACAGGATTCACAGATCAAAGGTGTACAAATTAAAATCCAAACTTACAAATGCAGAGCTTTTGCTGATGATCTGGTGATTTTACTAGAGAACCCAACCAGTTGTACAAATAGAGTGATACAGACTTTATACAAATTCGGCAAAGTAGCTTGCTTTAAAATAAACAAAGAAAAAACAATTATGATAACAAAAAATACATCAAGAATGGAAGATCTTTAGATAGAAAATCAATCAAAATTTACAATAGTTAAAAAAGTTATATACCGAGGTTTTTACATAACCCAAACCAACTCTGATTTAATTGAGAATAATTGCAAGAAGGTATGGCTTAAAGTTAAGGAAGATCTGCAAGGGCAGACCAGACTAATCCTATCCCTATTGGGAAGAGTTTCTACAATAAAGATAAATATCTTGCCCTAAATGATTTTTCTATTTCAGATCTTACAAATGATATACCAGTTAGATAATGGAAGAATGATTTATCAAAATTTATTTGGAATGGAAAGAAACTTAGTGTTAAATGGAAGATATTAAAAAACATAAAAGAAAGAGGAGGACTTCAAGTTTTCCATACTTGAAACTTTACTATTGTGCAAGCTGCTTGTGTTGGCTTTTAGATTGGATTAATCTCAATAATGCGTCTCTCTTACAACTGGAGGGTGTAGATCAGGTGTTTGGCTAGCATGCTTACACTTGTTATGGTAAAGCTAAAGTGAACAAAGAATTTAATGATCATTTTATGAGAAAATCTCTCTTGAAGGTATGGATGCAGTAGAGAAAGAAATTATATCCAAAAATTCTCCTATGGATGGCTACACATGAAGCTTTTTATAGAAGAGAAAAACTTGTTATATGGATTTCATCCAAGATTTGTTAATTGTACAAGAAGATGATATCAGATTGAAAACAAAAGAGGAATTAATTAAATACAGCTTTGCTGCTTACTGGCTTTTGCAGAAACAGTTGGCAGAGAAATATAAAATGAGTATAAGAATGGAGGAAATAGAAGCAAAAGAAAGCAAATTTGACACATTCTTAAGACCAGAGGTGGAGCAGCTGTTTTGTAAAATATATAAACTGCTTTTAAACTTCTAATTAGAGCAAGAGGTTGTTAAAGAAAATGTGATGACATGGGCTCAAAATAGGACATTCCATTCTACTAGAAAGCTAGGAAAAATCTTGGAAAGACATGTTAAGATTTACCAAAAGTACAAATTTAAAAGAAAACTATTACAGTTTTTTTTACAGATGGTATCTCTTACTTGTACAGATCTCAAACATGACCAGTAATGAAAACATTTGTTGGAAATGTGAACAAAAAGGGACATTTTACTCTGTTGGAGCTGTGTAGAAGCAAAGAAATTTTAGAAACAAATCCATGAAAAAATTACTAATGTACCCCAAAGCTGTTTCCCAATGAATCCTAAAATATATTTACTGAATATGTTAGCTGATATTCAACAATTGACTAAGAGAAGCCACCGCAAAATCTTATTATATATGATCACTGCAGCCAGGTTGACTTTTGCACACAGATGGAAACAGAAGTCAATGCCAACCATTGATGATTGGTTATTGAAACTTTATGACATGGTTGAGTTAGATAAACTAACAATTTTATTACCTGAAAACACTTTTAGACAATTTGAGGAAGGTTGGAACCAGCTGTGACAGCTAGAATTCAGAGTTAAATATGAGATCTTAAAAGGTACAAAATAATAAGAAGCAAGTTAGAGGTACTATAAATAAGATAAAAAAATCAATAAATAGTCAAGAACTTTAATGGCATATAAACTTTAAAGAAAGATATGTTTAATAATCACATGGCCAATAAGATTATGAGAATTAATTGAATTTATTAAAATATGTTATAGGTAATAATGTTACATTAACAAATAGCGGTAGAGTTCTACTGAAATAACAATTATATATATATTTATTAGTTGGTAATTGATATATAGTGAAGCACCCATTTCTTTATGAGATGGAAGTTTAAGGAAGAATATGTTGTTGTTTATTTTTTTCTTTAAACCTTTTATACCTATGTATATTCATATATTTTCAATATATGGTATACAGTATGTCATATTATATAAAATATGTTATTGTCTTTTTGGTATAATTTAATTTTAACATTATTGTTACTACTAATTTTTAACAACTTTTTTCTTTTTAATACAATAACAAGATTTGAAAAAAAAAGCTGTAATCGGTTTGTATCTGAGAAAAGCAGGCTCTATTTGCTCCTTAGAAAGGCATTCACTATTTGTGGCCCAAATATCAAGTTTAACCTTAGCAGATTTTAACAGTAAAAAAGATGATGGTACACAAATATGTTGCAGACCTCAGCACTTTGAAGAAGTATACATATCCTCTAGTCACATAAAGTTCAATGTACCTAAAACAGTGTAATTTCCTGTATCCATTCACTTTTAACTGTATATATCTTTCGATGTTGTCAAAACCATTGTATCCAAGTTGGTAAGGAGCATGAGCTACTTTATCTGTAAAAAATAATGCTGAAGTCCCCATTCGGTGGAATTTCAAGGGTCCTACTCTCTAGGCCCTCAGATTTTCAGGAAGAGGTATAACTCTGCATCTGAAAATTAGTCGGCACTCAGCAGAACAATAGAAACAGCGACAATGGTAAATTTAGATTTCTTCAGTATCCTAACTGCCAAAAAGTAAGCTCTTTGGTGCTTTAAAAAAATCTTTATTTGCTCATTACGAATCTTTTCCCACCTATGTTCTAGTAGCTAATCAATTCCCCTCAGCTCCTCCAGATACCAGTGTGCCAATACTTCAGGACTGTGTTGGGAACATTCAGGATCAAACTTCAGTCATCTTGTTCAAGGCAGCCCCAGTGCCTTGGCAGGACGTATTTTGTCTATATGCGTTCTACAGGTGGCCTTAACGTTTTCTTGCTTCTCCTCTGTGGTCTCTGTAATAGTAGTCAAATGAATGTTTAGAAAAGGTACCTTTTTTTTTCTTCGGGAGGTAAAAATTAAGGATGAATATAAGTACAGTAAAGCTTTACCTTCTCTTTTATATAGCTGTTATTTAATTAGCTTTCAGTTTTGATCTGAAGAGACTCAAGCTAATCTTTTTGTCCTAGACCTTGTAATCTTTCAAAACCTTATCAACCAATTATACTCCAGAGGGGTTAAAACAGTACTAGCTGCCTCATTATCTCCA
This sequence comes from Iguana delicatissima, assembly GCA_948472985.1. Taxonomy (NCBI): domain Eukaryota; kingdom Metazoa; phylum Chordata; class Lepidosauria; order Squamata; family Iguanidae; genus Iguana; species Iguana delicatissima. The sequence goes on from CAOKZL010001792.1 coordinate 293,001, forward strand.
CTTGAAAATCTTCGGCTTGCTGTGCAAATCTATATTAAAGCCCCTTTTAATAGGTCCAATTGAAAGAAACATAACTGTAACTTCAATGTATTAATTAACATTAATACATTTTGTTCTTGACTATTACCTAGCCTATTTATTAATTCACTTTTTATACCTTGATTAAATTAAAATCAAATTACTGTAATAATAATTTCTTTATTTTCTGCAAGATGGAACTTCAGTAAAACACTGGAGGTAAAATGAGAATATTTTATCAAGCAAAAAGAGTCAGTTCAAGTTATCAAGTCATCAGTCTTGAAAAAGGCATCAGGAATTTTAAGTTTTAAAAAACTGATTTTGAATAGCCTTAAACAAGTCTCCACATAGTAAATCCTGTGGGCTGGCTGTAGAGTTATTCTGAAGTGGCACACACATTTTTTTCAAGCATTGGTTAAAACATCAAATATATTTATTACCACTTCCTCTAATAATGAATTCACCTGGTGAATACTGACAGGATTAGAACCAAAATGACAGCTAAAAACCAAAATAGTTATCGGAACTAAGAAGCAAGAGGGAGTTATTCTAGGATTTTTATTTACAAAAATAAATTTAAAAAGCAAATAAAATTTAAGGGGGAAAACTCTGCTCAATTAGGACTGAGTGTGTCAGTATATAGAATGTTTTGTGCCATTTGGAAAAACACATTGGACAACTGTGCCTGTGTGTAGAAATATACACACACACACACACACACACACACACACACACACGTATGTGTGAGGGTGGGTGGGTAAATGAAAGAGAGAGAGGTTCGGGAGGCAGATGTCTATGTCTGCCCCCTTATGGCACATAGCGGTGCTTTTCAAGCTATCTGGTTTGTGGGGCTGGCAGATTTTTCCCAAAATGTGCAAGTGATCATTACCACATTTGTGCCTGTTGGCTACATTTGTTTTTTGTTCCTTTTTCTCCTGGAAACTCTCCAAGTACTGGCAGCTGGTGGCTCATGGACCAGCACTGATCTATGAACTAAAACCTTAAGTAGTACTAGCTTATAATATTCTAGTATCCTGAAGAGCAGTAATTAATGGGAACATTTTTGTTAGAAGTGAAGATACTACAGTACACTCCATTCTGTGGCAGGCTCCATTGGTGTACAGTAATAACAAACTCAGGTAGATGAGTACCTGTCTGTTTGGAAGAAATATACCTACAGATGATAACAACAATTACTATATAAATGGAAACTCCCCAGGTATACACAGTTCTATTAGGCTTATAAAGGTGGGGAGAACTGATTATGCTTCTCAGTCTCTAGGAGCCGTGGAATTTAGTTAAAATGTCAGTTAAAAAAGGAGGAAAAAGTAAAGTGGGTAAAAGATCTAGTCTCTAGGCTTCCCCCATGGATATCACAGAGACAGGTTGCCAGCTCTGAGTTGAACCTGCCCAAACTTTGAGATCTGCGGTCAAATCCCTGTTGTTGTACCCACCACCACATGAAACTACTTTTATGAGTGCATGAGAGGAAGCTTTGTCTATAGTGGTAATTCAGGTGTGGAATTCCCTCTCAGAAGAATACATGTTGGCTCCGTACTCAATGTGTGTCCAACAGGCAGCCAGATGATATGGTTTTGTATGGTCTTTGGATTGAGTTTTATGTGAAAGCTGTTTATAAAAATTGTTTTCATTTGTCACTGAATAATATTTTGCTTTTAATTTCGTATACAGTACCTCAGAAGTCCTGGTAGGCTAAGAGACAATAAACATATACTTTTAATAAATGCATATTATCCTGAAACAGTTCTTGGTGGTCGCTTCTAGATCTTGATCTAGCTCTTGATTAAGCCTCAGAATCTGTAAGATGATGCTAACTATATCTACAAGAGCAGATGTCTGAAACAAGCTAGTACTGTGAACTGTACAAGACAATGTATATCTTTGTGAACTAAAGGCCAAAACCACTAATTTTTCATGATGTTATTTTCAAGGGACAAGTTTTTTTTAAAAAGTTACCTTTTTGCAATCTGGGATTATTGATTGAAGTTCATACAACTTGATACTTTGAAGCTTGCTGTCTACATACTGCTATCCAGCATGATGAGTCATTGTGTATAGAGCTTCAGTTGTTCCTTGGATCATGAAGAGATTCTAAGTGTTGAAGTAACTATATTCACCCAAGCTGTCTATTGATTCCTTTTGATCTGAATGGATTATAGAATATTCTGGATCAGACTATGTAACAATAGCTCCCCCTGTGTCTGAGTGCTTTATTCTTGTGTCTCCATCATCTCCAGTATATCCTCCACCATAGTCATCAACAGTGTACACATTGAATCTTTCTTTTTCTGTGTGCTAATTTAAAATTTTATCCAGTGAAACCAAGGATATCTTCTGCAAGAATAGGAATATAATCATATATTTGCATTATTTATTGATTCTTTGGCATAATGATAAAACAGGTGGCTTATCAGAATGCCACAGAACAGTTCTGCGTTGAAGGTCAAGGTATGAATAAATGAGAGGGTAGCACTGCAAATTGATTTGTTGCATAGAAAAATGCACATGTTTGAAGTTATCTGATTGTGTTGCCTTTTGTCTGTTTTTTTTTTCTGTTAAACAATTTTCATTTTTCTCAGCAAACATGTGGACAGCAGGAAGAGATAAACAACTTAGTACAGAGAAAAATGGCTGTAGGTGAGGAAAATGGTGCCTTGAAGAATGAGCTCCACATCTTACAGCAGAAATTTAAAGATAAAATCCAGGAACTTAAGGTATATTGACTTGTACATAGCACTGAGATGGCCACAGCTTTGAAGTAGTTCTTTGAGCTGCATTTGTCTTTGTGGCATGGCAAGTGACAAGCTCAGAGGAAATATAGCCTTAGGCCCTAGACTGTACCTTCCAGTTTTCTCTCATGCACAAAATTCAGAGAAAGATGCTTTAAAGTAGAGAATCCGTGCTTTATAACTTTCCGATAAATAGTTAATGATGGAAATGGAGCAAAGAAAGTAGGAGTGTGAAGATGTGGCTTCATGTAATTAGATTCTGATGGGACTGGCATTATTAATTGATAAAGCCGAGGTCTGGGAGGATATGTCTGTGTGGGTCTCAAAAATAGCTGGGGACAGCATCAAAGGCAGCTTGATCAATTAATGGGGTCTTTGCAAATGTGTACTCATCAAAGCTGTCATCCAGTTAAAAAATATGACCCTTCCACCTGCATGAAAGAGGCCAATAAAAGTACACAGGTGACCTTGGCCATCAAATATAGAAGAAGCTGCTGTGAGGGTAAAACTGCACAGTTTATATTTGCTGATTAGTTCTCACTTTTCTTTTTTTCCTCTCCCCCTTCTTTTTGTTTTTGTTTATCGGCCCTTGTGGTACTGTTCTACAGGACACTAAGGAGTGTGCTTTGAGAAAGGATGAGCAAAGCAGACTGGTTATAAAAAATCTGGAGGAGGAAAATGAGGGATTAAGTACACGCTATGCTGACCTGCTAAATGACCTGGAGAAACTGAGGAAGCGAGAGGCACAATGGAGAATAGAAAAATCTGGCATCGATGCAAAAATAAAGGTATGAGAAGAAAGAGGCTCCTGGATATGATTTCAGAACCAGCTTCTCACATGCTTTATGCTACATGTTATTTTCTTTAAATAACAAGTTATATATTCATAACTACCGATGGGGACTGACATTCATTTACATTCCTTCACTTAAGACGCAAAGCTTTTTAAAAATTGATGTTGCAAAGCAGGAAACTGACTTCAAATAGCCACCCTAAAATGTAATCATTAAATAATAAAAGATATTTCATTCAAATATAAACATGTATTTTTTAAGAAAAATAGCTGGAAAGAATCCTGTCGTTCCATGATACCCCCTCCCCCAACCTGGTGTGATTGGCAGAAAAATTCTGTGCATAAGAATATAAGAAGACTCTTGCTGGATCTGACCCAGAGGCCCATCCAGTCAAACATTCTGTTTCCTGTAGTAGCCAGCCAGAGCATCTTTGCATGGAAGCAAGTTTCACAGAGATCAGTGGGACTTATGCCCAGCTAAATTTTCTTAGAAGTGCATTGTTTCATTTATATACTGTTACTGTCATGAACACAGCATGTTGTAATTATGCCTACACTTTATAATGCCTTTCATATTAGCCTTTAGAGGGCTCAGCTGATGACAAATTGTTCTTATTTGGTATGATCTTACTTAAAATATTTGCAACATCAATGAAAAATTTACTGCTTATTTTCCATTTTATTAGGGTGCCTCATACATATAGATCTCAGCATATGTATGTTTATAGGAATATGCCATAGAATTTGTGTGTGCTCGATCTATGGTTATTTAAAATCCAGGTTGATCAGGTTCATGTAGGTATGACATACTTGTTTATCTTAAATAAATATATGGATATAGATACATGTCTCTACACACATAAGATAATATTGCAAACGTATAGAATTGGCTTGTATCAAAAAGACCTGGCAGGTGAGACTGGTATGCAGTTAATCTCTCTCGTCTTTTCTTGCCATGTGTTTCTGTGCAGCAGCAGGCAAGGTCTAGGTAGCTGGGAGGTGGAGGTACAGTGGTATATTGTAATTCCATCTCTGAACATGTGCCTTATCCTACAGTCTGAGGGTTTCAAGTGTATGTTCCTGAGACTCGGTAGGCAGGACAGAATACTGCTTCTGTTGGTATACTACCCACCCCACTGCTCAACAGACTCCCTTCCTGAGCTGAAGGTTGCTCTTGGAGTTGATTTTCCTTTGGCTTCTGGTGCTAGGGGACTTCAACATTACACTGAGGTTGCCCTGTCGGGAGCGGCTCAGGATTTCGTGGCTGCTGTGACAACTCTGGTCTGTCTCAAATATATCTGGACCCACCCATACTGCTGGGCACACTGTGGATTTTGTTTCCTGTGCTGGGTAAGGTGATGGTGATCTTGGTGTTGAGGAAGTTTCTGAAGTTCCTTGTCATGGATAGCAAGCAAAGTTATTGCAATTTAATAGTTTGCCATTATACATATTTAAAACTCAAAAAGTAAATCATTGATTATAGATTTTAAAAATCTGCCTATGAACCCTCAGAAAATGGGTAACTTTGTGTGCAACCTTCAAGCCTTGTGTTTTGCAGTAGGAAACTAGTGGCAAGAAAATTAGATAATTTAAAAGATACATATTTATCAATATTAGATTGATTTTAACAGATTTTAACAAATTTTAACCTTCTCTTCAGTTATTTTAATGGTGGCTGGATGTATTTATCTGTAAGATCATTACAGCTAGAATAATGCGAAAGCCTATGACCAATATCTGTGACAAGTAATCACAACTGAATACTCTGTCCTTCTTAGGTGTCCCCCTGAGCCAACCAATCAAGTTTTCCAAAGGAAGAACATTTAGTTTTGACTAAGTAAAAGCTATACTCTTTCTGATATTTGGCAAATTTATCAAGTATCTTGGAAGTGATACATATAGAGTAATGAAAGAGACATAGAAGTTATTACACAGATGAGCCTTTAATCCCAGATGTCTGAATTGCATCTCCATATCCATGAGCCTCTGCACTAAAGATTAATTTAGCTATATCATAACCTTGAGCGAAAAAGAAAGAAGTGGAAAGTCCTAAATTCATAGTAACTTTCTTCATTTTTTGTAGCCAGGGTCCTCTATTCAACATCCCCTGTAGGTTGGGATTGCCAGATGCTTCTCCAGTCCTGCCTGTTTATGCTGAAGTACAGAATGCCTGTAACAAGGTGGCTTTGGAGCTTTAATGTAGGTCGGGAAGAGGCTAAAGCACACGTAGGTGTATGGGTACCCCAATCTAAATTCCAGTCATTGTCTAAGATTCCATTTCAGGGCAAGGTACTGGAGCATGTGTTGCCTTCCCAGCTCCAGGCAGTCCTTGATGAAATGGATTGTCTAGATCAGTTTCAGTTTGGTTTCAGGCCTGGGTATGGGATGGAAACAGCTTTAATCTCTTTTGTAGGTGACTTAAACCAGGAGTTGGGTAGGGCAGTGTGTCTATCTTTCAGGCTTACAGCCTTCATAGGAACAACTGGTAGGGATGCAAGATAGGACCTTCTCCACGTCTCCCCCAGATGCTGGTGCTTCCTTTGCAGGGAAGCTGGAATGGCCCCCTCTTTGTGTCCTTCCATTGGCAGACAAAAACTTTTTTTTATTTCAAAAGGCTTTTAGAACTGAAGGTTTTAAAACAAAGGCTTTAGAGAATGCTGCATCATCTTTATCTGTTTTAAATTTTTTTTGAAGTGTATGTTTTAACTTGTTCTAATATTGTGATTAGTTGAATTATATTTTAATGTTGACCTTTGTACATTTTTAACTATATTGTACTTATTTAAATTATAAGTTACCTTGAGTTCCAACTATGGGGGAAGGCAGGATATAAGCAAAGATAACAGTGACAGTTGTTGCTGTTGTAGTTGTTGAGTCTTGCCCCAAGGAATCCTGAGTGATGATGCTGATATTACTGATACATTGCTAGTTTCTTTGATACTAGTATAAACTCATGCAAGAAACACAACTGCATCGTTGTCATAGGGCCCTGTACGTATTAATAAGTTATCCAACTAGTGTGTTACAAATTCTGGAATCCTAACTGCATTCTTTTACTATTTATATTTTTAAAAAATTAAATCTGAATTCCAAATGAATTCATTTTTCTTGAGTGGAAAGTAAAGTTCATTTTAAAGTAAAGCATTTTTTTCTTATATCGTGTATACTAATACAGTCATCCCTCCACATTCGCTAGGGTTGGGGCACAGGACCCCTGTGAAAGTAGAAAAACAGTGAATAACTCTAGGCCCTCCCAAACCATATTTAACAAACAAAAAAAGTATGATCACCATATTCCAACCCACCATGGATTCCTTTGAGGCATCAGGGTTCCTTCACAAGGCAGAAGTGGGTGGCTGGTAGGACTCACTGTCACCCTCACTGCTGCTCCACACCATTTTTAATAGGGACTTACAAGCCTCGTTCACAGTTTCTCATTCTCACGAGGGTTGCAGGCCGTATTAAAAATGACGTAGGGAGGCAGCAGAGGTGACAGCAAGTAATCTGTGAATAATCAAATCCGCAGAAGTGAAACCCACAAATGTGGAGGGCTGACTGTACTACATATGCTCCTCTTATAATTACAGGTGTCATTTTATTTGCTGTTTTTCAATATGTTTTCTAGAACTTGGAAGCTGATTTAACTGAAGCAAGGGGACAAATGGAAGTCTTGCATGGTAGATGCAATGATCTGGCATCTCAGCTGGGCGTTAAACAGACTGAATTAACGGAAAAAGATTTGGATGTGGCCAGAGCTAGGTATGTTTTTTTTTTTTTTACAAGGAGTTTGTAAACATTATCATGATAATGAACGTGAGGATGTGTCAAATGAATTTGGATTGGTAGAAAATACATCCTAATAGTCATCATGCCACAGAGAATGTTTAGGATGTCCCTTGTTCATGCAGACTATCATAGAGCCTTTTGGCTTCTGTTAGACATTATTTTAAAAAATGCACATCTTTAATTAGCATTGGGTCAGAGAGTTCTCAGTCTCTGCTAAAAGTCACAAAGCATCAATATGGTTAGTAACATAAGCAATTAATTTGAGAGGCTAAATGCCTGAAACTGACAAAAGTTTGAAGCCCAACTTTCACTTTTTAATTAGAGTTAAGTCTGACAGGTCAGCAGGAGTCTGCTGCTAATGCTTTAAAATGTTGTGATTTCAGCTTTATCTGAAGTTTTTTTTTTCCACATCAGGTTCAGGATTAATACAGTGTGTATGAAATGTGAAAGAAATGTAAGGCAAAACTTAACCAGGAAGGTTTTTGAAACGCAGACATGTGACAAACCTATTGTCCTGTTAATACTACTGTTGCTAGTGCTTGTGTGTATGTGCCTTTAAGTCTCCTCTCAGTTTACGGTAACCCCGTGAATTTCATAGGGTTTTCTTAGGCAAGGAGTACTCATGCGGTTTTGCCAGTTCCTTCCTCGGGAGCTTACATACGGGTAAATAGCTGAGATCTTATACCAGCCAAGCAGAAATGTAAAAAAAATATATATATATAAATGCTGGTAGAGAAAAAATAGTATTTTAATGATGAAGAGATACTCAGTAATCCCTAGCAATTCTTTCAAAAGGCACTAAGTTGGATGGCAAATTGTTTCTTTCGTTTGGTTTACCTTTGTTGTTGCTGAGTAAATGCTTCAGAGAGGGTGCTGTCATCTATGCCGTGGCATGCAGAATGGAAGTAATTTTTTCCCTTGCTGACAACTACTGGATATTCACCTCTGTTGGAGATACTGCAGGTCTGAGGACGTTTTTAATAAAGGGGCATGCAAGTGCTCCTTTATTAAGACACTTAAGGACTGTATCATTATAAGCCTCAGATTTTGGCTCCTTGTAAACTGATAACTTTTAAACTAAATATATGATACTTGACATCCATGATCTGCTTGATGACTTCTGTAATTGTCAGATTTCAAACCAGTTTCATAAAAACTGCCACAGCTACAACATGTTAAAAGATATTGAAAATTGACATATTTACCTTTTTTGTATTGTTTTTAATTTTCATTGTTTTAATGTTATTAGCCACTTTGAGTCCTCTTATCAGGAGAAAAGCAGGGTATAAATGAATAAAATGAATAAGTTAATAAATAAACACTCAGATGTTTGTATGTATGGGCATACCATATATTTCTTTTAAACTATGGTGAAAATTACTGATCAACTTTATTCAGGCTTTTCAAAGAAAGAATTATACATTGTTTTGGTGATGTTCTGGGTAGCAGTGCTAACATATTTATAAAAGTAGTTATGTTGTAATCTATGCCCTATGATCAGTAATACCCATGTGGCTTCCTTACAATGTGGCTCCCATGCACCCACATTCATCTTGGCTGTCCAAATCCTGATGATTTGGGTGGAGTGCTGAGATCAGCAAAACTGCCTCACATTGTTCTCAACCTGTATTGCCAGATGAGAACATAAGCAACTGGTGGGGTTATGTTCACCAGTGGGAGATAAGGTCATCTTCTAGCACCTTTCTTTTTCATTATTCTGGTTCAACACAAAAGTATTTAATGTAGAGTAGATAACTTGTGGCCCTTCAGATGTTGATGGATTGCAGCTCCCATCATCCCTTACTATCAATTATGTTAGGCCTGATGTAAGTTTGAGTCCAGCAACTTCTATAGGTCTACAAGACTGAATCAAACGAGTGTATACATTACTTATTTGGATTTGGAACTTCAGCATAATGAACAAGATTAAAATACACATTCAATAAATTGAGAATCCACCAGTATGTAAGTATGAGCTGGTATGTAAAATACATTGCTAGTGAGCTGGAAATTCTTAGGAAGGATAAAACAGACTGTATGGTATGGTTTTGCAGTTAAAAAGAAATAATAAGCGGGAGGATAAAACACAGTCTTCTTGCACATCACTTTTTTGCATCCCCATTTCACAACAGAAGGGATATGTATGCGGTCTAAGGTTTATGAGCTCAGTTGTGTAACTTGATATTCTATATAAGTCCCTGTGAGCCACTTTTAGAAGGGCAGAGGCACTGGCCTACAAATTCACTTAAATATAAATAATTAAGCAACCCAGTCATGCTCAAAATCAGTATATTCCCCAAACCCACACTGCCAGGATGCTTTGTTTCTTGATGCCTCTCAAAAATCTATGAAACAGATTATTTTCAAAAGTTGGTTTGACATGTTTCATTCTTGGCACTATTATCAATTAAAAGTTGTGCTTGGAAACATAGCTATAAGCATCATATCACAAATCATTAACAGGAGTACCATTCTTCTTCTGCTTCAAAGGAGGACCCCTACATCTTCTACTGTCTGGCCCAGTTATGGGGAACCCTTGACATTCTAGATGTTTTGGACTTCAGCTCTCAGAAGCCCCAGGCAACATGGCCACTACTTTGGGATTATAGATCTGTATTTTAAAAGGCTATATAAAAGGCTAAAGATTCTCCAGCCCTGTTTTAGTCTAGCCTCTCAACTGCTGATGTGAGCAACAAACAAGCATGAATAAAGTAACAGAAAGATTCCTCTACCAATATAGAATAACTTGGAAGAAACTAGTGAAAATAACTAGTTACCTCTAATTGCCTTTTCACTTGATAGCAAAAATTATAATTACATTACATTACAATTGTAATTGCAGTGTGCGTCAGCAGTGTAACAGTAGGTTTTAGCTACTTTTACAGTTATAGGAGTGTGACCTGAATCATTGAGGAGGAATAGCACACATTTCAAGTGTTGACTTGGCCTCATGCTGTCTTGTGCTCTTTTATGAGTGTTGAGGCTAATGTGAGATGAAAGAAAAAGAAAGAGGTGCGTTTGTACTAGAAGCCAGTGGCTGGTAGCATTCCATTTCTCTCTCTCTGTGTTTTTTTTAAGTAACTAAATACATCTTTTTGGAGCTTTTTTTTTTTAACACAACAGAAAAAGCAAAGGTAAATATAATAGCAATTAACTACCTTTTGTGTTATTGGTGTTATAATTGTGCCTATTTATTTTGAGGAGTCACTCTCCAAGTTCTGTAGTACAAAACTCAGATGGTTTCTAAGGCAATATAGGCTCAGGGCAGCATGATACTTCTCTGGTGGTTCCAAGCACAGTAGTAGCATTTATTAGCAGGAGACTACAGGGCATTTTGGCATGTTTTCTTGTACTAGACCCAGTTAAGGTTGTAAGTGCCTGAGACAGTTGGGGGTGCTGAAAATTGTGTAAATGCCCTTGATGGGATGTTTTTAGCCAAAAATATTCTATGAGAGTGTAGAGGGGGGCCATACTGAAGGGCTTGGGGGACTGCATGTAGCCTGTAATTTGCTCATCCCTGTGGGAGACTCTACATAGGCTGGTTTTGCACATCTGATCCGTTATTACACCCTCTCTTGCACACACATGAATGTGTTTGCTTCCTCTGATCTTGCTATACCTGCTTGAGGTGGAGCAAAACCAAATAGTGCTCAGCATCAGAACAGGACAGAGGTTTGTGTGGACTCAGTGAAAAGACTTTTTCAATACCTTTTTGGTGCTGCTTTTAAAAAGCTAATATATGGATTAGATCAGGAGCTGAGTCATTCTGAGACCCGGACTTACTTACTTACTTACTTACTTACTTACTTTATTTATTTATTTATTTAAGACATTATCACCTCCTAGCCCACAAAGGTTCCTGAAACAATTTGTGCTATTGTTTTTTTCTGGGTGTCTTTAACCTGCACTGCACTAGTCTTTGGATTATGTGGTAATCTTCTACTTTCCTGGAGATTTTTGAATTTTTGAAACCTATGTTTTTTCATAGACCCAAGTCTAGTCCAGGGGAAGCAACACATGTACTATGTTGCAGATGTATGGTTTGCGCGTTGTGCTTGCTGACATAGGTCTGTGTTTACATGGCTCGCGAAAGAGTTGCACAAATGCACACTCTTGAGATCCTCTATAAATTCTTTAAGATTACTGAGGTTAGGAAGTTAGCTTGTTTTGGTATCTTGATTCCTGCCTCCTGGGACAAAAACAAAATTATTTAACTGCAGTGATAGGTTTAATATATGACTTCCTGTTCTGAAATTATGAGTTGTAGTGGGCTTCATTGCACAATAGCAACTTTTACTTTTATTACTTGGTCAGAAAAGATAGTAGGAGAAGAATGACATGACTTTTTGTAATTACCCTACTTGGCCTCTCTCGTTCCTTTGTATGTGTGTCAAGAACTGGGATAACTATGTCTCTTTTTGTTTTGGTTTATATTTGCAAAATACTGCTCTCTTTGATCAGTCTCTGTTCAAATACATACAAAATTGACTGGTGTACCATACTTGAGGAAACAGCAACTGTCCACTTACTAGCAAATCTGTCACCTATGTTCAGGCTCTTTGTTCAGCTTTGTCGTTGAGACATTTACTTGTAGGGCAATAACCTCACAATTTATAGATAAATGTGTATGTGAAGTTTGAAATTGTGAGCTTTGAGGTATCTTTCTTTATAGCCTTTGCGAGGCTCCATTAAAGCTGCTAGACTTTGAAAGGTATCCTGTGATCAGCTGCAGTATCCTGCTGCTTGGCTGCTCTACCTCTTCTTACAATGTAATGACTGTGCTTTCTATGAAAGTTTGCTCGGCGGGAGAAGGCTTTGACTTCAGCTGCAGTGGGAATGAACAGAGCAGCTGCCTGACCTAACGCTCCTTCTATATATATACACCATAGAAAATCCCATCTCTACCCCAGTCCAGTGCCATCTTCCCTAGCAAATTACTGAAATAGGGAGAAAGGGCAATCATTCTATACTTAGTTTCTGATCTGGCTTACACAGATATTTGCATCAAGGACGCAGTCATTTCATTTAAGTGTTCATTGTTATAGCATCTGAGTTCAGATACCATCCAGAGGAGGAACGAGTTACATGAGCTAGAAAGATCAAAGTCATATTTATACTGGGAGATCCTTGAAGTAGCTGTACAGTTTTGAATTAGGAGCTGTTATGTTTTAAATTAGGAGGCAGCAAAAAGTGTAGTAGGTACCAAATTTTAGGGCAAACAACAAACAAAATAATGGTAGAGAAAAGTGGCATAAAACACTCACTTTGTATACACATCCACTGCACGGTGAAGGAGGCTGTGAGTACGATCCAAGATGAAGTACACACAACCATATTTTTAAAATCTTCCATTGTGACCAGATCTAGCACCCTTGGAACTTTACAGCTGTGATCAAAAAGGAGATTAGAAGATTCTCCATATAAAAGAGTCTTGTGGCATTAAGAAACCAATCTGTACTGTACTTTAAAGCGTCTGTTGTGTTGTACAGATTCACATGCTTGAATACTAAACGTTTAGTGTGTTTTCTGATAGGACCATTGAGCATAGTAGTGTAAGTTAGCATAGAGCGTTGTGGTGTACCTTAGCTGTCAACTGCTTTGGGTACCTCCCAAAAAGACACTTTGGCTTTCTGTATATTTTGCTGTGGAATGCATACTTATGAAGCTATTTTGATCCAGTTGGATATTTAGATTGACATCTGAACATTTTCATAAAAGTTCAGGACTGATTGGCCTTGTTTTAGCTTTGTTGCACACTACCTTGTGTCCCATGTTGGGAGAAAGATGGTGTATCAATTAATTAATTAATTAATTAATTAATTAACTAAATAGATTTGAGCTTTTCCCATAAAGTTGCTGGTTTGGGTCCATTTTTCTTTTTGCATGGAGGTGGGGAAAGGGGCTCAGACAGTATACAAAAAGCCCTGGGATCCACATGGGGTCCATGGTTCATACATCTCCCCACTGCCTGGCGAGGTGAAACTAGCTTTGCATGTAGCAATGAAGAAGAACAACCCAAGCAGCACTAAGAACAATTGAATTGCATTGTAGAGTCCCCCAGGCTCACCACTCAGGTCTTCAGTATTGCCAAGAACTGAGGGACAGAACATGGAAGAAATCCTGGTGTATGCTATTAAGGACAAAGACCTTGTATATGCTTTTCTATCCTAAATGTCTACAGTATTTCCCCGTTGCAGCCTGATATAGCTGCTCTAGTATAACCTTCTTTCCTCATAATTCTTCTTTACCAAGGTTAGATACTTTTTTGCTTACCTGTCATCTTGATGACTGGGTTTTTTTGAAAGCTGATGATAATAGTAATATATACACTTAAATCACGGTTTTTAGACAGAGGATTTTGATGTTCTAGAGACTGCCTTATCACTCTGGTGCCTCCTCTGTACCTTCCCACCAGTGACCCTTATTGGAATGCTGAGGAAGGTATGGATGGACAAAAAACATATGAGACTCTAATCACTCCATTTTGCTCCAGGATTGTGAGTATGTTAGCTATCATGTCCCTATCACATTTTCATGTACCAGTTCTGTGCAGGCTGGATCTCCTCACTCTGTGTACTTAAGATATCTTTTGCTAGAAAGGAAGTATCAAACCCAATTGTCATCCAGGAGGAACTCTTCACACAGAATATATTAATTTTCTTGGTGAGCTTTTTCTTGATGGTGCATAAAGGGCATTTTCTACGTTGTGGGTCTGTATACCTTTTTCTGCTGTTCTTTCACTTGGGACTGGGTAAGAGACAGACTGAATAAATTTAAACATCAGGTGTTAACTGTTTTGAGGGAAAACCATTTGCATCTCATGCTCATTTTAGGTGATTTTTGGGAGGTGTTCTCCAGCAATCTTCCTAGAAACTTGATAAAAATCTAGTCAGAGGCTTGGGGTGGGTTAGCAGCAACTCCCTCTCTGTATAGCTGCAGCCCCAGTCTCTGGAGCTCAGCAGTTCACTCACAAGCAAGGCCAACAGGCATTTTATGTGGGTGTTTAGCAGGAGATTTTTGAGGGGGAGACCCAGACCTCTGTTTCAGTGCCTACTTAAGAGTATGGACAGTGAGGGAGCTGCTGCAGTCACCTGCAACAGCTGTGGTGTATTTCTGTTCCTGCCACCAGGAACTGTTTGGCTTCTTGGACCATGGTTGACAGTTTCAGATTTCTGTTAAGTGATGGGTTCCACCTCACAGTGGTTGGCAGAAATATTTTTGCTAAGAGTCTTATAAACTCAATCAGGAAGGCTTTAAACTGTTTTGTGGAAGAGCGAGATATTATTCTTAAGGACAGGAGATAATAGCCTGAATGTTAAACAGACAATGGGTTGAATCATATAAGAAGCTAAAAGTGGGAGAAAAAAAACTTAAAGCAGCTGAAGATATGACCCATGTCTTAGATGTCTCTGTGCTAATGTACAATAAACAAGATGAACTTGAACTCCTAGCACAGCACAGCACAGCAAATATGATATAATAGGCATCACTGAAGCCTGTTGGTATGAATCTCATGATTGGAATGTAGTGATAGAGAGGTATAACCTATTTCAGAAAGGAGGAGGAGTAGCGTTATAAGTCAAAGATGTTTACACCTGTGAATAGATCCATGACTTAAATTCTGAAAGCCAGGTGGAGAGCATCTGGGTAAAAATTAAGGGGAGAGAAACAACAGCAATTTCATTGAGGGAGTATACTACAGACTCCTAAGCCAGGCTGAGGACTTAGATGATGCTTTCCTGGAACAGATGATGAAGGACAAATGTAGCCAGTAATGGGAGAGTTTGGCTCTATCTACAGCCTACCTTATAATTGTTGTCCTCTGATGGCAGTCCTGGCAGTGGCTCTGCCAAGAAGGGAGCGTGACAGGAGCACTCCCTTCTTTCTGTCCTGATAGACACGCCTCTTCCTTCCATAGCTTAGCCAGGCACTTTCTCATGCTGCGCTAGGGCAGGAAGCACCTCCATTGTGCTTCTGGGTCTTCCATAGGATATTTAAGCACAGGACTGTTACATGATTGCAGGTCATTGATGGGGAAAAACTATCAATGATTTAATCCATGATCACACCAGCTGACAATGAGAGAAGGATGGGACTTCAATGACATCATGCAGAAGTGTTGTTGCAGTCTCACTCCTCTCCCATCCCCATGCCGGGACGAGAACCTCCTGTGGAAAGGGCCTTTAACTATCCTGGTATTTCTTGGAAATCAAACTCTATCAAGAATATAAGGTCCAACAAATTCCTCTCTTGCCTTTCAGACAATTTCATTGTTCAGAAGATGAAAGAAGCAACAAGAGGATCACCTATTTTAGATCTGATACTATCCAACAGTGATGACCTGGTTAATGATGGAAGTAGTGGAATCCTTGGGTGGGAGTGACCGTGTTCTCATGGAGTTTGTTATACAGTGGAAAAGGGAAGCCAAGTGTAGTTAGATACACATTCTACACTTTGAGAAAACTAATTTCAGTAAACTTGGGGAAACACTGGGTGCAATCTTGTGGTCAGGAATACTAAAATAAAAGGTTGTTCATGATGGATGGGAGTTTCTTAAAAGTGAGATATTGAAGGCATAATTTCAAACAGTTCCAATGTGGAGGAAAAAAGTGGGAGATGTCTGAAGAAACCAGGATGGATGTCTAAAGAACTTTCAGCAGAGCTAAGATTTAAAAGGGACATGTACAAGAAATGGAAAAAACGGGGAAATCACCAAAGAAGAATTCAAATGAATAGGCAGCACACTTACAGAGAAAATCAGAAAAGCTACAGTGCAGAACAAGCTCTGGCCTGCTAGAGAGATTGAAAACAATAAAAAGAGATCTTTTAGAAGAACAAGGAAATTGTAGGCCCATTGCATGGAGAAGATGGTGAAATATTAATGGGACAGACGAAAGAACTACTCACTGCCTTCCTTGCCTTGGTGTTCCCCCAAAAGAAAAACAATGCTCAATCTAGGAAAAATGAAACAGATAATGCAGTAGGGGAAATGCAGCACAGAATAGGTAAAAAGTAGTATAGAAGTACCTAGCTACTCTAAGTGAACTGAAGTCTTGAGGGCCAGATGAACTACATCCAAGGCTGTTAAAAGAACTGGCAAAAGTGATCTCCGAGCCACTGGCAAAAATCTTTGAAAATTCCTGAAGAACGGGAGAAGTCCCAGTAGGGCAAATGTTGTCCCTGTCTTCAAAAAGGGGAAAAAAGAAGATCTAAACAATTACCACCCAGTCAGCTCGACATCAATACCAGGCAAAATTCTACAGCAAATCATTAAACATCCGGTCTGTAACCAGTTATAAAGGAATGCCTGATCACTAAAAGTGAACCTAGGTTTCTCAAAAACAAGTCATTTTAGACTAATCTTAACTCTTTCTTGATAGAGTTACAAGCTTGATAGATGAAGGGAATGCTGTGGGTGTAGTATATCTTGATTTCAGTAAGACCTTTGGCAAGGTTCCACTTGATATTCTTGCAAACAACTTTGTAAAATCTGGGCTAAACAATGCTATTGTTAGGTGGATTTGTAATTGATTGACCAATCAAACCCAATAGGTGCTCACCAGTGGCAACTTTTCATCCTGGAGAGAGGTCACTAATGAGGTGCCACAGGCTTCTGTCTTGGGCCCAGTGCTATTTTATAAATGACTTGTATGATGGAATAGATGGCATGCTTATCAGATTTGAAGATGACACCAAATTAGAATGGGTGACCAATACTCCAGAAACAAGATCAGAATTCAAAATAACCTTAACAGATTAGACAGCTGGGCCAAAATTCACAAAATGAATTTCAAGAGGGAGAAATGTAACGTAGTACCTTTAGGCCAATTAATTAATTAATTAATTAATTCATAGATAGAGCATGGGTGACACCTGCTTTGACTACATTACATGTGAAAGTGATCTAGGAATCTTAGTAGACCACAAGCTGAATATGAGTGATCAGTTAATTTGGCAGTGAAAAAAGCCAATGTAATTCTTTGCTGCATCAATAGAAGTATAGTGTCTAGGTGAAGGGAATTAATAGTACCGCTCTGTTTTGCTTTGATCAGACCTCACCTGAAGTATTGTATCCAGTTCTGGGCACCACAGTTCAGAAAGATATTGACAAGCTAGAATGTATCTAGAGGAGGACAACCAAAATGGTAAAAGGCCTTGAGACCATGCTCCGTGAGAAGTGGCTTATGGAACTTTGTTTGTTAGCTTGGAGAAAAGA
Organism: Iguana delicatissima; assembly: GCA_948472985.1. Classification (NCBI taxonomy): domain Eukaryota; kingdom Metazoa; phylum Chordata; class Lepidosauria; order Squamata; family Iguanidae; genus Iguana; species Iguana delicatissima. The sequence continues at coordinate 310,564 of CAOKZL010001792.1, forward strand.
AACTCAAGAGGTGATATGATAGCCATGCTTACATATTTGAAAGGATGTCATATGGAGGATGAGGCAAGCTTGTTTTCTGCTGCCTCTGAGACTAGGACACGGAGCAATGGATTCAAACTACAGGAAAAAGATTCCACTTAAACTTTAGGAAGAACTTCCTCATGGTAGGAGGAGTTCAGCAATGGAATACGCTGTGTCAGAGGGTGGTGAAATCTCCTTCTTTCTAGGTTTTTAAACAGAAGCTGGATGGCCATCTGTTGGAATTGCTTTGATTGTGCATTTCTTCATGGTAGATGGTTGGACTGGATGGCCCATGTGGGGTCTTCCAACTGTATGATTCTGTGAAAGCCTTGGTGAAAGCCCTTTGAGCCATTAAACAATATTTCCTAAAAGCAATGCATCTCAAGCCATCTAATTTGTATACTCCAATTTTTCTGGTATGCCAAGGACTAGTACCATATTTGCATCCAATTACAGTTGTTTCTTTTTCCTGAAAATTTGCTGGGGACTGGCAGCCAATGGCCATAGATTACCACTTTGAGCTGCAGGAGCACTGTCCTAAAGGACTTATGTTTAGATGTACTATTCTTGGTGGCAAGTACTTCATTCTGTTGGGTGTCAGAGTAGAGGACTCTGTTTGTTTAGTCTGAACTGTGTGTGGTTTGCCCTGATGAGATGAAACTTTTGTTGGATCCATCATTTAATCTGAATGAGAATGTCACCTTCCATGGTACAGAAGAAGTCATTGTACCTTTTAGATAAAATCCATGTTGGCCACTGAAATAAGAGTAACAAGCTGAATCTGAGAGTTAAATTTATTTAAAATGGACTGAGCATTTCTGTCTCTTTAATTCTTGTTTCATACTATTTCAGCCAACTACAATGGAGTACTGAGTGTCTAAATGCACCGTAGCCAGATAGTTTAAGAACTACATTTTTCTTTGCTATGAAATGTCTGTACTGCCTTTGCCTGGGCTCATTACAACTAATGCTGTGTCAGCTGCTTTTGAGACCACGGCCCCTTTGGCAGAAATCTGTAGGGCTGCTACCTGGAAGTCAGCATCTCCCTTTCTTCACCATGACAAGCAGGATAAGTTATCCTCAACAGTTAGTCCCTAACCTTTTGTCCAGAGAGTTCTACAAGTGGTTGATTTGTAGGGTTGTGATTCTCCTCTGCCTATTTTCCTAAATAGGGATATTTTCTACTGTTTAGCAGCAGCAGTTATCTGCCTAGGGTGAGTTAGCTTAGGTGTGTCAGAAAGATGTCCTCTGCCACTATAGGAATAGTGATCAGTGGTATGTAGGTAGGTAGGCAGTGAGCACAAAGCTTGCTGCCCTCCTTGCGTGACCCTGGTGTGCTGGTGGAGATAGGAAAGAGAACCGCTTTCTCCAATGTCTAGTTCTTTGTGGCTGCTGCATTTTCTTCTTTTTACCTGTTGCCTTTGTTTCATTACAAGCTGTGGTTTGGGAGTCTCCAGCTGTTTTGTGAAAATGATTCTGCTAGGTTGGTTGATACCAAGGGAAACTTAAGGCAAACCTGATTAGGTTAAACACTTGCTTGCTGAAGGAGGAGCAACCGATCTGAGGGATATCATCTGTCCACTAAAGAAAATGACCGTCTTCACTGTAGATGGTCAGTATAGATTACCAGTAGTCATTTTTCATGTTTTATTAGGAAGCAAATGAAAGTATCCATATTACTAGTGTATTCACTTGTATATTTGGGCATTAAAAATTTCTTGTGTATTAAAAAAGAAAACAGTGCATGTTGCCATAAAGACTAAGAAAAGATTAATTTCTTTTACAAGTAGCATGGTTTTCAGACACTCTCAACCAAATGAAATAGAAAAACACTGGTTTCATTTATATTACTTTTTTTTGGTTAAAAGTATTTTTAAGAGAATGAAAAGGAAAGAGAAACAGATGAGAATGAGATTTTTCAATCAAAATAGCTAACACGACTATTTAATTGAGTAATCACTACATTTCTTTTCCTCAAGTTTCTTTTTCTTGCTTGCTTTGCACAGGAAGGAGTTGCAGGAGCTGCAGAATCTCTACAAACAAAACACTGAACATGCAGCACAGCAGGCAGAGCTGATCCAGCAGCTTCAGGCTCTCAATATGGATACACAAAAAGTACTGAGAACTCAGGAAGATGCTCACACAGCTGAAACGATATCATATCAAAAAGTATGCAGCTCCTCCCCTCACCAAGTATATTTTATTCCACTTAAGTGTATGATGCTTGACCGGAATGCACTTTTCACAACTGCAATGTGTTGACTACTTGGGACAAATAGTTGTTGTACCTTGGTCAGTAACTGAGTATCTGATGTCCTGTTACTTTTCCATCTACTACCACCAGTGCAGTATTCCAGATAGCTCTTTCCAAGCTACCTCTGCCAGCTTTATGGAGTTGCATTGCTTTTCCAGACAGGATAATATAGTGCAATACTACTGCAGCTGTTTATGTTTAATTCATGTTTTTCACCTAACCTGTGGACTGTGACATTGGTGTAATTTTGCTTGCTGAGGTTTGACAGACCATAGCATAAGTATTAGTGGTTTATACTTATTGGTGTTTCTCTTAAGTATTGAGATTTCTCTTCCATAAAACTTGATGCTCTGCTCTGCCATTGTGACACTTTCTGCTCTAGAAGTGACCCCATAATTGGTTTGTGCTGCATTTTAAAGAGTAGCAAGTGCCTTTTCAGAGTGGAGAGATCATAAGTTATTGTGGCTGCATTTTAGATTGAACATCCCTGTCTAGCCAATTGTATTGGTCTTCTGCTAAGTGAAATAAGGAGTGGCACTGATTTTGTACACAAATAATTTAAACTTCAAAATAGTACACTGGAGGAAATAAAAATCCCAGCTTAAGTGGAAGAGAGAGGGAAGTGCTTGAGGTAAAATGGCCTGCTAGAAAACAGTGTGCTTTCATTGGGGATTGTAATGCATCAGTGGATCTCAGTCATTCTGTGGATACAGATTCCATTGAAATAAATAAGACACAGATGTAAGATGCTTAGTACTATGGTGTTGAGTGCAAAGTGTTATGTGTGCTAAATGTTTTCTTGCCAGCAGTGCAGAGTTGTTATGTTCTAGCCTTCAAACTTAGTATATTGTTTGGGAGCAAACAGTGTTATCTCTAGCGCAAAGAAATAGCTGTCCTTTATGAGCTTTTCAATCAGACTGATTAATAAATAGCCAGACAGTGAAAGGGAGCACTGTGCTTTGAAATAAAACTTCTAAACTGTAAATTTCTGAGTGCTCTGATAAGGTAGTCTAGAGACCAAGAAACTCTTCTTCTCTTATTATCCTTAGTATTGATTTAAAACTCACCACCTTAGGTGAGTTAGAGTCTTAGGTGTGGACAAATCTATTGAGTCTCATTAAAAACACCATGCTACAGGAGCACTTTGTATGTTTGGGACCAGTAAAATACTTCGTATACATTTTTAGAAAATAATTCCTTTTTTCAAGAAGAGCTATAAATAAAATATAAAATAGATGTCAAGAAGTTTCCATAATCTTTCTAACATAAAGTAAGGGGAAGTGGTGTTGTCTAGACCCAGCTAGATATAACTGTGGAACTGAAAGGTGACCACAGGGTTTTCCAGGTTGAGATAATTGCTTCATTTGTGATCTGCAAAGACATCTTAGAGTTTTGACCCTTTTCCCATTACACCTACGTATAGATTGCTCTTTAAAAACATTAGAAAATATTATGTCTAAGAGATGAAATATAACTCAGCTGATATGATGATTCTATCAGCGTACTCCTTGAATTTCCATAGAGGTGGAGAATTATATCATACATTTCAAGAATCCAATATGTTTTACTGCAAGTATTAATGAAAATGTTTGACTCCATAATATCTTCTGGCTGAATTTTCCATTTATTTGTACATGTACAGAGTAAAGAAATCCTGATTATTAAAAAATGAGAAGGCAAGTCTAGAACCTCTCTTTTTGGCACGTAAAGATTTCTTCTTTGTTTTTTATAGGAGTATTTTTGACAGGCGGGGGAGGTAAGAGGTGAAAGGGTAACAATTCTCATTTCCCAAGTCACAGTGCTGGAGTGGTGGTGCTTAGCAGCAGATATGCCATATGAATCTTTTAGTCATTTTCTTCTTCTGAAAGACTTATAACTTGCAAGAAAGTCCAGTGGAAATATAAGCAGTCTTATGAAGAAATGTGCTGAAAGTTTGTCAAAGCAGTATTATTTATTTATTTATTTATTTATTTATTTATTTATTTATTTCAAATTTATATCCTGTCTTTTCCCATGTTCAAAACAAATTAGTGTCTTAAAATACCATACCAGCTATATCCTAACAGACATGGATGCCTGTGCAAGCAGCATTACTTACTAAATATTAAGCTGGGATGTAAAGCTAAGAATATTTCAGCAAGTGACATGAATTGAGGTACTGGGTAAATGGGCTATCTGACTACTAACATAGGTCATTGATCTTGCTGTAAGGGACAATATATCATATGGCATACATGCTGATAGGCTCAACACCATTTGGAAGAGTAAAAGGCTTTTCCTCTGTGAATTTGCCTATAGAGTAGCTGACAAGTCCTTATCTAGTTCTTGCAGCCAGAACACTCATGTGAGAGAGACAGTTGCCTTGGAATATAGCACTTTTCACTTATTAGGAAAATATAAAGTCTATTATCTGGTTTGAAGTACAGGAAGCAACTTGGAAATGGTTATTCTGTTGTTTAGTAAACAAATATGAGCAACATCAGTATCACTGCAGCAGTTATAGACAATAGAAACTATATTGGGAAGTTAAGGAACAGTTGGTTATTTTCTACAAATATGTTGCGGAAATTATTTAACAACCGTTTAAGCTCATTAATGCTTTCTTTTCTTTACAAATTAGTCTTCTGAAACTATGTCTTTGAAAGTTTACTAATGACATCTGAGAAAGTGCCCTCAAAATATATAATGTCTTTAGGACCAAACTAGCCCTGACAGGGCAGTCGTTTATGTTCTTATGTCTTCTCCATTCATCTATAAAACAGAGGCTGAGGGGTAATCTGATTTCCACAACTATATGCTAGTGATAGAGAACCAGCATTGTATAGTGGTTTGAGTATGACTCTGGAGACCAAGGTTCAAATTCCTGGTTAACTATGGAAACCCACTGGATCATCTTGATCGAGTCACATTCTCTCAGCCTTAGAGGAAGGCAAAGGCAAACCCCCATCTCAATATATCTTGCCAAGAAAAACATGATACATTTGACTTAGGATTGCCATAAGTCAGAAATGACTTGAGGGCACACAACAACAACATGCTTATGGTGGAAGACAAGTTTCACTGTTTTCTCTGACTTACCTCTGTGGGCTCTCAGAGGGTAGAGAGGGTGATTCAGATCCTTTCACATGATTTTACTTTTTATAGTAATAGGAGTTCACCCCACTTTGTTTTGGACAGGGATTTAGTTTGATTTCTAACCTCTGTTGCACAGTACTATAGAATTTATTCTAGATGGGGTCTGCCAGGATTAGCTGTTACAAGGGATGAGCTGATTTCATTGTACTGGTTTACTGATTTTTCTGAAAGAAGAAGGAGTAGCCTTATATGTCAAGGATGTTTTCACCTGTGAAGAGATCCATGACTTAAATTTGGGAAGCCAAGTCGAGAGCATCTGGTTAAGAATTAAGGGAACAAGAAACAATAGGGATATGATTGTGGGGGTTTGCTACAGGCCTCCAGGACAGTCTGAGGACTTGGATGAGGCCTTCTTGGAGCAGATGATCACACCTTCAAAAAGGAGAGATGCAGTGTTAATAGGAGATTTCAGTTATCCTGATATTTGTTGGCAGTCAAACTCTGCCAAGACTGCAAGGTCCAACAGGTTCCTTACTTGCCTTGCAGACAATTTCGTGGTCCAGAAGGTGGAAGAGGCAACAACGGGATCGGCTATTTTAGATCTGATCCTGACCAACAGGGATGACCTTGTTGATGAGGTGGAGGTGGTGAGGTCCTTAGAGGAGAGTGACAATGGTCTTTTGGAGTTTGTCGTTCAGTGGGAAGGAGAAGCCAAGTGTAGCCAGACACGCATCCTAAACTTTAAGAAAGCTGATTTCTGTAAACTTAGGGAGTTACTTGCTGAAATCCCATGGTCAAGAATACTAAAAGAGAAAGGAGTTCATTATGGATGGGAGTTTCTTAAAAGTGGGATACTGAAGGCACAGTTGAAAACTGTGCCAATAAGGAGGAAAAATGGCAGGTATCTAAAGGAACCGGAATGGTTGACTAAAGAACTGTCAGCTGAGCTAAGTGTTAAAAGAAACATGTACAGGAAATGGAAGAATGGTGAAACCACCAAAAAGGAATTCAAGCAAATATCCAGATATGTAGGGAGAAGGTCAGAAAAGCTAAAGCGCAGAATGAACTCAGGCTTGCCAGAGACATTAAAAACAATAAAAAGGGCTTTTTTAGATATGTCCGCAGCAAAAGGGAAAACAAGGAAATGATAGGGTCACTGTGTGGAAAAGATGGGCAATTAATAACAGCAGAAGAGAGAAGGCCGTACTACTTGACACCTTCTTTGCTTCAGTTTTCTTCCAAAAGGATAGAAGTACTCAATCTGGGAGGTGGGAAGCAGGTGAGGAAGTGGGGGGGGGGATACAGCACAGAATAAATAGAGAAGTAGTACAGGAATATTTGGCTAAACTAGATGAATTCAAGTCTCCCGGCCCAGATGAATTACATCCAAGGATATTAAAAGAACTGGCAGAAGTAATTTCTGAACCATTTGCAATAATCTTTCAGAACTCTTGGAGAACAAGAGAAGTCCCAGAAGTCTGGAGGAGAGCAAATGTCGTCCTCATCTTCAACAAGGGTAAAAAAGAGGACCCAAATAATTATCGCCCGGTCAGCCTGACATCAGTACCAGGAAAGATCCTTGAGTAGATCATTAAACTGTCAGTTTTTAATTACTTAGAAAGGAGGTTTTCTTTTTTATAATGTAATTAAATCCTTAATAAATAAAAAGAAATTAAAAAAAGAAAGAAAAGAAAGCAATGCCATAATCATTAAAAGTCAACATGGATTTCTCAGAAATAAGTCATGCCAGACTAATCTTATCTGTTTTTATGATAGGGTTACAAGCTTGATAGATGAAGGGAATGCTGTAGATGTAGCATGTCTTGACTTCAGTAAGACCTTTGGCATTCTTTTAAAGAATCTAGTAAAATGCAGGCTGGACCCCTGTTAGTTGGATTTGGAATTGGTTGACCAACCGGACCCAAAGGGCGCTCACCAATGGCTGCTTTTCATCCTGGAGGGAAGTGATTATTGGGATGCTGCAGGGTTCTGTCCTGGGCCCAGTGCTATTCAACATCTTCATCAATGACTTCAATGAAGGAGTAGAGGGCATGCTGATCAAATTTGCAGATGACACCAAATTGGGAGGGGTTGATAATACCCCAGAAGCAGGATCAAATTTCAAAATGACCTTGACAGATTGGAGAACTGCGCAAATGCTAACAAAATGAATTTCAACAGAGAAAAATGTAAGATCCTACACTTGGGCAGAAAAAATGGAATGCATGAATATAGGATGGGGGACGCGTGGCTGGATAGCAGTACTTGTGAAAAGGATCCAGGAGTCTTGGTAGATCACGAGTTGAAGATGAGTCAGCAGTGTGATGTAGCAGCCAAGAAAGCCAATTCGATTCTTAATTGCATCAATAGGAATATGGTGCCTAGATCGAAAGAGGTAATGGTACCACTCTATTCTGCATTGGTTATGCCTCATTTGGAATACTGTGTCCAGTTCTGGGCACCTCAATTCAAGAAGGATATCGACAAGCTGGAATGCATCCAGAGGAGGGCGACCAAAATGGTGAAGGGTCTGGAAGCCATGCCCTGTGAGGAATGGCTTAGGGAGCTGAGTATGTTTAGTCAGCAGAAGAGAAAGTTAAGAGAGGACATGATAGCCATGTTTAAATATTTGAAGGGATGTCATGTCGAGGAGGGAGCAGGCTTGTTTTCTGCTGCTCCAGAAGCTAGGACAAGGAACAATGGATTCAAGCTGCAGGAAAGGAGATTCCACCGAAACCTTAGGAAGCACTTCCTGATGGTCAGAGCTGTCCAACAGTGGAATATGCTGCCTTGGAGTGTTAGGAGGTTTTTAAGCAGAGGCTGGATGGCCATCTGTTGGGAATGCTTTGATGTGTATTCCTGCATGGCAGCGGGTTAGAATCAGTGGCCCCTGGGGTCTCTTCCAACTCTGTGATTCTATATTGTAATAGTTATGCATGTATTTAGTGACATTAAAATATTTCTCTTTAAAATAGCTTTACTGTGAATTGACTGTATGTTTTGAGAAACTCAAAGCAAGTGAGAGTCAGCTCCGGCAAAGTCAGATTTCTCTTCAGAATCAGCTACTTGAAAAAGAACAACGTATAATTCAACTGGAGAAGGAACTTCAGCAGGCCCTCAGTTCTGTACCTACACTGTCCCCTGAAACCTATCCTACACAGGAAAAAGAGGTAAGGAAATATTTACATTGTGAAAGCAGTATGTTAAATTAACTCACGACCCAAGTTAAGTTGGTAGAAGCCTTTACATGTGTTCATAATATTATTGAACATCAACTGATTGGAGCTTTCCTGAAGTATATACTAAAAATAATATAACCAGATAGTTCTGTTTCTAACTTGATTTCTTATTGTGAGTGATGATGTGTTTCTTATTTTTCTGTGATTCTTTCCTCTCCTGTTGGGGAGCTGCTAATGGCTAGGCAGCAACATCCAAAGATTACAGCCAGCGTTTAAGGATATTTTGAGGAAAGCCACTGCCAAATCCAGGAGTTAGCTGTGCAAGGGAACAAGTTGGGGAAGATCATCAGGGGCTGTGCAAAGTGACAAAGAGAAAATGGAACATAGTGAGAGAAACATTGAAAGGACTGGATAAGATGGAAAGAAAGATGTCCTGGAGGAGAAAGTAGTTTTAGGAGGAGGAAAGGGCTTTGATCACCTTGGCTGAATAAAGCTAGCCAAATTTACTTCAGTGAGAGGAGGAGGAAGTTGCCTTACCCAGATGGACTTGCTTGGAGAAATGGGCACAGATGGTGCTGCAAGAACCAGCTTACTCTGTGGCAAGGAGCATCATTTCTCCAAGCAGGAAGTATCTCTGGATCTGGACATAACCAGCACCAATTTCACCTGGTAGCAAGATTTACTGAAAGAAGCCACCAGCTAGACCCTTCTGGTTTTGTGTCATCAGTGCTAAAGCAAGAAGGACAAAATACTTAATTTACCCGAGAAATCTTCCAGGGCTTACCTTTTAGTTTTCTATTTGTACATTTTTCCAGATGGCTGAGTTAAAAGGCAACTTTTGTTGATTCAAATAGCATTTGGAATACTGGATATGGAACACAGAGAGGTTGAAATACCCATACTATCAGCACCTGCAGAGGCTTTCATATGCTGTTACAGTGACCAGGAAACATGATGTTTACATGGAAGACAATTTTCTCAGCAGTTCGTGAATGCCTGAAATAAATATTATTCATATATTTATTTCCTTCAAATATATTTAGGATAATATTCTTAAACCACATATTTTGTCTTTCAACATAAGAGCATGCATCGTGACACAAATGTGTATGTGAAAGAGTTGTCATTTCAATAATCCTATCCATACCGCTGATCAAAAAAAAATTTAAAAATGCAGGCCTTATATTTAGGTACTATTAAAGAAACTAATATCAATTCATACATGCTCAGAATAAAGTGCAATGGGATCAAGAACATTTAGTGTGCTCATCTCGACATTATTACTGAGAAAAGGCATACATGGATTCTTGGCACTTAGAGAATGCTGATAGGGTGGCCAGAGAACTACAGGATTATGAATGTTTGTTCGCAGTGAAGGAAGGTTACAGAGTAAACAAACACTTGCAGAGCATAACTGTGCAAACCTAACTTTCATTCAGCACAGTACCACAATCTTAATACCAATGAAAGATACATGGATGGGTTATGTGTTCTACGATTAACTGTCTGCTTGTTAAGAATGTATGTGATTTGTCCAGTTCAGTTAGCTCCCTATTTCCCCAGGGAAATACACTTTTTCTCAAGAAGAGAGTGGTTGAGCTGAAAAACCAGTAACTAACTTAGACAAATTCTTCATGAAAATTTAGATTGGGTTTTGACACCTTTTTCAAAATGGTGGGGTAGCCATGTAAGATGCTTGTAGATTATGTGTTGTGTTTCTTTAAAATTCTTTCATATGTTACATGGCAGCCTGATTACACTCTGAGAATGTGTTGCAAGTGTTTCCTTTAGTAAATGCAGAGTTTGAAATGGTTATATCTCTGAAGATGCAGTGGATCCACATCAGAGAGCTGCAACCAGTTGTACCTTTTGAATAGTTGTCATAGAACAGTAGATAAAATCCAGAATGAATTAGCTGAATAGTTCTCTAGGCATTGCCTGGTCCTTTAGCATGACTCTATGTCCCAGTTCCATCAAAAGATGACTGCAGAATTGAGTGGGAGAACCTAGAGATACTAGAGAAGTGTTTTCAGGTGTTTTTTTTTTAAAAAAGCATTTGTGATTTTGATTTTTATTTGAGGCTTTTCCACTTTTGAGGGGTTTTGTGCCCCAATGCCCACAAAAGTGGAGGGCTAATTATAGTAAGAGTTCAGGTTAGAGAACTGCCAAGCATATTCTGTCCATAGAGCAAAATTATAAGCCAGCATTTATTGTTGTTACATTTCTTAATTGCTTTAGCTTTTTAACTGGAGTCTTAATTGAGAATTCTCTATAAATGAAATTTAAAAAAAAGTTGTAATAGGTTTGTAGTTACAATAGAATGACAAAATATGATTAGTCTACAAACAAAACTGGCCCCCAACAATTTGTGTCCTTACATTGTTTGTTTTGATTTTTAAAATGGTTTAAAAATTTTAATAGCGACCTAAACGAAACGGTAATTTTCTGGTGTACAAATTCTGAAAGAAATCTCCCTCCTTCCCTGTCTGTCTGGGATTTTTATTGCCACACACCAATGAACAGAGGTTCTAATAAGTTTTGTTGTTGTGTGCCTTCAAGGTGTTTACAACCCTGTCACAGGGTTTTCTTGGCAAGATTTGTTCAGAGGAGTTGGTCTCCCTCTGAGGCTAAGAGAGTGTTGATTTGCCCAAGGTCACCTGGTGGATTTCAATGGCCAGGCAGTGATTTGAACCCTGGACTCCAGAGTCATAGTCCAACACCAAAAACTGCACCGCATTGACTGTCTAATAATATAAATACTTAAAAAACAAAACTTTGGATTCCATTGATGCATCTAACTTAGCTAATATAAATAGACCTTGCCAGCAATAAATTATAAACGCTTTTTGTTTTAGTTTTAAAAATACATTGACTTACAGTGAATGATGTGTTAGTATTGTATGTGGCTGGGGAAAGTACATCCCAAGGACTACAAGAAGTCTCTAGACCCTTTTTTGTAGCTCCAGAAGTCTTCACAACCCCCAAACCAATAATCTTCAGTAAAGCCGCTGTCAAAATAAGGCAGCAAACTGCTCCTGTAGCAAAGTTAGCTGAGAAGAAAACCTTTACTTCCTTAAGTCTTCTCAAATCACCCTGCTTCTCTCCTTTTAGAAATGTTTATGACCAGCTCCTCTAAATGTTCCCTGAACCTAGGCACACTTCCTGAAGTTTGTGCTGAGGCATACTGATGCAGAGAGTGATTCCTCAGAAATGTAGTCTCCATTTCAGTAACTCTTCCTCAGCGTATACATACATGGGAAAAGAAGTGGGAAGAAACCCAGGGTGGGACAGAGAAAGTGAGATTGTCCTACTCCTTCGTCCCTCTCTCTCTCTCTCTGGATTCTTTTTGCACAAAAGTCTCTATAATTAGCTCCATCTCCTTTTGGAGTAGCATAATCATAGTTTCAGTCCAACTGGATGCAATAAGTAGAACCTGAAGCCTCTATAATACATCTTGCCTCCTTTTATATTCATAGTAAAACAGATTCTTTTTCAGTCACCCTTTCCTCCCCCGTACTAGAATGGAAAAATAAGTGGACACTGAAAGAACAAAGATCTTTATTAAAGCATGTATTTTAAGTTTTATTAAGGAACCTTATGTGTTGAAAATCTCTTGTCAGCAGGGGGGACCAGTACAACCCAGGGATAATCAAGGGAGCTGAGCTTCGTGAATAGGCAGCTGCTGCATGCTATGTCTATGACTGTCACTTCACCGAAGCAACAAAAACCATTAAGCATCCGCTACCAAACCTTACATTTCTTCCAGCTGTGGCCCACAGTAATTGAGTGAGATGCAGTGGCTATTTACAATTAAAGAGGAAAAAAATATTTTAAGACGTAAGATAACTAATATAAAGTTACTATTGGTTTGATTAAGAAAAAAGAGGAAGGAAGGGGGGAAGAAGAAGTAAAAGTGACAGGTCTTTATTTTTGCATGAGCTTTTATAGATACATACCCACTTCTTTGGGTGCAATACAGAGTTATAATAAAGGCTCAGGTATAAAGCATATTTACAAGATTGTGGGAAGGTGATAGAATGTAATAGGATCCAGAAAGATGCAAATCACAACCCTTACCCGAAATGTTCAAAGGACTGTAAAGTGATACAGATATTTGCAGTGGTCAGTTAGTGTTGATGTGTGAAAGCAGTAAACCTGTTAACCAAAAGTCAGTTTCCCTGGGCTCAAAACTCTCTCTGAGAAGATTTATTTTGTATTGGAATTATGAATATAATTTCAGTCCAGCAGTTTATCTCTCTAGTTTTCCTTTGTAATTTCCTTATTCAAGAACTGCACCTTGCAAATCACTTACTTTATGTCCAGGAAGGTTGAGATGTTCTGTAACACGTTTTTAGGTACTGCCATTTCTAATGTCAGATTTGTGTCTAATGTCAGATATGTATAGAGACTGTCCAATTTAGAGTACAGAGGGCCACTTCTGGTATAGGACAGCATATATCACATTGGAGGAAGAGCAGGTAAATGCATCTCTGATATTGTGAGTAATGTTATTGGCCCCTGTAATATTGCTCCCAGAGTAGATGTGGGGATGGAGTGAGCATCTGGGTTTGTGGCAGGGTCCTGATCCTGTGCTCTAGCCAAAATTACCGGGTGAGAAACAGTGTCTGCACAGGCTTTAAGAAATGGATAACTCATTTATGACAATTATCTGATTAGCTTGCTAAAAATCCCCTTCTTTTGGTATAATGCTGTTATCAAATAAAAATGTTCATGTCAGTTTTTTAAAAATATAAGAAGTTTCTAACTTTAGAACCTTTTTGTTGAACTTAAATGTTTGTATACTAGGTATACTAGCAAAACAAGGATCTATTTCCAACTCATAGCAAAGACAAGCAGCAAGAATTAAGAAGTGCAGGGCTTTATTATGGAAACAGCAACTCAACTTTAACTAGTCTATAGTGGCAGTGTTCATGCTGCTATAATAAAACTTAAGAACGTTTTAGTAATTTTTTCCCTACAATTATTCAAAATTACATTACCCTTACTGAAAACTGAATGGCTTTTAGTGGATTAATTAAACTGTAGCTGGTTTGCCATCTGGGTGCAGCTTGTTTAGCTGCTTTCCACAGAAAGATTTTTCACTGAATAAAGAGCATTTTTGTTGTTAAAAGGCAGCTGCACAGTATTCTTTAAAATACAAATGATGTATGTTGTAATAATTTATGTCTCTTTTATTTTAGAAGTATGCATGTATGGTAGAGAATGAACTTTTTGGCGATTTTTTTTTTTTTGGCAGTGATGTTTCAATGGAAAGCATGGAATCTCTTATGAACCACCTTTTATAAGGAAATAATAATCATTTGAGTTTACAAATGTATTAACACTGATATGTTACAAGTTTAGAGTTTAGGCGAGATGTGAAAAAAAGGGAAGAAAAAGGAAGAGGGGGAATTAAGTAGAGCTGATTTTTATGGCTCAAGTGGTTTCATTAAATTAGAGTGCTGTGTGCTCCCGTTCATTAATGAACTTGTGCCATATGCTTTAACTGTTCTGGTCAATAGCTGATAAAGAGAAGCTTGTGTTAAAAAACAAATCTGGATAAAAATATCCATGTGATGGGCTTTTATCAAAGGACTTGCTTTGAATTCAGTAACTACTACTGAGGCAATATGGCTCACAATTTGCGACCCAAAGGTAGTCATACATTATTGGAATACAGCCTACTGCGCTTCACATTACACAGATGTGAAGGCCTGATTATAGCTGCTTCATAATTAACAGTGATCCGATTTGTTTTGTGGCATAAATGGTGCATGTGTAGAACATTAGCCATGGCACTCTCATTCAAATTCAACTCAAGGGCTCAGCGGCAGGCGGGTCATGAGCTTCAGGGAGTAGAAGCACAAGCGCCTCCATATGTTCTTGCGGCATCTTACTATGGCTATGAGTGCAAGATAAGTTCCCCAAAGAACCTAATCGTGTTCTGTAATTACAGTGCTGCTTTCTGCTGGCTAGAAATGAGGGAGTAGCTAAAACCCTCATCAGATAATTTGTAAATTACTTTACATGGCGGATGCCTAACTCAGTTGGTTTTCAACTGCTGAAATTATAAATAATTGTAACAGATGTGGCAATATGGCTGGCCTCCAATAAATGAGGCCCTTGATAATTTGGCCGACCCTTTGACAGGCCAATTTAATAAAATGTGAACAAAATCTTCTTGCTAATAATTTATCATCCCTTTTCCCAATAGAATAAATTTAATTACCCTAGCAGTTAACAAGGTCACACCCAGATGCCAAACTCGGCTACAGTTTTGATAATGCAATCAGGAATTGAAAGGTGATGACAGCGTTGTTGTTTTTTTCATTACCTGGCTTCACATAAACACAGGTGGCGTAGCTTTCTTGTCAGTTTTTAATAATTACAGGCTATTATGGAATGCATAGTTAGCAGATTGAAAACCACACTTTGGTGAATTTGAGTATGATTGAGATTCTAATGTATAGAGATGATAATATATAACAAGTGTCGCTCCTGGTTTAGCCTGTTATTGTAGAATGTTTGACTTCCACTAGTGACAAGTGTAACAGTACTGCAAACTTCAATGTATCTTGCAATAACACTGTATTTGTTAGGGGGGAAAAAAAGATGGAAGAGCAAGTGGCCCAGTTTTCTGCCTAATCAAATCAACTTTTGTCCTTTCAAACTAATTTGCAAGCGCACAATCTCATACATGTAATACTAGAAGCAATTCTAAGGCAGTCCAGTTCAACTTTTAACTTAGCAGCTTCTTACTAACTTAATTAGTGTGGATGAGCACATGACTTATATTTTAGTGTGCTTAATGCAAACTGAACAAACAAAACTTCCATTAAATGATATTGAAAGTTGTTTCTGGCATTCCTTTATATAGAATTGAGGATATTCAACAAAATATTGAGAGTCAGATAATATTGTCAGCAGTACAAAAGTTATGTTTCATATGAAATGTGTTGCACTTTTATTTTAGTGAGACAGTGAAATGGGAATTAGGCTTAAATTTAGGTATATTCCTATAGAAGAAAATAGAGCTTTGTCTATCACATTGGTTCTGGATTGTGGCTATCTTCAATAGCCAGATCCATTGTGAATTCAGAGCTCCGTGAGTTCAGGGTCAGAGTATGTATGCATGGAGATTCTTTACTGTGGCCATGAAGCATTCCCAAGGGTACATCAAAGAGGCTGACACCCATATACAGAGAGGTGTACACACACAGTATAATCCCATTGTGTGCTCTGGAATGATGTCCTTGTCCACAGGGTTGTGTTTCTCCCAGTTCAATCAAAAATTGTCCCTGTATTAGCAAATTTCTGTGAGTGCTTAAAAAACTCAGGGAGGGGATAATTTTTAATTATGCTGTACCCAGCCACAGCATCAGCCATATTGGAATACTGCTTGAAATTTAATGAATAAAGCACAGCAAGGGCCACGAGGGGTTTTAGACATTGATAACAGACAGTAGCAACATAAAGCAGGAGTGGACACCTTTACTATGTTTGGGGAAGTCAAACACATCAGTCCATCAAACCTAGGAGGGCAGCTTTTTACTTCCATGCAATTAAAAATTACTAGAAAAGCACTCTGTGCCCTGCAGGGTCTGTGGATGAGCAATTATGCCAATTTTGGGGTGGTGGTGGTGCTGACCTGCTTTGGTCCTAGGAAATAACTTTTTTCCCAAAAAGGAAATGACTGGAAGTCACTTCTGCTTTTTGAAAAAGCCCCATTCCTAGAAGAAGGCTGGAGGGATGTGTGACATTGCTGCTACGACCTCTAGAGTATGTGTGTTTAGGGGGTTCCAAGCTGTAGAAGAACTTTTAAAAGGTGGGATGGCACTCACTTTGTAATATACTTGAATTTCATGAGCTGGAACAATACGTATAACAAACCCAGTAGTTCAGTAAATGTTGTTAAATCTTCATAAAATATACCTTCTCTTAGAACCTGATAGCTCTAATGGAACTGTTGATCAAAAGCAACAATTAATGAGAAGTTTTGTTAGATCTTACCACCTTGAGATAATGTTATGTTTTCTCAGTGCATTCTTGGTAGTATTGTCTCATAAATAATAGACATGACCATACGCACACATTTTTAAAATGCCATTTCCTACACGATCATGATTCCCATGTATGAAGTTCCCTTTTGGGGCTTGATCTTCATGAAATCTAGCACTACTTCCATGCTCCTTCAAATACTTAGCTGCAAGTAGTTATCTTACAGTTAAGGCAAACAGTAATTTGCTTTTATACCCAAACTGGCAAATTAGCAGGCACAATTTGTGACATTGCTCAACATTGTTACTGGTTGTGGGGCACATCTGTTATAGCAGCAGCTCTCACTTCCAATTTCCTGGCTTTGTGGACTTTCAGCCAACATGAGAAAGCGCCACTCTTAAGCTGTCCATTTTTGATGACTGAATTAAAGTGGGTTTTGAAAAGGAAAGGTTCACTTTGTTCTAAAAACAAAAATTAGAGCAAAGAAAACCCCTCACAAATTATTAACTGCCAAAATATGTACTAATGAATAAATGTGTGTTTCTTTGTTCAGAAAGGCCTACATTTTCATAAGCAAGATCATGATTCCAGCATTTGTTGTTAACTGCTGTCAACTTGGCATCATCTTATGGTGACTCTATTAATGAGGGACCTCCTAGTCACCCTGTTATCAACAGCCTTATTCAGGTCTTGCAAACTCAGGACTGTAGCTTCCTTGGTTGAGTCCATCCCGCTGTAATGCAGTCTTCCTCTTTTCGTACTGACTTCTTCCTTGCTAAGCATCATTGTCTTTTCTAGCGAGTCATATCTTTTCATGGTATGTCTGAAGTACAACCATATCAGCTTAGTAATCTTGGCTTCTAGGGAGAGTTCCTTTTTATTTTTCCCTCCCTATCTTCTTCAGTGTTATGTCTGTAAGTGTGACTCCTTCAGTCCTCAGTCTTGTCTCACACTTGTCTGAGTTGACAGTGTGCTGCAACCCTCCCTGCTGGCAACAAGACTGCACAAAGAATTTGTGTTATGTGATAACATGAATATTGTGAAAGTCCTAGAATGGGCTAACAGCTAATACTACTACTAGTAGTAGTAATAATAATTAATAATTTTATTATTATTATTGTTGTCGTTATTAAAATAATCAGTATTTAAGCTAATCCCAATGAAATTCATGTTATTTTCACAAAACACAATGGCTTGAATGCTGTTACCAGCCCTAATTAGTGTGAGCCCATGTAATCAGTGGGATTTACAATAGTTTTGACTTGCCATTGAACACGTGATTAAATTGGGCTACTCTAGTTAGGACTACCAACAGGATTCAAGCCAATGTATCCAAGCAATCCATTTCTATAATTTCTATCCATCTCTATACCTCATCAAAAATGCTTAATATTACCACTGAAAATCCATTGCAGTATAATTTTAGAAATAGAAAATAATATTTTATTTGTAATACCAGAAATGGAATCCATCAAGGCAAGTGAACCAAGCACTATCTCTCTGAATACTTAGATTTAAAGCAAATTACAGTCTTTTAACTACTATTACTACTGGAGTAGGAGGGTTGGGGGGCAGTGCAGGCAGCCTCCTCTTCATGAAAGTGTCCCTCCCCTGGCCTAGAAAATAGCAATATACTATTGATACTGTGAACTTGAAGTACGCTGCTACAGTCTCCCTTGTTGTTTGAATACATCAGACTATGAACAGACTGATAGCCAAAGTGTTTTTTTGTTGTTGTTAGAGTAGAATAATGGGAAGAAAATAAAAACAGAGCAGCATAATATCTTGGATATTCAGGCAGGAATTAAATATGCACTGAGGGAAAACATAAATCAGTGGAATTTGCGTGGCAGCCGCCATGGGAGTGTTGACTGGCACTGAAGGTGCAGAGTTTGGACTAGATGGCCCTTGTGGTTCCTTCCAACTCTACAATTCTAAGTCTAAGTGCAGTTGGCAGCCATTCTTACAGACATTCTGACATTCTGATTTTACCATCTTTATGTCTGAGGAGCTCTACTGGCCAGCTCAATTTACCAAAATAATGATGATAACTGAAAAGCAGGGGTTAAAACAAATCTGCTATTTTTTTTACAGTTTAAATTCCTTTAAAATATTACATTTTAATCCCATCATTCTTCCCCGCCCCCTGCAAAAAAAAATCTTCCCCATGCAGCTTATATGATTCTCATCTTCTCTTTGTTCACAATGATTCAGTGGTATAGGACAGATTAAAGGAACAGAGGTATTCACATATTTAAAGAATGTACAATTTGTGTGCCTGTAGGATCAATTGGTACATATATATTGTTATATATGCACAATTACTGTTCCTTGTAGACACTGTACATATGTATAATTTATGGACACTCTACATTCAAGCTGTATATATATGTTCAGTTATTTGCATGTGGTAGAATGTTCATGCAGCTACTCACATATGATGTAGTGTTCCATCAGAGGTTTCAGGATGACAGCACCATATGCTTTTGTTACCCTAAAAGGTGGGTGACTCAGAGGTCCATCTGCAGTGTCAGTGCTTCCATGGAACAGTGGGAAATTATAGCTCAAAAAGGGAGGGGTGTGAGGGAGGTAAGCTTACAGGATCTTTCCACCTTTGTATGTTGGTACTAATGCAGGGACACAGTTGAAGATTAAAAGTATGTTTTATTGGGGAAAATCACAAACATATGCAAGATTCAGGCAGTCTCACAACCATGCAAGACTAACTGAAAGAAAGGAAGGAAAAATTAGATAGTGAGAAATTAGGGCAAAGTGAGCGATGCTTACTTATTCTGCAGAGAAGAGATGAAGTGATGTGGCTCAGGCTAGGGGTTCAAGGGTAGCACAAGAACAGGAATCTGAGCAGCAGAATGTCTGCCTAGGTCCAGTGTTCTATGAGTTATCTCACTCAGAGCCACAGTTTAAGTACCCTGTTTCTGCCCTAAGGTATTAATGGCTGGCAGAGCAAACAATGGAGTCTGAAATGGGCTAATGGTTTTGGCATTAGGTGACAAAACATTAATGGGAATCATAATAGCTTCTTGTCTGGGCGGATGATGAAATGAAGGAGAATTTTGGTAGGAAGAGGGAACAGGTTGATGACTCTGTTGAGACAATTTTGTATGCTGTTGTGTATGAAGGTTGAGTCATTGAGGGGGTGATCTCAAGCTCATCAATGGCAGAGCCTCTTGACTAATCTCTTGAACTTATGACCTGGCCTTGCCCTGAGGTCCCATCTGACCTACCTTTGCTCATGTACAGCCAATTCTTTTTACCAGTATGGCTGAACTTTTATGGATCTTGTGTAAATGTTTTTTGTAAGTCATTACTTATAAAACTACTACCATCAACACAGAAATGATTTCTAGGATAATTGCTCACTCTTTGAAAAAGTTCCTAGTTTTACCCAAACCATTATTAATATATACATATAGGCAGATCAGTTGCATATTATTTTGTTTTAAATTTTATAACCCTCCAAAAACACCACTTGGAAACTTTCAAAACTGATTAAAAATTCATATGAGAGTGATGAATATTTCTGCTGGCAGGAATTTACTTAGTACACGGAGTGAAGGGGGAAAGAAAGCAATAGGATTTTTGCCTTGTAACTGTACATTCAAGTTAAATCTAGACAAACCGAAAAACAGGAAGGGGTGCTTATTCAACACATGTTAGAAAATGGGGGAGTCTCTTCTTAAACCTGTGTGGTGTTTCACAGTGTTGGCATAGAATGGAGCAGTAGTCCTCAACCTGTCCCATTTTTATCCCAGCGTTGCTGTTGGATGAATGCTTCGTGAAGAAATTTGGCTGCAGTTCTGTCTTCTGCTGTCTTTCTTCTGCTGTCTTTCTCCCAGTGGTCCTTTTCCTCTCTCAAATCCTCCACTGTCCCTTAATATCAGGTTACAACATTCAGAATCTCCTATGGCATCTCCTCAGGGCCAGAAAGAATTGTGCTCCAGGCATCCTGCAGGGATAGGGAAGGATTAGAGCCCAGAGTTTCCATACAATTTTTAATGAAGAAGGAAAAGCTTGATAACTTCTCACTGAACCTGTGAAGAAGGATGGTCTCCCTTGAGGAGCTTGAATGAAGTACATCACTAATTTTCACCCAACTCATTGTCTATCTTTTCAAAAATTACAGTGAACGAAGGGTAAATGTGCCAATTTTCACACTGATATAACTTGTACCTCTGGCAATGTTTATCAGATGATATGAAGTTAAGCGCAGTTGTAAACGTCACAAAGTAGATCATGGTTTGACATTATTATTTTCAGTAGATATCATTTTTATAGCCAGTAGAACTTTGCGGCTTTTAATGGTGGAAAGTTTTGTTTGTTTTTTTGGTTCAGGTGAAGGAACATCCTTTTAAAAATTGTAGTGAGCACAAACTCGTAGTATATTCCTAACTATCTCCAGCTGTGGTTGGGATAATTGGAAATATTTTATAAACTGGTCCACTTCTTCCCTAGCTCCAATGAATTGTCCAAAGGATCAGTGCTATGCGCATAGAGTTTTGAAAACCAAAGTCTTATGCAAGACATTCTTAGAAAAATATTTACATTTGTGTAAAGATTTCCTTTTCATCTACTCTTACAAAGTTCAATGACATGACATGTTTTTTCTTTAATATTGAAAGAAAAGCAAATAGAAGAGTTGTCCTATTTTAATTTTTTTTCATTGAGTAGTTTTCTGTTCTGTTCTGGATTGTTATATGAGAACATAGGTAATATTTCCTATTTCCTATGTATAACTATATGTATAATTTGTATCATTTTTTGTATTGACATTGAAACATTGAAGTCATATCTTTATACGCTTATCTGTCATAACATATGGTCAAATACCAGTGTTTCCATCTGTGCAAAAAATTAGTATACATTGTTTTTTTTTCTTTTCTGATCTCCATAATCATAATTCTGACTGTACTTCAGTTTTGATATGTATTCTGTTTACCTTTTCTGCACCCCAAAGTTAAGCTGCATCTCTCATTGGCTGTGGCTATGAATCTTAGGTTGAGGGTAAAAGTGTTTGCTTTTAGCTAATAAATTGTACAGCTAAGTTTATAACCATCAGACTCAGAAGTACAACCACTGTGTATAATTTTAGTTTCTCAAAACTAGTGAAAGTGGTTTAATTTATCGTGTTTGTTTGTTTGTAAGATAACGTTATAGCAGAGTAGTCATTCCTGATACTGGAACTGCTAAATAAATTTTTTTTAAAAAAAAACATTTAAAAAATAAACAGCACTCTTTCGCATTCATAATATCTTGACGTAAACAAGATTTTGGTTGTATGTGTGTGTGCCTTCAAGCTGTCTGTTGACCCCATGAATTTCATAGAGTTTTCTTAGGCAACGAATCCTCAGAGATGGTTTTACCAGTTTCTTCTCCTGAAAATATAGCCTGCAGTACCTGGTATTAATTGGCAGTCTCTCATCTAAGTACTAACCAGATCTAACACTGCTTAGCTTCCAAGATCAGATGAGATCATGCTGCATGAAAAAAAAGAGGGAGAAGAATCAAATCAGAGAACTCTGTGACCTGTATAATATCAAAGGAAGTCAGTTGCTTATGTGACAAGAGTTCTGTTAGTGGAGGAGAGAAGAGGTTTGAAATACAGCCCAAAAACAAACAAAAACACACCTATGGTGGCAGAGTGGTTTCCGTTTTATTTTTGTCTACATCTTATGGGAAAGAATGGTTGCGCCAGACCACTGTTGGCTGTTGAACTAGTGTTTGTTTTAACCCTCTGATTCCCCTCCCCACATTTTTAGTGCATTTGAGCAGTTGTTTCTATTACGTACTGTCAGGTAGGCTTCTGTTTATAGTGATCCTAGTTATGGTTGTCCTGTTTAACAAGTATATGGAACAGCAAATGCATTTTTTGCAGAATATGGCTTTCATCAGCGTATACCAGCAACCTGAATAATTATAACTAGGAGTAGGATATTTTTGCTCTGATGTATATGCAAGCTTCCTCTTTTTTCTAGAGAAAAAAAATCTAGCAATGGTCATTCGTTTCTTATTAACTTCTAGCTTGGACTAGTATAACATCTGTTGAACCCAAATGAGAAATGCCCAAGCATCCTTGTGTTTGCCTTAAAAATTCTTGATCTTTGGGAACGCTACAAGTCTGTGTGATAGCATTCTGTAAGCATGCACATTCAAAGTGTCTGCCTCCTTTTTTCTCTACCAACCAACTTAAGGAAGTTGCATACTGTAAAAGAAAATGGTAAGAGACAGAACAAATGTTCACAATTATTATTTCCTAAATTTAAAAAATGGGTTTTTCCAACAGATGGGAAACTTTGTTGAGAAGAATGATAGAACACTGAGAATCCTGTGTAATTTTCTACCAGTATTCAGGCTTCTAAAATCTATGTAGTGCAGGAATTATTGTGTTGAAAAAAGTGGGGTTTTTTTTGTGTGAATGTGTGCATGCGCACATGTACATACAAAATCCTTGTTTCTTGTGCAGAAAATAGGTTTCCTATACGGGAAGACTGTTCTCTACGCAGACAAAGGGATTTTTGTGTGTGTGTAAAAACGGATTTTTCTCCACAAAATAATTCCTGCACAACACTTCAGTGTGACTGAATTTGGGGAGAATACTGTGGAAGAATGCTCATTTTCTCCCACTGTGGGGAGAAAACTACTTTATTTACTAGGAAGGACAAAGATCTACCTGCCTGCAAGGAATGAAGGCTGCAGAATTGCAAGCATTTAAAATATTAGACTGTCTTCTCAGTGGCTGTCCCGCATCTTCTGTTCCTTTCTTAGGGAGGCTAGATTGGCTGTAAAATTAGTAACCCTTTTTGTGGGAAAATTAAGTCCTTTTTATTGCCGCAGACATTTGGGAACTGTTTTATCAGAAATTGATTTTTTAGTGTGCGACACTATTTTTATTCTCTGGTTTTAAATAATGTTGATGGTTTTAATTTTATAGACAATCTAAGACTTTTAATGATAACTTTTCATGTTTTTAGTGATATTTGTTTTTTACCTGTGATTTTTAAGTCACCACTTTGGGTAAGAAGGCAGAGTGTAAATAAAGAATAAATAAGCCTATGGCTTAAAGGCACCACCATCTGATCTTGGATGCTAAGCTGTGTCAGCCCTGGTTAGTACTTGGATGGGAGACTACCAATAGTATTGGGTGCTGTAGTTTATATTTCAAAGGAATGAACTGGCAAAACCACCTGTGCATTGCCTAAGAAAACCGTATGAAATTCATGGTTTTGCTTGATATTGATAGGAGACTTAAAGGCATAGTAATATGTAATAGAGCAGAATTTAGTCTTAGTTTTAAGTTAATTTAGTCCAAATCTGCAAAGCTGCAACATTTTTCTATATATTCCAATATGGATGAAACTCATAATCCCAAAGTTTTGTGATCGTACCTGAGATACCCAAGACAAACAGTGGGCCTAGTAAATTAAATTCAAGGAGAACTTGATGAGGGCTAAGATGATGAGTTTACCCTACTCCAGAGAGAAAAATGCGCTATTGTGTAAACAAATGCAGTTGAATGCAGTTGAAATACAAGACAAGACCAAACCTAAATTCAGATTAAGACCTCAGTAGATTAGACCCATTGAAGCACCTATTGTGACTTACATCTAGCAATTGATTTAGTGGATTTTCTGTAGTAGGACTTACAACTGGATTTAAGTCTAAATATTAAAGCAGAATTAAATTAAATGAAAATTTCAAGCAGACAAAACACAATTTCAAAACACATCACCATGGAAAACACAGCACCAAACACTGCCCATCTTCAACATCAGGTGTGAAAAGCTTTTCGGAATAAAATGCTTTTGTCTGCAAATGGAAGGATAACACAGAGGAGGGTAGGCTCAAGGCCAAGACCGTTAACTCTAGGGCCCCCAATTATCTAGTTATTATCTATCTCTCTATCTGGTTTTTATCTGTTTATAGGAAGGAAGGAATTCACCCTTCCCTGGTCACATCCATCGCAGGAATTCAGCCTCCCATGGCCACGTCCCTGTACTGCAGCCTAAACAAACAAAATTGAAACTTCTAGCAAATTCAAACAGTTTGTTTTTAAAATTTCCATACTTATAATCAGCTAGTTGGACTCCCTGTTCAGATGTTACCTCCACTGTCTCGTTGCTGTGGCCATTGAGATTAGAAGCAGGATTTCTGTGTGTGCTTGGTATTTCTGTTGCCTGGTAATGGGATGCAGAGTGAGTGACTGCAATTCTGATCCTACTTTGGGAGTAGTTCATAGATCAGAGCGTGGAATCATTTGGATTTTCAGATGATACTGGACTGCAAATTCCAGCAGGCCTCTCCATTGGCTTTGCTGGCTGGAGAATGCTAAGATAGGGAACGTGGTTCCCACCTATGGAATAAATGCTAGGAGATTGAAATCAAAATTTAGTTTTCTAAGGTTCTTGTTTCTGATAAATTGTGCAGTTTTGTATCTTAAGTATCATACTGTAGCGGCTTTCTCTAGAACTGGGACAGAGAATAATTTATCAATGAGTTACAGCAGGAAGGCTGAGGTTTAGAGTTAGATTTATCCAATGTATTCTTCCTTAAATTATCCCCACATTCCATAGCATATCTAGGAATTGCAATCTACTACATAAAAGTCAATGTTTGCATGTTTGTCTGTTTGTCTGCATCAGGCAGGCGAAGACTTCATACGATTGGCTGTGTGAGGTGAGAAGACCTCATATGATTGGCTGGCTGTGAAGATTCCATGGAATCCGGGGGTTGGAAGTTTAGGGAGGGGCATTTAGAATTCTCAGCCAAGAGCTCTTGGCCTCAGGCCAGTTGCTATGGAGATGAGGCCTACCATCAATAAGGATGCCAGAAAAAATTTGGGAGACATATGTGAGAAAAATTAAAGTGACATACACAATGTAGTTACAAGGTCTTCTCGCATCACACAGTAGATTGTATGGGTTCCATATGTAAGGAATCTTAAAGTTGAAATTTAAAACAAAAAATGCTTTCAGAAAAACACAAAGCCATTGCACAAATTCAACAGAAAGCAAAAAAAAATCAAAAGCCAGTACATCAACATCACCAGACAACACAGATTGGATTGGGGAATATGGGGAACAGTTACAAGTACTGGAATAGACCAGTTGCTATGGAGACAAGGCCTAGCAGCAAGGAAGAGGTCAGTGTACTCTCTCAGGACTCCAAACTGTGTCTGTAAATAACTGAATGCAGATTGCATTGGAAAATATGGGGAAAAGTACAGGAAGTGGAGAAGACAGTTTGCTGAGTTCTTAAGAGGAAAATATAAACCCCGAGCAATGCCAGGTAAATACTCTAGTAGTAATCGTCATCATCATCATCAGGAACCTTTTGGTGATGCAGCCTGCTATCATGTCTCCTTTGGGGTTGTGCAGAAGCACAGTTTATTATAAGCACTTTGCCCAAGTGCTTGTCAACTTAAAATGACATAGTGTCAAAATATTCATGAGACAGCCTTTGGACTTTCATATTTA